>JANUWF010002187.1:3725000-4072438 GCA_026120185.1 Voacanga thouarsii
TTCGACCCACTTAGCACCGGGTCCAATCTGTTTCTACTCAAAATTTTTGCTTTTTCAGAGCAAACCTGGTGCTTGGTGCCTTAACTAGACCTGGCGCCAGGTACAATCTACACAAATTTGTCAAAAATAGTTTTTACAAGCAAAATGTCAAATAAAAAAGAATATGCCTAATTATTACATCAAAAGTATCTCAAATTGCCCTCAAATAACCGAAAAAATAGTGATGAATTTAGCTTCTATCAATCATATATTCTACGGTGGAATAAGCAACATTACATAAGGAAGGTAGAGATGTTTCAAGCAAAGTTTCAGAAAATTGACTTCATGCATGTCTATAGGGAAGGTGATGTGTAATTTGCAAGTGCACAAATGTCAAACAAGTAATAAAGTAGTGAGTATAAGTCATTCCCAACGAGGACTGCAACCTAACTGTAATATTTTTTCGCTTATAACCTAACTCAAACCAAAATAAAAGTGATTTAATTTAAAAACCAATTACTAAAAAGAAAATAGACAAATAAAAATCAACAAAGCAAATTATATTAATTAAATTAATAGCAAAGAATGGACCAGGACACTTCAAATCCAACTTACTCCTTCTAAGATGAATGATTGATTTCTTTCATTCTCCGATTGGTTAATAATAGAACTCCCGAATATAAGTTAGATCCAATCTCTTGGCAAAAAACTCCTAACCTTAATTAATAAATCAGTCGTATTCATGTGTGATTTTAATTAATAAAGCTGCATAAAGCTCTATGGATTTCCCTAACTTTTGTTTCCTACTCGTTAGAAACCACATAAAGAAATCGAATCTATCTCTAGTCAATTTTACGATGTGTTGTTATTACCGTAGTCCAATTTAATCTAGCACGCCTCTAAAACTAGAATAAGTTTAAATTCATGTAATAATTGGCCAGAAAATTAAAATTTTTAAGAACAGTGATAACAATTAACCAAAAATGAGATAAAAGAAATATTCTTTTAATCAAAATCAATCAAACTCATAAAAATTTTAGCTTTCGTTGAAGGTCTTAGTCTCAAGGATTTTAGCTACACATAATCTTAATATCTAAAGCCATAGATTTAATTAATATAAATAAATAAATAAGAGAGAGAAAGCCTGGATTAATGATTTTTCTTTGCAGCTCTCTATTTTGGTTTCTTTCTTTTGCTTCCTAAATCCCCCTGCAAAAATACTTTTCTTTTCTCCAGAAGATCCCAGCAAAAAACTCCCCTCCTTTTGTTTTTTGTGTCCCTTTTAACTAGCAACACCTACGGCTCTTGCGACACAGTGGAGTCCAATTCCCATTCAACCTCTGTTTCCTTATGGGTTTTAACCTTTTTCCACCCTGTTCCCCTCCTATTTTTGCTGCCAGACTATCTCTTTTATTCTTGTGCCTCATGAATTTTATCATATTTGGCCCAATTATGAATGAAACTCTACCTGGGCAAGCCCATACTTTTACCAATTAGGCATGGAACAAAGTGAGCAATTGCAACAATTTGGTCAACCTTCCATTTTGGCCAACAGAAGAAACATCCAAGAAACACTAGTAGTTACCAATTTGATCAGAGGTTAACCAAATTTAATTGATTTGTGCATTTCTTTTCCTGCATCACAAAATATATTTTTTAAGTGAACTAAACTGTACTTTACAAATAAAAGTATTTCAACTAATTCTTACTAAGTACAATATTATTTATTCCACCTAGGCAAATGAAAATCATAATAGTTCAATCAATTAAGCTCAATTAAACTGAAAAAACAATAATAAAAATAGTAAAAAAATAATACATCAACTACCCTCACTTAGGATTTTGTTCACCCTTGAGCAAAGAAACAAAGCTTAAAAATATTAAACACGGAATTATCTCATCTTGAAATCAACCTCAATATCCCATATGAAAAATGGAAAAACCATCCATATTCATCAATCCAAAAACAAGAGAATGGAAAATAACCAAGAATAATATCATTATTAATACAACCTAACCATAGAACTCGGAAGAACCTTCAACCAAAATTAAGTAATTTAACTCAACCCTTAGGCAATGATATGTATCAAATGTGAACTTATGATCATAGGGATTAAAGAATAACACAACTATAGGCTTGTAAGTTTATACACTCTCCACTAATGGAGACTAGAATGACTTCCTTAGGTCTAATAGGACTTTATTGGCATGTAATGTTAGGCTATAGGAATGGCTATCAAACGAAGGGATAGGAAATACACCAAAAAAAAAAAAAAAAAAATGAGAGAGAAAGGCAAATGAACTCAAAAACTTACTCTTCCCACCATTTACATACTCATGAACCCCTCACTTAATACTTAACTACTTGACAGGATTCAAAAGAACCAATCTTAGCCAAACAGAACCAACAATTTTTTTTTTTTTAGAACTCTCTAGAAATTTTCCTTTTTCTTGTTGTTTTTTTCTTTTCTTTTCTTTTTTCACAAATCTTTCCAACTTTCTTTTTTCTTTTTTCCACATCACAATCCATTTTTCCCTTTTCCAAATCTATAATTTTCCAACAGTTCAATCCCTTTTATCTCTTTTCCGTACCATACTACTGTTAGGATTCGTGGACTCCTAAACGCAGAAAATATCCACGAATCCCTTCCGAGGACCCAAGCCAAATGATTAAGACAATCTAGGGATTACAGAATTACCTTTGTTTAGCGTAATCAAAATCTTTGAATTCTGATTTTTCTGTCGTATGTGCAACTCGAATGATCACTAGATGCTGCAATGTGGAATGCCCTCTATTGGATACACATTGCGAACCAACTCGTTACCCCGGGAGTGCTAGCGCATATGGTTTAAGAGGCTGAAATTTTTCTGGTGCATGAAGGCACGAATATTAACAGAGAGCACTCTTGAGAAGATGACTAGGGTTTTCTTTTTAAAACCACCCGAACCTCATGGAGTCTAACTCTAATAATATCTTATCATATTTTATTTTAAATTAAAATTAAATTAAAATTGATATGATAAGATTCTGCCATTATCTCAGTAATTTAACTAATTAATTTACCGAGTCAGATTCTTACAATCTGGATATCATCCAGATACATCGAATGTGGATATATTTCCAGATTCATTGTATCTAGTTAATTTTCTAGGTTTGATTAACTTAGACATATTTCTAGATTCATCGAACCTGATTACAAAAAAAAAAAATAATAATAATAACCTAACGAGTTTGCTTATTGTGTGACCTTATGGTTCATTTAATACTGACAATGTGCCCAAATCACATTTAAATAGTCCACAAGTTATAAGTGATTTATAGTAAAACATTATAACTATCCAGGTTAAATGAAGATCAGTGATCTCTTTGAACCAAACCATAACTTTATATTTAGTCATTTCATCACACGATATTCAGATTAAATATAAAGCACGAAGTATGTCATTCGTATTAAGCTTAATCAATTATTTCTTGATTTCATAGTAGACTGTTTAAACAAATAATATCAATATCTCAAATTGATATATTTGAGCATGGCCATGAATTTTAACAGTCTAACTTATCAAGGGGCCTATGGATATCTCTCCTATAATTGAGAGGGATAAATTCTTTTACTATCAATCATATTCTTCTCCCTGATTTATTCTATATCCAATAGTGGTCTAATTTATTATCTGGTTAAAGACAACTTTAGGCAACGTCAAAATATAGAATTTATCAAGTAAGAAACTATGATGAATTTGGTTGAAGGACTTTTAATATCATTATGGCTAGGAAGTATTTAAGACATGTTCCATGGAGTACTCTCACAGTAAGTTATGTCCAATATAATGTTCTCTAACATTTATTTATGTTTTGACTTGATGTCACATATATCAATGACCAGTAAAATATAGCCATCAAGTCACAAACATACTAATCTTAATTTATTATTGTTTCACTAATAATAATCAATCAGGGACAGTTTAAGAATAATCATTGTATTGATTGTAGGGTTTTACTATCAAGTTACGTACTTGATTACCACAAAACTAAATGCACTATTCATGAAAAGAGAAAAGAAATATCTTGTATTATTACATAATATATAACGACAATAGTATAAGTATAAATTAACTCTAGGGTATATCCATAACAATCTCCCACTTGCACTAAGACCAATTTTACATAAATTGTAATCCTATCAATTTAGTATGACTATCATGTTTAGATGATGGGAAAGGCTTTGCCAGTGGATCTGCAATATTATCATCAGTTGATACCTTATATACTTTGACATCTCCTCTATTAACAAATTCTCGAATGAGATAAAAATGTCTAAGTATATGTTTGGATCATTAATGTGATCTTGGTTCCTTAGTTTGTGCAATGGCTCCATTATTGTCATAATAAAGATCCACTGGGTTCATAATAATTGGAACTACATCTAGTTCTGTAATGAATTTTTTAATCCAAACTGCTTTTTTAGCTGCAGCTGAGGCAGCTAAATACTCAACTTCTGTAGTAGAATTAGCCACGGTGTCTTGCTTTGAACTTTTCCAACTTACTATACCTCCGTTCAAACAAAATAAAAAACTTGATTGCAATCTGTAATCATCTATACCGGATTGAAAACTAGCATCAATGTAACCATTTACAACTAGCTCACTTTTTTGTCCTCCATAAACTAAGAACATATCTTTAGTTCTTCTTAAGTATTTCAGTATGTTGTTGATAGCAGTCCAGTGTGGCTCTCCAGGATTTGACTAGAACCTGCTCGTCATGCTCAATGCATTTGACACATCGAGTCAAGTACAAAACATGGCATACATGATAGATCCTATAACGGAAGTGTATGGTATTTTGTTCATGCGCTTTTCTTCATCCTTTGTTGAAAGACTTTGAGTTTTGCTAAGCTTGATGCCATGTGACATTGGCAAGAATCCTCTTTTAGAGTCTTGCATACTGAAACTTTTCAGTACCTTGTCAACATATGTACTTTAACTTAGTCCAATTAGCTTTCTAAATCTATCTCTATAGATCCTTACACCTAAAATATAGGTAGGTTCACCTAAGTCTTTCATTGAGAAATAATTTTCCAACCATGTCTTTACACTTTGTAGAGTTGGGATGTCGTTTTCAATGTATAAGATATCATCAACATAAAGTACCAAAAAGACTATTGCATTCCCACTGGTTTTCTTATAGACATAAGGCTCATCTTCATTTTTGATAAAATTAAATTCTTTAATTGTTTCATCAAAACAAAGATTCCAGCTTCGAAATGTTGCTTCAATCCATAAATGGATCTTTGAAGCTTGCACACTTTATTAGAATTCAAAGGATCATCAAAACTCTCAGGTTGTATTATATACACTTCCTCGAGTAAGTTTCCATTAAGGAACGCAGTTTTGACATTTATTTGCCAAATCTCATAATCATAATATACTGCCATGGCAAGAAGAATTCTAATAGATTTAAGCATTACAACTGGTGAAAATGTTTCATCATAGTCTATACCATGAGTTTATCTACAATCTTTTGCTACTAATCGTGCTTTGTAAGTATACACATTTCTCTCCATATCTATTTTCTTTTTGAAAACCCATTTACACCCAATGTTTTTTGAACCTTGAGGTGAATTAACTAAAGTCCAGATATGGTTGTCATACATGGATTGCATCTCACACTTTATGGCCTCTAACTATTTTTCAGAGTCAGAACTCTTAATGGCTTCTTGATAGGAAGTGGGTTTATCATTAACCATAAGCTCCACATTATGATCGTCAGTGATGAGGAATCTATATCTCTCAAGTTGTTGACGAACCCTATTAGATCTTCGAGGTCCTTGTTCTATAGAAGTAGGCTCATCTTGGACTTGTGAGCCATCTAATCGAGGTTCATTATTCGATTCAAATACTAATTGTGGCTCTTGAATCTCATCAAGATGTATTTTACTCCCACTAATTCTTTTGAAAATAAATTCCTTTTCAAGAAAGAATCCATTTCAAGCAACAATTACTCTATTTTCTTTTAGGAGATAAAATTGGTATCATTTAGTTCCTTTAAGATACCCCACAAATATGCATTTATCTGATTTGGGTGCAAGTTTATCAGATAATAAATGCTTTACATAAACTTCGCAACCCCAAATTTTGAGAAATGATAAACTAGGTTGTCACCCAATCCATATCTTATATAGTGTTTTTTGAACCGATTTATATAGAACCTGATTTAGTATGAATGTAGCAGCCTCTAGGGCATAACCCCAAAAGGAGATTGGAAGATCAGTTTGACTTATCATTGATCGAATCATATCTAATAAAGTCCGATTATTCCATTCAGATACACCATTCCATTGAGGTGTTCCAGGTGGAGTTAATTGGGAGATAATTCCACAATTCTTAAAATGCTCGTTAAACTCGTGACTTAATTATTCACCATTTCGATTTGATCGAAGTGTTTTGATACTTTTGCCAAGCCGATTTTGTACTTCATTTTAAAATTCTTTGAATTTTTGAAACGATTTAAATTTATGTTTCATCAGATATAGGAAGCCATATCTGCTGAAATCATCTGTAAATGTAATAAAGTACTGAAATCCTCCTCTAACATGTGTATTCATTGGTCCATATACACTAGTATATATGAGGCCCAATAAATTAGTTGCCTTTTCATTTTGTCTCTTAAAAGGCGCCTTAGTCATTTTGCCTAATAAACAAGAATCACATGTTTCGTAAGATTCTAAATCAAACGAATTTAGAAGCTCATTATTATAAATTCTTATTATGCATTTCTCATTTATATGGCCCAAACGACAATGCTAGAAGTAAATTTGATTTAAATCATTAGATTTCAATCTCTTAGTATTAATGTTATAGATATATTTGTTTGAAGATCCATGAAGATTGAGAATATAGAGCCCATTTGATAATAAGGCATCTCCATAAAAACTGTCATTTTTATTAATGGAGCAAATGTTATTCCTAATAACAAATTCAAAACCTTCCAAATCTAAACAAGAACTGAAATAATATTCCTACTTATAGCAAGAACATAAAAACAATCATTCAGTTCTAAAAGAAGCTCACTAGGCAAAATTAATTCAAAAGTACCTACAACTATTGCAGCAACTTTTGCTCCATTCGCAACTTGTAGATTCACCTCGCCTTTTGCCAAGGCTCTACTCCTTTTTAGACCTTGCACATTTACACAAATGTGAGATTCACAACCGGTATCCAATACCCATGAATAAGAAGTAGATAAATTAATTTCTATAACATAAATACCTAAAGCGGCAGTCTCACTGTCCTTCTTCTTCTTTACTTCCAAATAGAGCTTGCAATTTCTTAACCAATGTCCTTGTTCTCCATAATGGTGGCAAACTCCCTCCTTTGGTGTCTTGGCCTTAGATTTAGGCTTGAACTTAGACTTAGCCTTGTCCTTGCCCTTACTAGTCATGACTTTACTATTTTGGTTGTTCTTTTTCCCTTTCCCTTTTTGAACCATTAGAACACTAGGGGTATTCTTCTTAATGTTCAGTTCATCTTGTTTTAGCATCCCATGCAATTCAATAATGGATTTCTCCATATTATGCATATTAAAATTCATGACAAACTGGTTATACTCAGGAGGTAATGAGCCCAAGATCAAATCTATGGTCATATCATGATTAACAAGAGTACCAAGCTTTTCAAAATGATCAAGATGGCCCTTCATTTTAAGGACATGAGCCCTCACTGAGGTGTCAAAAACCATCTTACATGCATCTAATGCCTTATGAGTTTCAATTCTCTTTTGCCTTGCTTACTCTTGGAACATTTCCTTGAGATGCACAATCAAGTCATATGACTCTACTTCTTCAAACTGTTTTTGAAGTTCAGAGTTCATGGTTGCTAGCATGAGGCAAGTAACATCATTGGAGTCATCTTTGTGCTTACTCTAAGCATCTTTTTCAACTTTTATGGCGTTATTTGTTGGAGCAGGGGGAATAGGATTTTCAAGAACATAGAGCTTTTTTTCTTGTTTAAGAACAATTCTTAAATTACGTGCCCAATCAAGAAATTTAGTCCCACTAAGCTTGTCTTTCTCGTGGACAGATCGCAATGAGTTATTCCAACTCATTGTTGCCATTATCTACATACAAAATATGCAAAGTAATTAATTTTGAGGCCTTAATGAAAAACTCCCACTAAAAGCATTTAAACTTTTGAAACTTTAATATTTTGATGTTTCTTAGTGGGTAATTTTTTTTAATAAATATTTTATTTTAAGCATAAGTAAGCTTTGGCTTTAATCTTATAATTAAATAAATCTCAAATTTTAAATGAGATAGGTATCAAAATGTCCCAACTAAAAATCTCATATAATACCCTAGGTCCAAAACCATTTTGATAGCCCAGTTAAGTCAAACTATATCAAACATATGGAAAATTATTTTCCATCTTTTCTCATTTAGATAATCAAAAGCATCCTACTTTGGCAGGAATGACTATATGATGATCCAAGTAATAACAAGTGTTTGATTTTGGAAGGTATTTAAAACTTAATTTTTTTTAAAAAAAATAAAAATTTGATTGTAGTAAGTATGAAATAAACATATCAAATATGCATGCAAGATATAAATAAAAGTAGCATAACATTGCCCATAACCTATATTGATCATCACGAGCAAAATGAAGATCAAGGTGGTCAATCTAAGTATATAAACTCCTTTAGCATTCTCTAAAGCCTTGAGCATACTCCTCCTTGATTGTAAATGTAGGCCGCCGTCTTCTTTTACATTGGATAATAAAATTAAAATAATTTCTATTCTAGAAAAGCAATACAATTTTACAACAGTGAAAAATAACACACAAGTCGTATTTAAAAATTATAATTCAAAACAACTAGAATGAAACCTGTCAATCACATTAGGGTAAAACAGGCAATGCTATGCACTATTCAGAATAATCCACAACTACAATCAAAAAATAATAACAAATAATACACAATGAACAATTAGTCGGGGTTCTAAGAGGCAACGCCTCTGGTGGGGTCCAAGGGGTAGCGCCCCTAGCGGAGGTCCTGCTAACTAGTCAACGGGCAGGGGTTAAGAGGGCAAAGCTCCTTGCGGGGGGTTTTTGGGGGCAGTGCCCCCAAAAGGAAAAACCATTTTTCCTTCTCTCATTGAATGAGATTTTGTCTTCCGATTTTTTAGATTAATCAGATTAAGGTTCGAACCTCTTAGTAACCATCGCCTTGATTTTTCATATTATAGACAATCTGCGTTCCCTTTTAACCATATTGATACAGATAACAAATTATCATGATAGATTAATACAAACAATTTGCAATATAGAACGATGGATAGCATGCTTACGATACCATATCATATTAAAACAGACCAGTTTACAGATAATCTACAAATAATCTAGTTTGATCAAATAATTAAGATGCACATATTATACCTCATTCAGCCAATCTGCATGCTAAGTATTCTGAAATTATAATCATGTAAACATACTGATATACACCGTTTAAATTTACATATATATCATACATATATTCAACAATACGATTAAAACAATTGAATCAAACTAATCATTTAGCAAGTTGCTTTGATACCACTGTTAGGATTCATGAACTCCTAAACGAAAAAAATATCTACGAATCCTTTCCGAAGACCCAAGCTAAATAATTAAGACGATCTAGGGATTACAGAATTACTTCTATTCAGCGTAATCAAGATCTTTGGATTCTAGTTTTTCTATCTTACGTACAACTCGAACGATCACTTGACGTTGCAATATATGAACGCCTTCTATCGGATACACACGACTAACTAACTCATTACCCTGGGAGTACTAGCACCTAAGGTTTGAGAGGTTTAAATTTTTCTAGTGAATGGAGGCACGAATATTAATAGAGAGCACTCTTAAAAAGATGGCTAGGGTTTACTTTTTAAAACCACCTGAACCTCTTGGAGTCCAACTCTGATAATATCTTATTATATTTTATTTTAAATTCAAATTAAATTAAAACTGATGTGATAAGATTCTGTCATTATCTTAGTAATTTAACTAATAAATTTATCAAGTCAGATTCTTACAATTTGGACATCATCTAGATACATCAAATGCGGATATATTTTCAGATTCATTGTATCTGGTCAATTTTTCAGGTTCGATTAACTTAGAAATATTTCTAGATTTATCGAACCTAGTTACCAGAAAATAACTTAACGAGTTCACTTATTGTGTGATCCTATAGGTTCATTTAACACTGACAATGTATCCAAATCATAATTAAATGGTTCACAAGTTATAAGCGGTTTCTAGCAAAATATTATAACTATCCAGGGTAAATGAAGATCAGTGATCTCTTTGAACCAAACCATAACTTTATATTTAGTCCTTTTATCACACGATATCCAGATTAAGCATAAGACATGTCATCCTTATTAAGCTTAATCAATTATTTCTTGATCTCATAGTAGACTGTTCAAACAAATGATATCAATATCTCAAATTGATATATTTGAGTACAACCATACATTTTAACAGTCTAACTTATCAAGGGCCCATGGATATCTCTTCCATAATTGAGAATGACAAATTCCCACACTATCAATCATATTTCTCTCCCTGGTTTATTTTATATCCAACAGTAGTCTAATTTATTATCTAATTAAAGACAACTTTAGATAGCGTCAAAATATAGAATTTATCAAGTAGAAAACTATAATGAATTCAGGTCGAAGGACTTTTAATATCATTATGGCTAGAAAGTATTTATGACATATTCCATGAAGTACTTTCACAGTGGGTCATGTCCAATACAATGTTCTCTAACATTTATTTATGTTTTAACTTAATATCACATATATCCATGACCAGTAAAACATAGTCATCAAATCACAAACATACTAATCTTAATTTATTATTGTTCTACTAATAATAATCGATCAGGGACAGTTTAAGAATAGTCATTGTATTGATTGTAGGGTTTTACTATTAAGTTACGTACTTGATGACCGCAAAACTAAATGCATTATTCATGAAAAAAAATGCCTCGTTTTATTACATAATACATAGCGATAATAGTATAAGTATAAATTGACTCTAGGACATATCCGTAACAACTACCACCTCATATCTCAACAAACAAATAAACCAACCCCTTACTAAACAGGTGTGCACCTTCCTCTCTTATTAGATAATAATAATAATAATAATAATAATAATAATAATAATAATAATAATAATAATAATAATAATAATAATAATAATAATAATAATAATAATAATAATAATAATAATAATAATAATAATAATAATAATAATAATAATAATAATAATAATAATAAGGTAGGTAAATAAGGTAGGTTATCAAGAATAAATGGGTGGTGGCTTCAACCACCCTTTTACGCAAAGCTCAAAAAGGGATCAAAAGATATAAATAAGGTCAGGCTTGAAAGGCACAAATGATTCAAATAAGGCCTGATGTCATCCTAAGAAAATCAAAATAGTCTTAAAATTTCGCCTCAACCATGTAAACGAACAAGTTCTAGTATACATAAAGTGAACATAAGTAGCATCAAATACATAATAAAGCTCAAGTATCTCATCAAATCACAAAACTACAGCAAAAAATAATTTAAGTTTCGTAGTTAGGAAGAACTAACAAAGGAATTATGCAAGATTATATCCCTTTCAACACTTCTCAAATCAATGCATATAGATGATCCAAAAAAAAAAAAAAAATTGGGATATCAAGATTAACCAGAAGAGAAAACAATTCCAATGCCTAATATTTAAGATTTTTTCAGATTTTTTCTTAAAATATAGCATTAAAACCCCAAAAATCTAAAAGATTTTAAAAAATTATCAAAATTTAAGGTGTCCTACCCCCTATTTTAAAAGGTAGCATTGTCCTCAATGATGTGCAAGTCATGAGCACAACAAAAACAAGTGTCCCCAAAATTTCTCTTTTTTTTTTTTATTAAAAAAACTAGAATCCAAAAACAAAGAATTTCAAATAAAAGAAAGAAAAACATAGTTCTAGTTTATAGTCTCGATCTTGACTTCCTTTGTTGTTAAAATGGAAGAAGGGAGATTTTTGAGAAGCCAAGCCTCCCGATCTTTGGGAATACTTTTGTCACCTCAAAGGACCTAGACCATCTTGATCTTAATTTTTCCGGAAAAAGCCTCAATCGAGAATTATAGAGCAACACCTTATCCCCAATTTTTAACTCATGAACCATGATGTGTTTATCATGCAACTTTTTTTGTTCGTTCCTTGTAGAGTTTTGCATTCTCATAAGCATGATAACGAAGCTCATCCAATTTATTAAGCTGAAAGAGTCTTTTTTCTCCTATAACATTCATGTCAAAACTATGAAACTTAATTGCCCAATATGCCTTATGTTTTAGTTCAACAGGTAAGTGATATGCTTTTCCATATACTAGACGGTAAGGTGTCATGCCAATAGTGGTTTTGAAAGTAGTCCTATAAGCCCACAAAGTATCATCAAGTTTCAATGACCAATCTTTCCTAAAAGCATTAACAATTTTTTCTAAATTTTTTTTAATTCTTTATTAGAAATTTCAACTTATCCACTAGTCTGAGGATGATAATGAGTAGCAATCTTATGATATACACCATATTCTTGCAACAAATTTTCTAGTTGTTTATTACAAAAGTGAGTGCCCTCATCACTAATCAAAACAAGAATCATTTGTTGGAGTAGCAATTGCTTCAACCCACTTTGATATATAATCAACAGTAATTAGAATATATTTATTGTTATAAGAAGAAGGAAAAGGTCCCATGAAGTAGATACCCCACACATCAAATAATTCATATTCAAGAATACTTTGTAAAGGCATTTCATGTTTCTTAGATATATTCCCGCTTCTTTGGCATGCATTGCATCTCTTAACATACCTAAAAGCATCTTTAAATAGAGAAGGCCAATAAGGACCACATTTAAGTACTTTTTAAGCAGTCCTATAGGCTCCAAAATGCCCTCCTACTTCCCTATCACGACAATGTGAGAAGACATCATTTACTTCCCATTGAGGTATGCATCTTCTAATGACATTATCAGCATAAAGTTTAAACAAGTAAGGATCCTCCCAAAAGAAATATTTAAGATCATGGAAGAATTTTTTCCTTTGTTGGTAGTTCAATTCAGTTGGAACATACTTGCTAAATAGTTCACAATACAAGCATACTATGGTGCCTGAAGTGTCTTGGATGCCACTTTATCAGCATAACCTATAGAGGAAGCATTAAAATTAGCATCTTCTTTATTATAAAGAGAGAAAGAAGAGGTAGAGTTGCAAGATATAGAAATGCTCATCAATCTTTCAGCTGTGAATTCCTTATTAATTTTCTCTTTATAGCTAGTGGCATCTTCCTCATGATTTTCTAATTGAAGCCTTGACAAGTGATCAGCAACCACATTTTCAGATCCCTTCTTATCTTTAATAGTGATATCAAACTCTTGAAGCAAGAGGATCCATCTCATTAATCGTGGCTTGGAATCCTTCTTATCAAGTAGGTACTTCAAAGCTGCATGATCTATATAAACAATTACTTTAGCACCTATTAAATAACGATGAAATTTATCAAAAGCAAAAACTACAGCCAACAATTCTTTTTCAGTGGCTGCATAATTTAATTGGGCTGGGTTAAGGGTGTGACTAGCATAATAGATAGGTTGAAAAATTTTCTCCCTTCATTGCCCTAAACAAGCACCAACTACTGCACCACTTGTATCACACATAAGCTCAAAAGGTAATGACTAATTATGAGCTATCAAGATAGGTGCTAAGATCAATTTCTCCTTTAGAAGATGAAATGCTTGAAAACAAGTACAAGAAAAATTGAATGGCATGTCTTTCAATAAAAGATAGTCAAAGATTTAGTAATTTTTGACAAATCTTTAATAAAACGCCCATAAAACCCTGTATGACCTAAGAAACCCCTTAAAGTCTTGAGATTGGAAGGTGGTGGCAACTTAGCAATAACGTCAACTTTTGCTCTATCCACCTCAATGCCTTGTTGAGAAATTTTGTGACCTAGTACCAAGCCTTCCTGTACCATAAAATGACACTTTTCCCAATTCAAGACTAGGTTAGTTTTTTCACATCATTGTAACACTTTTTTGAGGTTAGATAGGCAATTATCAAAGGAATCACCATAAATAGAAAAGTCATCCATAAAAATTTCCATGCATATTTCAACTAAATCATGTAAAATAGTAATCATACATCTTTGAAAGGTTCTTGGAGCATTACAGAGACTAAAAGACATTCTTCTATATGCAAAAGTGACATAAAGACAAGTAAAAGTAGCGTTTTCTTGATCCTCAGGTGCAATAGCAATTTGAAAATAGCCCGAATATCCATCAAGAAAACAGTAATATGCAAGACCACTCAATCTCTTAATAATTTGATGAATAAAAAGTAGGGGAAAATGATTTTTACGGGTTACACTATTTAACTTCTTATAATCAATGCAAAGTCTCCAACCTGTAATTAATCTAGTAAGTAATAATTCAGATTTATCATTTTCAACAACAGTAAAATCACCTTTTTTATGAACTACTTGAACTGGACTTACCTAATCACAGTCAGAAATAGGATAGATAATACCCAAATCAAGCAGTTTGATGATCTCCTTCTTCACCACCTCTTTCATCAATGGATTGAGTCTCCTTTATGGTTGTCTTGATGGCTTATGGTCATTCTCCAAAAGAATCTTGTGCATGTATATAGATGGGCTTATTCCCTTCAAATCTGATAGTTGCCAGCCAAAAGCTTTTTTGCAGGCCTCAATATTCTAAGCAACTTCTCTTCTTGAATCCTTGTCAAAGATGAAGAAACAATTAAAGGAAATCTATCATTAGATTCAAGAAAGACATATTTTAAATGGGAAGGTAGGTTTTTTAATTCTAAGTCCATAGGAGGTTCTTCAATGTTGGGTTTGGGATCCCTCTTTAACTCTAACTCCTCGAACTTGAATCTATTCCTTGGCGTGAAAAGTTCATTTGCTTCTAACCTCAAGACTGCATCAACAATGTTATCTTTTTCATGATCTTTAGTAGTTGCTTCCATTAGACACACTTCCATAAAGTCATAAGAAATTTCATGAATAAAATTTTCATGTACTACAGTATCCATCACATCAATAAAGCAAAGAGAATCATTATCAGGAAAGTGTTTCATAGAATTAAACATATTAAATTTAACCTCTTCATCTCCAGCCCTTAAAGTAAGTTCCTCTTTTCCCACATCAATTAAAGTCTTTCTAGTATTAAAAAATGACCAACCTAAGATCAAAGGCATAGTTGCATCATCATCCATGTCCAAGATCACAAAATCAATAGAAAATTAGAGTTTATTCACCTTAACAAGAATATCCTCAACTATTCCTCTAGGGTATTTTATAGACATGTCTGCCATTTGTAGAGAAATAGAAGTGTTCTTAATCTCCTTTAATCCTAATTTTTTACAAATAGAATAAGACATGAGATTAATACTAGCCCCTAAATCACAAAGCACATTTCAAAAAAATAAGTCACCAATATGAAAACTTCCTGGATCCTTCAATTTTGGTGGTAACTTTTTCTGAAGGATGGCTGACCACTCTTCATTTAACCATATCTTTTGAAACTCGTTCAACATTTTCTTCCTAGCCAAAACATCTTTCAAATACTTTGCATATGCTGGCATTTGTGTTAAGGCTTCTACAAAAGGTAAGTTAATCTCAAGTTTCTTGAAGATTTCAAGAAACTTTTTAAATTGAAAATCAATAAAAGGATGTTTCACAATTTGGGAAAAAGGAAGGGAATTAAAATCAATATTGTCATTATTGAATTCTTCCTTACCTTTCTTGCTTCTCTTACCTTCTTCTGGTATGGGAGATTAGATAGGAGTTTCCTCTTGCTTGTTGGCCACCTCTTCCTTATTCTTTTGTCTCTTCAATTCTTGCTCCTCTTTTAAGTTTCTTCCACTCCTCAATGTGACAGCTTTCGGTTCTCTTGGATTTTTTTCGTATCACTTGGAAGGCTTCCTTAAGTCCTATTAAACATTGCTTGAGCTAATTGACCCACTTGCACTTCTATATTTTTTATAGAAGCCTTCATGTTTTGCTGGTCCACTTCTATGGTCTTAATAGAGTTATCCAAGTTTGAAAATTTATTGGAAATAACCTCTATAAACTTAGTAATTGCATCCTCAAGGTTAGTTTTTTTTTTTCTTGAGGAGGAAAATGCGGAGGTGGTACTTCAACTTGAGTTTGATTGTTTTGCTTTCATCCAAAATTAGGATGGTTTCTCTACCCAGGATTGTATGTTGGAGCATATGGATAATTCTTCCTATTATTTTGATCAACAAAATTAACTTCATTAGTACAAAATGGAGAATTCACTATACTTCCTTGGCCACATTAGATCGATAGGTGGTTTCCACTATATAGGTCATATTGATGGTGAACAGCTGTAATGTTTACGTTTCCTAATTGCCTATTGAGTGAATCTATTTGAGCCTTTAGATTCAAGACTATATCATTATCTATCACCCCTGCAACTTTTTTAGGTGGCATAGCTCTAGGATTGAACCATTGAGAACTGTTAACTGCCATTTCCTCTATCAAACTCCATGCAGCTTTTTCTTTTTTGGACATAAAAGCACTTCCACTTGCAGCATCTAATGATGATCTAAAATCATCTCTACAACCATTGAAGAATGTTTGAGCTTGCATCCCAATCTTCATTCCGTGATGAGGGCATAACCTTAGACATTCTTTAAATCTCTCCCATGCATCATGCAATGATTCAGGAGGTCCCTGCAAAAAATTGTAGATGTTAGAACGCATCTGTATAGTTTTAACAGGAGGAAAATACTTATTTAAAAAAGCTTCCTGCAACTGATTCCAATTGACAATTGAGTTTGTAAGAAGAGAATTTAGTCATGATTTTGCTTTATCCCTCAAGGAGAAAGGGAACAATTTGAGCTTTTTCGGATCTTCAGATACTGCATTTATTTGAAAAGTGTCACAAATTGCCAAAAAATTTGAGATGTGAGCATGAGGGTCTTTATGAGACAGTCCAAAAAATGGATTGTTCTGAACCATTAGGATAAATGCTGGCTCAATCTTGAAAGTTGCTACAATAACTCCAGGACAATTTATAGTGGGAGAGGGACCCTCCATCTTTGGTTTAGTATAGTCCTTAAGAGTTCACTCTCTTTGCTGATTATGCTCCATTACTTCACTGCTATAGTTGGATTCAAAATCGTATTCTAATTCCGAAGACTCTACCAGGGTGATGATCTCCTCATACCTCCTTGTTGTTGTCTCACTCCTGTTATGACGAGCAAAAGCTTCAACTTTAGGTATAAATCCAAAATTCTTTATTTTTAGTACTACGAGTGTTCATACACACCAAGTCAAAACAAACGAGAAGAAAATAAAATAAATAAGTATAATTAAAAAAACACAAGAATAAAAAGAAGAGAAAGCCTGGATTAATGATTTTGCTTCGTAGCTCTCTGTTTTGGTTTTTTTCTTCTGCTCCCGAAATCCCCCTGCGAAAATCCTTTTTTTTTTTTTTCTCCAGAAGATCCTGGCGTAAAACTCCCCTTCTTTTGTCTTCTGCGTCCCTTTTAACTAGCAGCACCTACGGCTCTTGCGACACAGTGGAATCCAATTCCCATTCAACCTTTGTTTTCTTATGGGTTTTGACATTTTTTGCACCCTGTTCCCTTTCCCGTTTTTGCTGCCAGACTATCTCTTTTATTCTTGTACCTCATGAATTTTATCATATTTGGCCCAACAATGAATGAAACTCTACTTGGGCCAGCCCATACTTTTACCAATTGGGCATGGAACAAAGTGAGCAATTGCAACAATTTGGTCAACCTTCCATTTTGGCCAATGGAGGAAACATCTAAGAAACACTAGCAGTTACCAATTTGATCAGAGGTCAACGAAATTTAATTGATTTATGCATTTCTTTTCCTGCATCACAAAATATATTTTTTAAGTGAATTAAATTGTACTTTATAAATAAAAATATTTCAGCTAATTCTTACTAAGTACAATATTATTTAATCCACCTAGGCAAATCAAAATCATAATAATTCAATCAATTAAGCCCAATTAAAATGAGAAAATAGTAATAAAAATAGTAAAAAAAATACAATACATCAGAAGGAAATATGGTGGCTGACCAATTAGCCAATTATACCATAGTTGAAGGGTGCGATTTAATTTCTCTCATTCTTCTATGTTGCCACGACACATAAAATGTTTGTATTTGCTTGATTAGATGCAAGTGTCATCAATCCAATCTTCTTATATTCCAATTACTCGGATGTTAGGTTGATGTCCTCCTCCTTGTAATTAATTTTTGTTTATTAATAAATGGGTAGGGGTCTACCAAACTCTCCAACCAAGATATTGGTGGTATTACTTCGAAAAAAAAAAAGAATTTATTTACTTTGACCAAAAGGTTAAGATAGTTATTTAAGTAAATATTGCTTTGGTAGGAAGAAAGTTGCTCTGGCAATATCGTCAGCCTTCCCCTACCTATATTAATCCAAGTCCAGTGGATAATTGGGAATAAGATAAGGAAGGATAGAATTTTTATAAATATTCATGACTCGTTTACATATTTGTACTATACATGGATTCATGACATTATTTACTTCTTTTACTTATACTATAAAATAAATATTACTTCCGATTAATAATATACATTGTTTTAGATTTATGCATAAGAATTAAAGGTTTTACATTCTAGACAATTTTAAAACTAAATTTTCAAAAACATCCCTATTTAAGTCTTTGTTTATTTTGGTAATTAAAGAAAGTTGGGTCATAATTAGTAGAAAGAAAGAGATTGTAGGGAGGGGTAAAGTTGGAAGAACAGTAATAAATTTTTATATAAATTTGTAAAATAACCTATATTGTGAAAAATCCTTTCAATTCTAAAATGACTTATATTGTGAAACAAATATAGTATACCAATTGAGAAAGTGAACTAAAAAACTTATATAAGGATTATCTCCCCCATTTATTAGCTTCTGAACTAAGGGACACATTCATTTGAAGTTTGCAACTAATTAATTGTTGCATTTAGAGAACTTGTATCCCTATATCATTGCTCTTATAGGTTATAGCCATATCCTTCTTTTCCTTTTTGAGAAATTGAATCACCATTTCCAAGCATGGCTGTTGCACAAATTCATTCCATGCTTTGTTGGACTCCTCACCACTTTTTTCCAACACGGACGTAGCATCAACCCGATGGATATCCCATTTAAGCTCGTCTCTTAGCCTTTCAATCTTACCCACTTGTTGGCGAACCAATCCGCAAGTATTGTCCTTAATCTTTTCAATGCGACATGCAAGTAAAGCCTCCCTGCTTTCCATATCCAGTTCTGCCTCAGCTAGAAAGTACTCGTGCATTTCAGGCACACCAATGGCCCTTCCAACACCTTTGCTATAATCTGCCTCGGTGTAAAATATTTCTCGTACCCCATCAATGAGACCTACAAATTTACACGAAAAAAGGTGAATTGGATAGACATATAACTGATGCGCCTGACGGCCGGGGGGAAATTCGCTCTCGTAGTGTCTTCATAGCACCAACTTAAGAGAGTGGCACATATTTTTCTGTGCAGGTTGGTGCTATGATGATCCACTAGACAGCATTTCCTGAGCTCCAGAGGTAGAGAACAAAACCTGCATCCACCATTTGGTCAACCCTTTTTGAGACGTAAGAAAAGAGGACGGGAAAATATACATGCATCCAAATAAAGCAGCATTCATAAGTAGACTTGAACTTAGAAACGGGGTCTTCCACGAGAGCTTCAAGAAATGAGTTAGAGCCACCGACAATGATTGGAACCTTCCCTGACCCTAGAATTCTCTCTATGATTGATAGTCTCACGGAAGAAATCAGCATGATCGAAGTCGGCGTCTTGCTCGACATCTCCCAGTAGATGATGCGGCACGCCTTTCCTCTCCAACCCGGGAACCTTGTTGCTAACGCTATCAAGCCCCTTGTACACTTGAATTTTGTCCAAATTGATAATCTCAGACGGAAAATGGGTCGCAAGGTCGATGGAAAGACGAGATTTTCCTGTCCCTGTTGCTCCCATGATGAAGATAACCTTTTTCTTGAAGGAGTTAGTACCAGTGGAACCCATAGTGCCTGCAACATAATAACAAAAAATAAAACAACGATTAGATTGAAATGAATCTTACCACGAAAAGAAGTCTTCAAGTAAGGTATGGACCGACTGCGGAAAAATACAATTCCAATTACGTATTTGATTCAAAATCATGAAGACACAAACATCGAACCTTCGAGGTAACAATTTCAAACAGAGTACTCTTTTGCCGATTTACATTCAGATCCAATTGTGTTCTACTGGGAATAAAAAAAAATTCAAATTAAAAATGTTTTATCTTTGTTTTTACATCTTGGTTAATCATTTACTTATGATATTGCAATAGTTATGAGTTTCATTAATGATAAAGTTTTCTATGGCTAGTCTAAAGAGATTATGGTTAGAAGACTCAATACTCGTCATAATATTGACTCCATATTATGCGATTAATAATAAGTATAACTAATTACAATGTTTAGAGTGTATTTCCATAGTTGTTATAATATTGAAAGTTTTTTAAAAGTAATAAAATGAATATGTGACGGGCGAAATTCTTGCGTGGACCTATGATCAGTGAGCCTTTCTTCCATACTGAAATGTCAAACCTTCCAATCACTGTAAAAAAAGTGACTTTTAGTAACGTTAGAAAAAGTGTGGCAAAATTGATCAAAACTGTGACAAATACGTTTTTGCCATGGAAATGCCACGGTTTTCTAGGCATGGGCATCACGGCCGTTGCAAAAAGTTTGGCACAGTTGTGTAGCGGTGGAGAATACTTTTTTCCACGGATTTACAATAATTTTGTAGTCGTTGTAAATAAAGTGTGGTATTTGTTCATGAATTTTTGCCATAGTTTTTCCCAACGGTTGTTAACTGTGAGCAAAGATTTCAATTTTTTGACACGATTTTTCCAACATTTTACAACTGTGACGAATATTATTTGTTACAATTAAATTTTCATTGAAAATAATCCTTTTTGTCACGGTTCTTTTCTAAATTGACATAACCGTGGGTAATATCCATTTGCTATGATTCCCTTACTGTAGTAATTAATACTTTTTGCCACGAAATTCTTAACATCAGAAAAAACATTTCTCACAATTTTTTGATAAATTTTTTACATTGTTATATATTAATCTTTTTCACTATAAATGCAAATCCATAGTGATATTGCATTTATCCTAATAACCTTATTTGAAATTATCCATCATAAAATGCAAAATTGTAGCCAAAATATTAAATTATTTTTCCCTCTACTTTAACAATATCACCATCTACTATACATATAGAACTATGAAAACCTCCAATATTAACAATCAACTATCATCCATTAATCGAACATTCAAAATGCCATTTTCCAAGAATAACTTAATATACACCACATTTGTTGGGTAAGCTCAGGAACTGTAAGTGCACAATACTGCTGAGAGCCACGTGAGGTCAGAGGAGCAAAACCAACCATAAAGAAGTGCAATCGGGGGAATGGAATGAGGTTGACAGCAAGCTTACGGAGATCATAATTCAGTTGACCAGGGAATCGGAGACAGCAAGTCACTCCACTCATGGTAGCAGAAATCAAGTGATTCAAACCACCAATTGAAATACAAGTTAAAATAAATCAGAACATCATAAACACGAACCAAAATAACTATATATACCAGGAGAAAGGGATGAAGGTCTAACAAGATTAAAATTTTAAGGTGGCATTACATACATAGGTAAAATTCACCAGTGAACCTTATTGTTAAGCTATATTCTTACCTAATAGTTATGAGCACATATTCTTAAATGGAGGAATAGAGTCAATAGATTCCTTAATTTCATCATACATCAACACTTACAAAAAACATATCATGTCAACCACTCCCATTACCGATTTATCTCTCTGCATTAACATCTAATTGATATGATAATACATAGCCATTTAGCATCCTACCCCCTCTTGTGGTCCCCAAAAGAAATGAAGCAACTACATTGACATTTCTACTAACTTGCAGAGACACAAACACTTGCAGCAATTGCAAAGTCAAGAAAATACTGAAAGCCACATTTAGGCCACAAAAAACGGTCACCAAAACATGGACTAAGTACAAAGGAAAAAAAAAACCGGTCCAAATCCTACAATAGTGAATATCAAGAGCAGCTATCATCCACATCTTTTGTGCATAAATTAAAATAGGACCACAAGATGACAGGGTACTAACCAAATAAAATTGATATTTCTACTCATAACATGTGGTAGGGACTAGAAGTCTGACAGAACCATAGAAACAGGAGGATTTTGAACTATAAGAAAAATGAAATAGTCGTCACTGACGCATGAAAAATTATGTCATTTGAACTAGGTACAAATATACCACGTCACTCACTGCATCTTTACTTTGATCTAACTTCATTGTCCAACTCACCAAACAAACTTCAACCCTTGAAATATAAAAGCACCAATATAAATTAAATAATAAGATAAAACCAAGTCATTAAGGTCTAGATTACCAGAATATTTGTATTCCTTGATTTATATTCAAATTCAAGTTTTTCATCATCATTTTGAGCATAGAAAGACTGGAATGTGAAGCGTGTAATTGGGATTCCATCTGGGCATTGATGATCATCCATTTTAATATGAGAATATAAAGACCTTCACAAAATCCAAATTCTGGAGAAAGAAAAGTAGCAAGAATATTTCCAAAAGATGAAGTCTACTATTTTTGTGGCTTTCCTGTGGCATACAACAACAGCAGAACCAATGGCAAAAACAAGTAAAAAGCTAGAAACATCAAAATATAGGCTGAACCATCAAGATTGCTGATTGGTTAGCACTAGGATTTTTTCTTGTATACTCTTAACAAATTGACAGAATGATTGATTCCATTTCAAAATTTCAAAAATAATCAAGAAAAAGAAAAGCATCAAATGCCTCACTATAGACAAGTTTGTTATAAAGTTTTAGTGCTTCCCTGAAATTAATGCTGAAGCTCTTTTCTAGGCCCTTCTTTCCACCACCACCAACTGGATTTCCTCTTTACATTATGGCTACAAACTCGTTATATCGATACGTCCATCCTGCAAAATCAGAAATCAATATCAGGGACTCTTCTTCTGCACTAAAGTAGCACCATAAAAGGCAGTATAAATAATTCTTTAAACTCATGTTGTCCTCATCAACATCTCTTATCATTTCTTCTAGGCTAGTGTCCTCAATACCGAACTCCTTGTAGGCTTGTTGAAGTTCATGTGCAGTGATATACCCACTTCCATCCTTATCGAAATAGGAGAAAGTAGCAAAAAGGTGATCCTCTTTCTCTATTTTTTTAAGGTGTAGTGTTGCAGCTATAAAATCCCCATAATCAATTGTTTCATTGTTATCAACATCTGCTTGGAATTTTAGAAAAATGAAGCAAATCACTAATAGGTTTGAACATATATAGAGACCAGCTTCCCTGGAAGTTAGTAATCTATCACGAAAATACTAGTACTCCTAAGATTTAGAGAAATAAGCTCTGTTTTCATGATTTTTATCAATTTCATCTAGCACCTAGCAGGAACTTTTTACCAATACATAGGAGCAAAACTGATATGTACATTTGGTCAAACACTCACTGCTTGCATTAGATCATAGATCTCAGACTCGTTAAGATTGGCACCAACTCATTTTAATCCATCTTTGAGCTTTTCAAAAGTGATTTGCCCACTATTATCAGTGTCTATCATCTTGAACATTTGTTTTCGTCCAGCTATTTCTTCTTCTGATAAGTTCTCTGCTATAACCTGAAAGGGGGGGGGGGGGGGAGTTCACTAGTAGAAATGAAAAGCAAGAAGAATATATTTTGTTTTATTACTAATTGGGGAAAAAGGGGGAGAATAATGGTAGAAATAAAAAAGACACATTTACTATAGTTTGATAGTGGAAATGAACCGAGGGGGAGGGAAGAGACACCTGCTTGGATGAGCGAGGTTAATAATCAACAAGCATGGGAGCCAACTTCTTGTGGCCATTCTTATTAGCATGAGTAGCAACTGTAGCATAAGATATACCTTTGCACAACTTCAACTAAAACCAAGAAGTATTTATTTTAGATGCTATCTTTCCACAAAAATGAGCTCAAAACGACACTAGTAGATGTATTAATCCATTCATGCAAGGAACACAAACCTTATCCAGCAATATTTCTAGGAGATTGGCATTAGGAATTGCTAAGGATGCCATTATCTTGGTACATGCCCAGTGCATAATCACAACTTTCTACGCAAAGGCCAAATGAATGAAATAAGAGAACTTGAAAAGAAGTCATATAAATAGGTAAATGACAACAATGAAGCAATATGCAATATAACAAAATATGACTCTGCTCTTTCCTACATGAGTGGCAGATATCATGTTGCCATCTTTTGTTTATTTCACCAAATGATACCATGTTTATTAGATCTACTAAGAAACTTCATTTACTAATTACAAAATGTGAAGGACAATAGAGAAAGATCGTAGGGCTTGAGTGTTGGGAATAGCAGTAAGGAAATGAAAAAAAGAAGTGAGATAATAGAGCTAATGGTATGACCCTATTAAACTAAAAATTCTATAGAATAAAATTACAAATTAGAACGTAGACAAGATCAGAAGGCCTAAGTGATGAAGATAGCAGAACAATCGCAGTAAGTAAGTCAAAAGTCAATAGAATCACAAAAATTATCACTTGTAAGATACATTAAGAAGTAGATTACTTCTAACACTCTAATAGGACTTTTATTTGGCAAACTGGTAAATGTGATAATGAAGACATCATTCAAGTCTGAAACAGATTTTCACCCTTTCTGGCCCATAATTTAACCACTAAATCAAGTTTTCAAGAACAACTCACTTGGTTCATCCCAAGGTACTCTAATATACGCAAAGTAAGAAGGTGCTAGTGAGCATTAATCAAGCGTCCAATCAAAAGAGGTGGACTAAGCAACTAAAAAGAGAAAACAAAACAAAGGATAACAAAGATTCAAGAGAAGGATCAGAATTGACATTAAAACTAAAAGACAAACCATGGACAAGAAATACCTTATACTGTTGAATACTGAAAGGAATCCTAATTGGACACCGACCCCACCTGCCCTTGGACTTCCGCAATGCTGCTGCAGTTGCCACCAGCAGCAAAATTCATCGTAGGCCCAGGCTGCATTGTGGACACAAAATTGGAAATAGACCTCCCCGATACGTTGAAAACTAGGGTCACCGTGGCTGGAATAGCCCACAATTGAGGTTGATTAGAAGACCCAGCACTGGGGCAGATAGTAGCCCCTACTGGAGGAATCATGAAAAACGCACCTCTTGGAACTGTAGTTGTGAGCACCATAGCAGTTCCCACTGAACCTACTGTCCACACCGGAACCAAACCCTGCGGGGCGATAGGTGTGACAAAGGCAAAATTGGAATTTTCTGTGACCTCATAGAACTCGCTATTGGAAGCCCTCTTTCTTTTCTTCCTATTAGCGGTTGTGGTAGTGCTTGGCATGGTGGGGATTTTTAACATCCTGTTCACGGAGACTGCAATTGCGGGCACCGTACCAATACTCGTGGCTTTGGATGTGTGTGTGGCCGTAATTGTAATCAACAGTGGCATAGGGCAACTGAGATGAGTGTAGGACAACAAAAAAGAGCATGGCAATGGCAATGCCGATAAATACGAAAACTAATCGTTGCTCCTGACGCATGTAATGAATCAGCCGAACTATCGACGACCATGGCTTTTGCGGCTTCGGCGAATACTAATCTATCAACGGCTGGGACTTGTGTCCCCTATAGATCAACTCTGAACTCATTCTCCTAACCTCTCTCTTTTAAATGAAACAAAATTCTGTATTTTCAAACAATAATTGTAATTGTTGCAGCAGCAGCAGTAATTAAGTTGAAATAGTATAGAAGATTCAAAGGAAGCGAGAACAGAAAGATCTACTATGATTAAAGAGGAAAGAGAAGAAAATGAAAACTTATAGAGTATTACAGAGGAAGTGCATTTCTTTTTTTGTAAAATATTTTTATTATATTAAATTTAAAAATATCATGTATTATGTAAAAAACTTATAGTGTTCTACAGAAAATCCTCTATCTTTTTCTTTTTTTTCTTTTTTTCCTTTTCTTTTTCTCTATAGTACTTTTTTTTAATAGCATTAATGGTACACGGGTATTGATATCTACATTTACAGATTCCTTAATTTGATTAAATTTTTCTTTAAATTTTTATTTTATTAAAATTTTATTATTTAGTCCATTAATGGTGCTAATGGTACACGGGTATTATTTTATTACAGATTCCTTAAGGTACTCGGATTTATTTTTCTACATAATCTAGCATAGTCTTTAAGCCTATAACCTAATGCATTTTTAAGGATAACCATATCAAAATAATTAGATTAGTTAAAATTGCTAAGGATGTGCAGCTCCGAAGGACTACGAAAAATTCATTAGACCCTCTCAAAATTATGTGATTTTTGCAAAGATATCTAATTAATCTCATAATCTTAGTTTCTCAACATTAGCATATCTATTTAATTTTCTCTTCCCTAAAAATTCAAACTAATAGTTGCAACGTTTAATTAGATTTCCTAAATGCTATCCATTCTAAATATGAATTGTATTTTGAACATCTAAAATCATAACATAAAAAATAATTGTGCTTTATGAAAAAATAACGTTTATTATTTATTATCAATGAGACTAAAATAAAATATAAAATAAAATCAATTTTACCCATGTAAATAAAAAAGAACATTAGAATTTAAAATTTTTAAAACATTATACCCTGCTTACTAGGAAAAAATCACAAGAAGTTTAGTAAAATTTTTTAATTTTTTTTCTAATTTTATTTATCTTTGATTGTTTGTAAGAAGTAAATTTCATTAAAGGAATAGAGTATGGTTTATTTTTATTAGTTTGTTATTTAATACTATATATTAATGTAAGATAAATATTATATTTATTTCTCTCTTCCTTTTTTTTTATTTTAATCCTTCATCACTAAGAAAAGTGTTTATGATAAAATTTGAAAGTAATTGGATATATTTTGGTACACAATCTAGAATAGTATCTAAAAATAAAAAAATAAAAAATCTAACGCATTTACAAAGATATGCATATCAAATTAAAGATCCAACTGTTAGATTTGTTAAAATCACTAAGAAAAGTGTTATAACAAATTTTAAAGGTAATAAGATATATTTTGATACATAATCTAGTATAACATCTTCTAAAAAAAAAAAAAAAAATCCAAAACCTAATGCATTTACAGAGATAGGCATATCAAACTAATGATCCAACCATAAGATTTCTTAAAATCATTAAGAAAAGTGTTATGAAAAAATTTGAAAGTAATCGAATATATTTTAATACATAATCTAGCATAATATCTAAAAAAATATCCAAAACCAAACGCATTTACAAAGATAGGCATATCAAATTAACAATCTAACAATTAGATTTTTAAAATTGCTAAGAAATGTTTTATGACAAAATTTGAAGGTAATCGAATATATTTTGGCACACAATCGAGTATAATATCTAGAAAAATATCTAAAACCTAACGCATATACAAAGATAGGCGTATCAAATTAATGATCTATCCGTTAGATTTGTTTAAATCACTAATAAAAGTGTTATGACAAAATTTGAATGTAATTGAACATATTTTTGGCATATAATCAAGTATAATCAAGTATAATATCAAGAAAAATATAAAAAAACCTAACGTATTTACAATGATAGGCATATTAAATTAATGATCCAACCGTTAAATTTGTTAAAATCACTGAGAAAAGTGTTATGACAAAATTTGAATGTAATCAGATATATTTTGGTCAATAATCTAGTATAATATCTAAAAAAAAAATCCAAAACCTAATGCATTTATAAAAATAGTCATATCAAATTAACGATCCAGTCATAAGATTTGTCAAAATCATTAAAAAAAGTGTTATAACAAAATTTGAAGGTAATCGGATATATGTTGATATACAATCTAGCATAAGATCTTTAAAAAAAAAATCCAAAACCTAACGTATTTACAAATATAGGAGTATTAAATTAACTATCCATCTATTAGATTTATTAAAAGCACTAGGTAAAGTGTTATGACAGAATTTGAAGGTAATCAGATATAATTTGTATATAATCTAGCAAAATATCTAAAAAAAAATATCCAAAACTTAATGCATTTACAAAGATAGGCGTATCAAATTAATGATCCAACCGTTAGATTTGTTAAAATTACTATGAAAAGTGTTAAAACAAAAATTGAAAGTAATCAATATATTTTGATACACAATCTAGTATAATATCTAAAAAAAAAATCCAAAATCTAACGTATTTACAAAGACATGCGTATCAAATTAATGATCCAACCGTTATATTTATTAATGTAACACCCCCTACTACGTACCCTAAAAAGGGCGGGGATGTCACCCCGTCTCGAGGACAAGGGGTTTTTTAAATGAGGTACACAATATAAAGGCAAACCCAAGAAATTAAACATAGATAAATAAATGAAAACTCTTATTATATCAGGCTCAAAACTAGAACAAAACTAAATAAAAAAAAAATCATCTGATCCCGAAGAATAAAACAACAACTGTCTCTCAAAACATAATGGAAAATAACAAAAGCTTCAACTATCTCACATCCTGTCTGCTTAGCATAACTAAGCTCCTGAAAACATGATATAAAACAGTGTGAGATTAAATCTCAGTAAGTCCTGTGTGTGCACATGGTACTTTGAACAGTTCGTGAATGCATAGTAAAACATTTGCAGAAATATCTGGCAAGTCATAAATAATTTCTCTTTGCAAGGAGTGGGTTTTCCTCATTGTCACACTTTGTACAAAATAAATTATCCACTCGAATAAACAGTCATGTCACCACATTTTGGGCTCCATGATAAGAAAACGGTTTAGGCGCCACACTTTGTGCACTAAGACAGGAAATGGTCAAGGCACTACACTTTGTGTACCAAGATAGGATCAAATTACCACACTTTGGGCATTCTGATCAAGGTGAGGGTACAGCCCACCGGGTGAGATACTCCTCCATCTCTACACTCAACAAAACCATCCGGGTGTCCATGTCGGGAAAATAAATAATACCTTACCAAGTACAAATGCTAGCTCGGACCGGCCTAACCAACTAATATTGTCGCTTTTTCGAGCGGAGCCCATCTTCTGGAGGTGGCCGCCTGCCAAAAGACTCATTCATGCCCTCCAAAACTAGTATTGATAGCCTACCCTTATTGAGTACTCAATGAATATATCCGTCAATTCCAGATTTACAATAATAATTCCATACCTTAGCTTTGTAAAACGTGGTTTTCTTGAAAAATGAGTTTTCTAAAATGTTTAAGAGAGAGAACAGTTTCTAATAAAGGCATTAGTTTGACAAAACCATTTAGAGAATAAACATCTACATTTACAACCCAAATAATCATAGTTCAACAATAGCTTCACAAAGCTTTACAACATTCGACTTGCCATCACAACATTTAACAAAAGAGTTTATGCAAGGACTTACTTGATATGCCTCAGATAAACAAGATAAAATCACAGCTTGCTTCCTTCAAATACCCTCCTGATCTAGAATCACATAATATCAAAATCAGGGTCTCAATCAACTCAAGCATGCATTGAACTTATTTGTTCCCAAAATAAATCATGATCCATCATCTAACTTCAAATAAATCATCTAATCCTCCAAGTACATACACTATGATTGTATATTCATCGAGGGTATGAATAATATATCAAAAAGGCCTTGACTTGACCATCACAATTCACATCCATCATTATCACAATAAAACATAGCATTGCTATCCTTGGAATATTCTTAATTAATTACTCGACTCAAAATGTTCATCTATCCCAACTAAGCACATACATCATGCTATCATACTTCCATAGACCTCATCAATCTTATTAAATCTTAATTTCGATATCAAGGGCAAGAATTCCCTTACCTTGCAACAATCGGATTAACAAGATCTTGATACTCCTATGGTGATCGTCTCGAGTTGCTTGAGAAGAAGAGAAAAGCTATCTTCTTTTCCTCATTTTGATCGAAAGTAGATAAAGAGGATGAAATCAGCCTCTATGTGGCGTGATTCAAGGGGGGAAAAAAGAGAAGAATTAATGGAAGAAAGAAATCAAGAAGTTAAGATGGTTTTTGCTTACCTTATAGTGTGATCGATTTTGGCTAGGGATTGCTCTTATGGTTTTCGAAAATTGCAGAAGAGTATTTGCTGAAATTTTTGTGTAGTAAGGAGGGAGTGGTCGGCTATCTTAGTTTAGGGTTAGAAGTTGTTGCTATAGAGGACTCCTAATGGCTCTAGGTTTCTTTGGCAGCAATGGCGAAAAATTGCAGCTTGCTGTACTCTTATTGCTTGCCGAATTTCAGAGGGGTTAAGAGGAGAAAATTAGTCTAGAATTGTTCTCCTAGGCTAGCCGAAGAGTGCTCGAAAATAGGGCTGTGCGTGTTCAGGTTTTTGGCCAAAACAAGAAGGAGTTTGTGTAGCTTTGGTAACCAGAAATTCTGTGCAAAATCTGTGAGAAAAGAGGAAAAATTCTGGTTGTTTTAGCTGCTATTCTGCACGTAATTTAGAGAGAAAAATAAGAGTTTCATGTGCTGTAGTTTGGCTTAATCAACAAGGAGTTTTGGTACGTTGTGGAGTGCAAAATTTCGTGTGATATGGTGTGCAAAGCTAGCCGAAATTTTCTGTGCAAAGCTGGTCGAAATTTCTGTGTAGAAGCTGGCTAAAATTCTGGAATTTTTGGTGGATAAAAATCTGATTTATGAAGCTAAGGTAATATGAATTGGTGAGAGGTGTTTTAGGTGGTTTGAGCTAGGTTTTGTAGAGTTTAAATGCACTTAGGAGTGCAGGATTTTCGGGCAACTTGTGCATGCACAAGGCTGCCGAAATTCTGCAAAAAAAGAATGCGTAAAACTTAGTTGGTTTAGGATTGAAATAAAATCTGATTTGTTAAAGGATTTAGGATAAGATTTCCTAGTATTGGAAGAGTTTGAGTTGAGCTAGAACTTCTCCAAAGGTGGCAGCATTAAGCTGGAGAAATTTCCAGATTTTTCAGCTAAGGTTCCTTGATCAAATCACCAAGATATTTAACTAGAAAAATAACAATTTAATTCTAGCTATCCATTATAAAATCTGATAAATTAAAATCAAGCTTGAATATAATTACTCTAGCTAGAATTTTCGAAATTCAAAAAGGATAAAAGCTGAAAATAAAATCAATCTTTATCCTTATCAAAAGTCCTTGAATTTTAGGAGATAATTATGGAGACTTATTCCTAAGAAGATGGCGCTGAAAATTTGAAAAGGAAAGCTGGGATTTTCGGCCAAGCATGAGGAAATCTAGGAAAAGAATTCAAGAAGAAAAGCTAAGATTCGCAAGAGGTAAGATTCGAACTCGGGTCACCATAGGATAATCACCAAACCTTACCGATATTCCAAATTAACTCCGATGGTAACATTTCTCTAAGAAATTCTTTTCACCCTAACTCTTATCCCTCCATCTCCTCTACTAAACTTCACTTAAAACAACTCTCAAATAATGCAACAACACATTTAAATAATTTAATGCAAGCACAACCTTGAAAATTACATGCACCCATGCAAAAATAATTTTAAGATATCACATGAAATGCGAAATGCTATGCAATGCATGACTTTTTCCCCATAGGTCAACGGTGATTTTGGGCGGGGTATTACATCTCCTCCCCCTGAGAATTTCGCCCCGAAATTCAGATGCCGTACCCTTAGAGCATATCTGGATGCTTCCGTCTTAACCATTCTTTCGTTTCCCATGTTACATCCTGTGCGCCATGATGATCCCAAAGTATCTTTACCATAAGTATCTGCTTGTTCCGAAGGGTCTTTACACTTCACTCCAAAATCTTGACTGGCTTCTCCACATAACCAAGATTCGGGTGCAATTCCAAAGGTTCTTCATTATGAACATGGCTTGGATCGGGGTTGTACTTTTTTAGCTGAGACACATGGAAAACATCATGTATCCCAGTTAGTCCATCGGGTAGATCTAGTCTATTGGCGATCGGTCTAACCTTCTCCATTATCGAAAACAGTCCCAAATACCTAAGACTCAGCTTCCCTCTTTTCAGATGCCTCAAAATTCTCCTTCTAGGAGACAACTTCAAGAATACACCATCACCCACTTGGAACTCCAGTTCCTTCCTGCTGGATTCTGCGTAGCTCTTCTATTGGCTTTGCGCTACCCTCAGTCTTTCTTGGATAATCCTAACTTTATCCGTCATCTCTTGAATACATACTTCACCAGTCCTCCTAACTTGTCCCTCTTCGTCCATCCCCAGTATATCGGTACTTGACATTTCCGCCCATATAATGCTTCGTACGGTGCCATTCCAATCGATGCTTGATAGCTATTGTTATACGCCAATTCTGCATGCGGTAAACACTCGATTCACTTATCTCCAAAGTCCAAAGTACACGCTCGGAGCATATCCTCCAATATCTGAATGACTCTTTTAGATTGACCGTCAGTCCGTGGATAAGCAGAGGTGCTGAATTTCAATGTAGTACCCAAAGACTATTTGATACAATACTTGACGGTACACCATGCAACCTTACAATTTCCTTGGTATAAGTCTGAGCCAACTTTTCCATCGAGTCCCTTACGCTTACTGGTATAAAATGTGCTATCTTCGTCAGTCGCTCCACTACCACCTAACTGCATCCTTATGTGACTTGGTCATCGGAAGGCCAGTCACAAAATCCATAGTCTCCTCTTCCCATTTCCACTCGGGAATTGGTAATGGTTGCAATAGACCGGTAGACTTCTTGTGCTTCACTTTAACTTTTTGGCTTGTCAGGCACGTTGATACATACTGAACCACATCTCGCTTCATTTCGACCCACCGATATTTCTTCTTCAGGTCACGATACATCTTTACTTCCCCACGGCGTATGGTATACTTACTTTTGTGAGCTTTGTCCAATATCCTTTTCCTTAAATCTTGAGTGTCAGGTACACATATCCAGTCCCTACAATACAGTACCCCTTTCTCGACGGTCCGAAAATCTTTTCCTCCCCTCACAATTTCTTTCTCCTTGAAGACCTGAAATTCCATACTGTCTTGCTAGGCGGCAACAATTTCCTACCTCAGATCGGGCTTCATGGTCAAGTTACTTACACAGATCTTCCTTTCTTGAACTTCCGCTTCTTACTCCAGGATTTCCTGCACTGCTGACACCTCCTGCATTCTCAAATGTGCTATATTCACTTTACGACTCCAAGCATCAGCTACTACATTTGCTTTGCCAGGTTGATAATTAATGGGACACCTATACTCCTCCAGGAACTCCATCCATCTACGCTGTCGAAGATTCAAGTCCTTCTACGTGAAGATGTACCTCAAACTCTTATGGTTGGTGAAGACTTCATATTGGGCTCCGTACAGATAATGTCACCACTTCTTCAAGGCAAACACTATGGCTATCGGCTCCAAATCATGGGTCGAATAATTAGCTTCATGGAGTTTCAGCTTCCTAAACGCATAAGCAATGACCTTACCATCCTGCATCAGCACAGCCCCCAAACCTTCCTTGGATGCTTCCGTGTAGAGTGCATAGGGCTTGTCGGCCTCGGGTAAACTCAGCACTAGCGCTGTAACCAATCTTTTTTTAAGTTCTTGGAAACTCTTCTCGCATTCCTCGCTCCAAGATAAGGCAACATCCTTCTGAGTAACCACGTCATCGGTGAAGCCAGAGTAGAGAAATTCTTAATGAAACGCCGATAGTACCCAACCAACCCAAGAAAACTTCATATTTCGGTAATATTCTCCGGTTGTTTCCAATTAGCTACGGCATCCACCTTGGCGAGGTCCACCTTGATCCCATCCTTGGATATTACATGGCCGAGGAAGGATACTAAGCTTAACCAAAACTCACATTTACTGAACTTAGCGAAGAGCTTGAATTCCCTCAGCTTTTCCAACACTAATCTTAAGTGCTCCGCGTGATCCTCCGGATTCTTGGAGTAGATTAAGATATCGTCGATGAAAACAACTACAAACTTGTCCAAATATGGCTGGAAAACACAATGCATCAGGTCCATGAAAACCGTCAGTGCATTGGTTACACCGAACGGCACCACAAATTCATAGTGCCCATACCGCGTGTTGAAAGCAGTCTTGGAAATGTCTTCCTCCTTGATCCTCACCTGATAGTATCCTTGCCGCAAGTTCAATTCGAAAAGCAAGTGGCGCCTTGAAGTTGATCAAACAACTCGTCGATCAAGGGTAAAGGGTACTTGTTCTTGATCGTTAAGTTGTTCAATCCCCGATAGTCAATGCATAACCTCAAAGTACCATATTTCTTCTTAACAAACAACACCGGGGCTTTCCACGACAATGTACTCGATCGAATGTAGCCTTGCCTCACCAACTCTTCCAATTACTCCTTTAACTCCTTCAGTTCCGTTAATGCCATCCGGTAGGGGTTCTTGACACAAGTTTTGCTCCAGGAATCAGGTCCACAGTAAACTCAACTTCCTGTTCAGGGGGTAGAGAAGTGAGCTCAGCAGGGAATATGTCTAGAAAGTCCTTTACCACCTCCGTACTCTCCAAGGTACACTAATCCTTAGCTTTGTTCAGAAGATACGCCAAATATCCCGTACATCCTCGTTTGAGCAACTTTTGGGCCTTAGCACCAGTAATCAAGAATTTCAGTTCCTTCGGTCGCTTACCATTAAATTTAATCACATCCTGATCGGGTCTCACAAACTGCACCGTCTTGATCCTACAGTCCACTCGAGCTCCATGCTTCAACAATCAGTCCATGTCCAAGATCAGGTCATAATCATCTATGGCCAGAATTATAAGGCCTGCTTCCAAAATCTCCTTCCCTACCTCAACTTCACAGCTTCCTATTATTTTACCTGCTTTTACCACCTTTCTCAAGGGTGAGCTTACTACTAAGGTATAGGGCAATTCCTTTCCTTCCCAACCCAGATGCAATGCATATACTTTGCTTACGTAAGAGTGTGTGGATTCTGGATCTATCAAAACATTAACAAGACGTCCTTGAATAGAAATGTTACCTTCAATCACGGCTACGTCCACTCCAACTTCGCCTATGTTTAGGGCAAAGACCTTGGCCTTCACTTGGGGCTTCTGACCTCCCGTTCCAGCTGTTCCAATAGTAGCACCTCGGTTGACTCCCATCGGTTGGGTCGGGGCTGTCTGCCTAATCCTTAGAAGTTTAGGGCAGGCATTTCTTAAATGACCTGGGTCTCCACAGTTGAAGCACCTCTTCACTCCCCCGTTACTCTAGCAATTCCTCTCGGTATGGCCACGTTTTCCACAGAGCTGGCAATTCAGATTACTTTGTGTCGGACCTAGCATAGGCACTCGAGGCTGCCTACCCCGATTTCCCCATGGCATAGAGCCTGCAGGTTGCTTGTTACTCGGAGACCTCATTGGTGGACAAGTCGATTGAAAAGGCCTGCTCACTGGTCGATACCGATTTTCATTCTCCATCCGGGATGCTGCGTCCACGGCGGCGGTATACGATGTTGGTGGCGATGGAGCCAACGCCTTCCTCAAATCTGGCCTCAGCCCCTTCACAAACTGTTGGGTGAACTTCTGCTCCGTATCGACCAAGCATTTGCAGTACTTGGACAACTGCGTGAATCGGGCTGCATACTGAGCAACTGACATGCTTCCCTGCTTGAGGGTTTGGAACTCATCCTCCATTTTCTCAGCTACCCACCGGGGAATGTACTCAGCACAAAAAGAGTGAAGTTGTCCCACGTCCATTCCTGCTCCTCTCTGTCCCAATCACTTTGCACCCGCTGCCACCATACTCGTGATGGTTCTCTCAGCCGGAAAGCAGCAAACTTTACCATTCTCTCTTCTGAGTATTGCAAAGTAGCAAAGATATCCTCCATCTGTTCGATCTACTGTTTGGCTTTCTCGTCCTACTCCACCTCCCCCTAAAATGTGGGAGGTTGGAACTTCAGGAAACGTTCCAGGGCCTCATCCTCCCCCCGCGGTGATTTCTTGGCCACCTTATCCACTCTTTCGGTTAGATTCTACAGGATTAAAGCTATCTTGTCAAAAGCCTGTCCCATGGTCACATCCTGAGACCTCTCCGAAGCTAACTCTTGCTCCCGCTGCAAGTGTTCTTCCACATTCGGTGTGGAACGATAAATTTGCTCAAATTCTGAAGTTGAGGATGTACTTTTCTGCACGATTCTGCTATGAACAACTGTCTTGCGTCTTGGTGCCATCTTAGACCACAGTCACTCAAAGTCAGATAGTTACCCTAGGGAAAAAGTATGCTCAGGTGTATGACTAGTTAATAATAATGATATCTACTCACTTTAGAAAAAAATTTGATGACATTATGCAGAGAAAAACCAAGTAATAAATAAAACTCATATTTTTCATAAAAATCATGCTTTCGTAAAGAAGGGGTTATCACATGCGATACCCTTACATTTAATAAAATAATTGAGTCCTACAAGCAACATGCTTCTTTGAAAAGAATAAATGAACCAAGGAATGCAAATCCTGAAAGAGAAAGAGTAAATGCTGCTGGTCTTCTATACTCGACTCTTTCTAGTGTTAGCAGAGGCATCTGAATCGTTAGAGGCTGGTTCTGCAAGCCACCCCACGGAGCTATCGGGTTTCCCTATGCAATCTCTCGCAAAACCAGTGCTCTCCCTTGGCTGTCCTAAATCACCCTCATTGCCCCTCTTAGCTCTCATGGCTGCCTCATAGAGTTCATCTGGCGCTAATTTAATCGCACTATTAGGTGCAGGCATCTCATCCTCCGAATCAGATAGATCTAACAATCCTTCTCTTCTCAACTTGGCATCTATCCCTAGTCCATATCGAAGTCTACTCCTCTTAGGACCCTCTTCTAGCTTCCTTTTTCCCTTATCTTCCATTCCTAAGACGGCCTGCCTAAGTTCCCTCACTGCCGGGGTAACTCCATCCTTCAGCCTATGTCCCTTATCACTGGACTCCTTAAGGTCATAGCAAGTAGAAGTCCTATCAATCTCACCTATCTGTGGCGTCCAGGGAACCTCCATCACCTCCTCTTCCTCTACCTCTATCCCAACCATCTCTCTCCCACTCTCATCATCCTCCTCATCCCCAAGCTTATCTGCCTCCCCTTCACTCAACTCAGCCATCTCCTCATCTTCCTCGCCCTCACCAGTAAGCTCATCTACCTCACCCTCATCATCCCCATCGTACTCTCCTAGGCTTCCGTTAACCTCCATCTCTGCTTCGACCATCGGGTCGTCTAACATAAGCGGCTCATGCTCCGTCCTATCTTTACTCAGAACCCAACCTCCGTCCGGCTCTGTCTCTGAATCAGACGAGGATGGACTGCTACAAGTAGTGGGGCTGGTGGATTCCCGCAACCAGCGAGCCAGTCTTTGACAGCCGATACTACTCTTTTGACCATCCTATAAACAAAATGCAAAGTTTAGCTCTAGATCAGCATACTTAGGGAAATAAAATCCAGTAAGTCAAATAATTACTTAAACTTAGGCACTGATACCATTTATAACACCCCCCTACTACGTACCCTAAAAAGGGCAGGGATGTCACCCCGTCTCGAGGAAAAGGGGTATTTAAAATGAGGTACACAATATAAAGGCAAACCCAAGAAATTAAACATAGATAAATAAAGGAAAACTCTTATTATATCAGGCTCAAAACTAGAGCAAAACTAAATAAAAAAAAAATCATCTAATCCCAAAGAATAAAACAACAACTGTCTCTCAAAACATAATGGAAAATAACAAAAGTTTCAACTATCTCACATCCAGCCTGCTCAGCATAACTAAGCTCCTGAAAACATGATATAAAATAGTGTGAGATTAAATCTCAGTAAGTCCTGTGTATGCACATAGTACTTTGAACAGTTCGTGAATGCATAGTAAAACATTTGCAGAAATATTTGGCAAGTCATAAATAATTTCTCTTTGTAAGGAGTGGGTTTTCCCCATTGTCACACTTTGTACAAAATAAATCATCCACTTCAACAAACAGTCATATCACCACACTTTGGGCTCCATGATAAAAAAACGGTCTAGGTGCCACACTTTGTGCACCAAGATAGGAAACGGTCAAGGCACCACACTTTGTGTACCAAGACAGGATCAGATTACCACACTTTGGACGTTCTGATCAAGGTGAGTGTACAACCCATCGGGTGAGATACTCCTCCATCTCTACACCCAACAAAACCATCCGAGTGTCCATGCCGAAAAAATAAATGCTAGCTCGGACCGCCCTGACCAACCAATACTGTCGCCTTTTCGAGCAGAGCCCATCTTCTGGAAGTGGCCGCCTGCTAGAAGACTCACTCACGCCCTCCAAGACTAGTATTGTTAGCTTACCCTTATTGAGTACTCAACGAACATATCCGTTAATTCCAGATTTACAATAATAATTCCATACCTTGGCTTTGTAAAACGTGGTTTTCTTGAAAAAAGAGTTTTCTAAAATGTTTAAGAGAGAGAACAGTTTCTGATAAAGGCATTAGTTTGACAAAACTATTTAGAGAATAAACATCCACGTTTACAACCCAAATAATCATAGTTCAACAATAGCTTCACAAAGCTTTACAACATTCGACTTGCCATCACAACATTTAACAAAAGAGTTTATGCAAGGACTTACTTGATATGCCTCAGATAAATAAGATAAAATCACAACTTGCTTCTTTCAAATACCCTCCTGATCTAGAATCACATAATATCAAGATTTGGGTCTCAATCAACTCAAGCATGCATTGAACTCATTTGATCCTAAAATAAATCATGATCCATCATCTAACTTCAAATAAATAATCTAATCCTCCAAGTACGTACACTATGATCGTATATCCATCGAGGGTATGAATAATATATCAAAAAGATCTTGACTTGACCATCACAATTCACATCCATCATTATCACAATAAAACATAGCATTGCTATCCTTGGAATATTCTTAATTAATTACTCGACTCAAAATGTTCATCTACCCCAACTAAGCACATACATCATGCTATCATACTTCCATAGACCTCATCAATCTTATTAAATCTTAATTTCGATATCAAGGGTAAGAATTCCCTTACCTTGCAACAATCGAATTAACAAGATCTTGATACCCCTATGGTGATCGTCCCGAGTTGCTTGAGAAGAAGAGAAAAGCTATCTTCTTTACCTCCTTTGGATCAAAAGTAGATAAAGAGGATGAAATCAACCTCTATGTGGCGTGATTCAAGGGAAAAAAATAGAGAAGAATCAATGGAAGAAAGAAATCAAGAAGTTAAGATGGTTTTTGCTTACTTTAGGATGTGATCGATTTTCGCTAGGGATTGCTCTTGTGGTTTTCGAAAATTGCAGAAGAGTATTTGCTGGAATTTTCGTGTAGTAAGGAGGGAGTGGTCGACTATCTTGGTTTTGGGTTAGAAGTTGTTGCTATAGAGGACTTCTAATGGGTCTAGGTTTCTTTGGCAGCAATGGCGAAAAATTGCAACTTGTTGTACTCTTATTGCTGGCCGAATTTCAGAGGGGTTAAGAGGAGAAAATTAGTCTGGAATTATTCTCCTAGGCTGGCCAAAATAGTGCTCGAAAATAGGGCGTGCGTGTTCAGGTTTTTGGCCAAAACAAGAAGGAGTTTGTGCAGCTTTGGTAACCAGAAATTCTGTGCGAAATCTGTGAGCAAAGGAGGGAAAATTCTGGGCTGTTTTGGCTGCTATTCTGCCCGCAATTCAGAGAGAAAAATGAGTGTTTCAGGTGCTGTAGTTTGGCTTAATCAACAAGGAGTTTTGGAATGTTGTTGAGTACGGAATTTCGTGTGATATGGTGTGCAAAGCTGGTCGAAATTTCTGTTTAGAAGCTGGCCGAAATTCTAGAATTTTTGGTGGATAAAAATCTGATTTATGAAGATAAAGTGATCTGTTGGTGAGAGGTGTTTTAGGTGGTTTGAGCTAGGTTTTGTAGAGTTTAAATGCACTTAGGAGTGCAGGATTTTCGGGCAGCTTGTGCATGCACAAGGCTGCCGAAATTCTGCAAAAAAAGAATGAGTAAAACTTAGTCGGTTTAGGATTGAAATAAAATCTGATTTACTAAAAGATTTAGGATAATATTTCCTAATATTGGAAGAGTTTGAGTTAAGCTAGAACTTCTCTAAAGGTGGCGGCATTAAGCTGGAGAAATTTCTAGATATTTCAGCTAAGGTTCCTTAATCAAATCACCAAGATATTTAACTAGAAAAATAACAATTTAATTCCAGCTATCCATTATAAAATCTAATAAATTAAAATCAAGCTGGAATTTAAATACTCTACCTGGAATTTTCAAAATTCAAAAAGGATAAAAGCTGAAAATAAAATCAATCTTTATCCTTATCAAAAGTCCTTGAATTTTAGGAGATAATTATGGAGACTTATTCCTAAGAAGATGGCGCTGAAAATTTGAAAAGGAAAGCTGGGATTTTCGGCCAAGCATGAGGAAATCTAGGAAAAGAATTCAAGAAGAAAAGTTAAGATTCGCAAGAGGTAAGATTTGAACTCGGGTCACCGTAGGATAATCACCAAACCTAACTGCTATTCCAAATTAACTCCGATGGTAACATTTCTCTAAGAAATTCTTTTCACCCTAACTCTCATCTCTCTATTTCCTCTACTAAACTTCACTTAAAACAACTCTCAAATAATGCAACAACACATTTAAATAATTTAATGAAAGCACAACCTTGAAAATCACATGCACCCATGCAAAAATAATTTTAACATATCGTATGAAATGCGAAATGCTATGCAATGTATGACTTTTTCCCCATAGGTCAAAGGTGATTTTGGGCGGGGTATTACATCTCCTCCCCCTTAAGAGAATTTCGCCCTGAAATTCAGATGCCATACCCTTAGAGCATATCCAGATACTTCCGTCTTGACCATTCTTCCGTTTCCCACGTTGCATCCTGTGCGCTATGATGATCCCAAAGTATCTTTACCATAGGTATCTGCTTGATCCGAAGGGTCTTGACACTTTGCTCCAAAATCTTGACTGGCTTCTCCACATAACTCAGATTCGAGTGCAATTCCATAGGTTCTTCATTAAGAACATGGCTTGGATCGGGGTTGTACTTCTTTAGCTAAGACACATGGAAAACATCATGTATCCCAATTAGTCCATCAGGTAGATCCAGTCTATTGGCGACCGGCCCAACCTTCTCCATTATCAGAAATAGTCCCAAATACCTAGGACTCAGCTTCCTTCCTTCCGGATGCCTCAGAATTCCCCTGCTAGGAGATAACTTCAAGAATACACCATCGCCCACTTGGAACTCCAGTTCCCTCTTCCTGGATTCTGTGTAGCTCTTCTGTCGGCTTTGTGCTACCCTCAGTCTTTCTCGGATAATCCTAACTTTATCCGTCATCTCTTGAATACACACTTCACCAGTCTTCCTATCTTGCCCCTCTTCTGTCCATCCTCAGTATACCAGTACTTGACATTTCTGCCCATATAATGCTTCGTACGGTGCCATCCCAATCAATGCCTGATAGCTACTGTTATACGCCAATTCTGTATACGGTAAACACTCGATTCACTTGTCTCCAAAGTCTAAAATACATGCTCGGAGCATATCCTCCAATATCTGAATGACTCTTTCAGATTGACCGTCGGTCTGCGGATGAGCAGAGGTGCTGAATTTCAATGTAGTACCCAAAGACTATTGAAACTTGTTCCAGAATCTCAAAGTGAACCTGGGGTCCCTATATAATACAATGCTTGATGGTACACCATGCAACCTTACAATTTCCTAGGTATAAGTCTGAGCCAACTTTTCCATCGAATCCCTTACGTTTACTGGTATAAAATGTGCTGTCTTCGTTAGTTAGTCCACTACCACCCAAACTGCATCCTTGTGTGACTTGGTCATCGGAAGGCCAGTCACAAAATCCATAGTCATCTCCTCCCATTTCCTCTTGGGAATCGGTAACGGTTGCAATAGACGGGTAGACTTCTTGTGCTGCACTTTAACTTTCTGGCATGTCAGGCACGTTGATACGTACTGAACCACATCTCACTTCATTCCGGCCCACCAATAGTTCTTCTTCAGGTCATGATACATCTTTACTTCCCCACGATGTATGGTATACTTGCTTTTGTGAGCTTCATCCAATATCCGTTTCCTTAAGTCTTGAGTGTTGGGTACACATATCCGGTCCCGACAATATAGTACCCCTTTCTCGTCGGTCTGAAAATCTTTTCCTTCCCTCACACTTTCTTTCTCCTTGATGACCTGAAATTCCACACTGTCTTGCTGGGCGTCAACAATTTCCTGCCTCAGATCGGGCTTCATGGTCAAGTTACTTACACAGATCTTCCTTTCTTGAACTTCTGCTTCCTGCTCCGGGATTTCCTGCACTGCTGACACCTCCTGCATTCTCAAATGTGCTATATTCACTTTACGACTCAAAGCATCAGCTACAACGTTTGCTTTGCCAGGGTGATAATTAATGGGACACCTATACTCCTCCAGGAACTCCATCCATCTACGCTGTCGAAGATTTAAGTCCTTATGCGTGAAGATGTACCTCAAACTCTTATGGTTGGTGAAGACTTCATATTGGGCTCTGTACAGATAATGTCGCCACTTCTTCAAGGTAAACACTATGGCTGCCAGCTCCAAATCATGGGTCGAATAATTAGCTTCGTGTGGTTTCAGCTTCCTAAACGCATAAGCAATGACCTTACCATCCTGCATCAGCACAGCTCCGAAACCTTCCTTGGATGCGTCCGTGTAGAGTGCATAGGGCTTGTCGACCTCGGGTAAACTCAGCACTGGCGCTGTAACCAATCTTGGATGCGTCCGTATAGAGGACTTCTAATGGCTCTAGGTTTCTTTGGCAGCAATGGCGAAAAATTGCAGCTTGTTGTACGCTTATTGCTGGTCGAATTTCAGAGGGGTTAAGAGGAGAAAATTAGTCTGGAATTATTCTCCTAGGCTAGCCGAAATAGTGCTCGAAAATAGGGCTGTGCGTGTTCAGGTTTTTGGCCAAAACAAGAAGGAGTTTGTGCAGCTTTGGTAACCTAAAATTCTGTGTGAAATCTGTGAGCAAAAGAGGGAAAATTCTGGGTTGTTTTGGCTACTATTCTGCCCGTAGTTTAGAGAGAAAAACGAGAGTTTCAGGTGTTGTAGTTTGGCTTAATCAACAAGGAGTTTTGGTATGTTGTGGAGTACAGAATTTCGTGTGATATGGTGTGCAAAGCTGGCCGAAATTTTCTGTGCAAAGCTGGCCGAAATTTTCTTTGCAAAGCTGGTCGAAATTTCTGTGTAGAAGCTGGCCAAAATTCTGGAATTTTTTGTGGATAAAAATTTGATTTATGAAGATAAAGTGATCTGTTGGTGAGAGGTGTTTTAGGTGGTTTGATCTAGGTTTTGTAGAGTTTAAATGCACTTAGGAGTGCAGGATTTTCGGGCAGCTTGTGTATGCACAAGGCTGTCGAAATTCTGCAGAAAAAGAATGAGTAAAACTTAGTTGGTTTAGGATTGAAATAAAATCTGATTTGTTAAAGGATTTAGAATAAGATTTCTTAGTATTGGAAGAGTTTAAGTTGAGCAAGAACTTCTCCAAAGGTGGTGGCATTAAGCTAGAGAAATTTCTAGATTTTTCAGCTAAGGTTCCTTTATCAAATCACCAAGATATTTAACTAGAAAAATAACAATTTAATTCCAGCTATCCATTATAAAATCTGATAAATTAAAATCAAGTTGGAATTTAATTACTCTAGTTGGAATTTTCAAAATTCAAAAAGGATAAAAGCTGAAAATAAAATCAATCTTTATCCTTATCAAAAGTCCTTGAATTTTAGGAGATAATTATGGAGACTTATTCCTAAGAAGATGGCGCTGAAAATTTGAAAAGGAAAGCTGGGATTTTCGGCCAAGCATGAGGAAATCTAGGAAAAGAATTCAAGAAGAAAAGCTAAAATTCGCAAGAGGTAAGATTTGAACTCGGGTCACCATAGGATAATCACCAAACCTAACGGCTTTTCCAAATTAACTCCGATGGTAACATTTCTCTAAGAAATTCTTTTCACCCTAACTCTCATCCCTCCATCTCCTCTACTAAACTTCACTTAAAACAACTCTCAAATAATGCAACAACACATTTAAATAATTTAATGCAAGCACAACCTTGAAAATTACATGCACCCATGCAAAAATAATTTTAAGATATCACATGAAATGTGAAATGCTATGCAATGCATGACTTTTTTCCCATAGGTCAAATGTGATTTTGGGTGGGGTATTACACTTAAAATCACTAAGAAAAGTGTTATGACAAAATTTGAAGGTAATCAGATATAATTTGGTACATAATATAGCATAGTATCTAAAAAAATATCCAAAACATAACGCATTTACAAAGATAGGCGTATCAAATTAATAATCTAATAATTAGATTTGTTAAAATTACTAAGAAAAGTATTATGACAAAATTTGAAGGTAAACAGATATTTTTTTGGAACATAATCTACCATAATATCTAAAAAAAATATCCAAAACCTAACACATGTACAAAGATAGGCGTATCAAATTAACATCCAATTGTTAGATTTGTTAAAATTGCTAAGAAAAGTGTTATGACAAAATTTAAAGGTAATCAGATATATTTTTAGCACATTATCTAGCATAATATCTAGAAAAATATCCAAAACCTAACGCATTTACAAAGTTAGACATATCAAATTAATGATTCAACCGTTAGATTTGTTAAAATTACTAAAAAAAGTATTATGACTAAATTTGAAGGTAATCGGATATATTTTGGCGCATAATGTTGTATAATATCTACAAAAAATATTTTAAAAAAACTAAGTAATTGGTCCAAAAAACTATATAAAAATTAATATAATAGTAATGTTAAGATTTGAACATATAACCACATGAATATATACAATTACCTCAACCATATTATCTAATGAAAGCTTCCATTTTATGTTGAAATTTTTTAATATATATTTGATAAAATAAGAAAAATATGCTTTTCCACAATTTAGTAAAACTGTGAGTAATAAAATTTCTTTACCCATAATTTCAAATCTCTATGGCAAAAAATTATTTTTACCGACACAATTTTTAAATCTATGGTTAAAAAAGAACTTTTATCTACAGAAACGTAGCTGTGACAACATAAAATATTACAAAAAAGATTTATATGTCTCGAAATTTAAAACTGTGGTAAAAACTAAGCTTTTGCCATAGATTTTGCTATATTGTAAATAAAAGCGTTGTCAAAAGTCACTTTTTTGTAATGAATTAAAACAAAATTGCGATAATTACTTGCCATTTAATGGATACATACGTTAGCTGTCTTTAATGATTAGGTTAGACAAATGAATTAGCAACAAGGATGAGTAGGACATGTAGCCTCATCGTTTGGCCATTTTGTTTCATTTCATGATAAAGTTACTGCATGCATCACCATCTTTTGACATTTACCGTTGTTATCCTAGGAGATAACAATGTTTTGAGAAGAGTTAAAAACATGAAAATGGAAAATTGTGAAATGCATTTTTTTTATAAAATAAAACATATACTATAATTTAATAGAGAAAAGAGATCAACTGTAAGGGTATAACTTAAATAATAAAAGACATCCTATGGAAAGACGCACTAGGTTCTAGAAGAGCTAAAAAGGCATCAACTGGGAGGGGGAAATTTTTGAGATCGAAGAAGGAAAACTTTTCAAAATATTTGGTGAAAGAAAACACACCGGTGGAAGAAGAATATACTTCTCTTGGGAAGAAATCCTTATCGAACTAGCTTTCCAACAATACCAATGTATGTTTTTCTTCTAGCTGAAAAATATGCAATGAGTTAATTCTATTTATATTAGGTTTTGATGGGTAATACTCGAGAAAGTAAGTGGATGACCTAGAGAGATTTAAGAAGTACTTGTGTGCATCACTAAGTGATAGAGTTAGGGTTTTATAGATAATGAAGCCTATAATTTTGCAATGTTTGCAAAGCTAGGGTCGAAATAAGTTCAGGACCCACATTCGGTAGGAACAAAGAAAAAAATTTATAAATTGCAAAAGTGTTACTTTTATTATTTATGTCACTAATTGTACCTTCTTTGGTCTATTTTAGTTTTGGTTGTTAAGAAATGTTATATGTACTTTTGGTTGGACATTTTAGACCTTATCTATATTACTCTACAACATAATATCTCTATTACAAAAATTTATAGGTTGATTTCATTATTTATTTTCCTTTCCTGTTCTTTTATTGTTTCAAAAAGAAGAATATATCCGTTTGCAAGGGAATTCCTTTCTTTGATTTATTATTCGAATTTGAGAGGTATACTTCTGAATCCCTATAGCGCATGCACATCAAGATTAATATATATATATATATATATATATATATCATCGTTTATTTCTTACAAATAGATTTCTTTAAAAAAAAAATCTTAATGAGGCTCAAAAAGGCTGAATACAAAGGTCTGTCCAAAAAGTATTTTTACCTCTAACGGGCCCAGCCTTCTATAAAAGAAAAATATTATAGTTATTACCCCTAGCCAAGATAAAAGTGAATAACATCAAGATAAACCTCGTAGAGAGAGAAGCTCTCAACTCCCTTGAGTCCTCTTCCCGATCCTTAACTTCCTTACTACCAAGGGATGATTTTCAAGCTCAAGAGGAATACCACATTTGCTATCCTGGTTAGTACAACTGCTTATTCTTCCTATTGGATTGCAAATTGTGTGTTTTTTGTTATGTTGATTCTGCCTGCTGTTCATGCCTAAATACATTGGTTTTCTTCACTACTGTTCTATCCGAATATCCTACCATCTATGTGGATTGGGTGTTGTTTATGAAGTGTCGGATACTGTGGGGCAAAACCTTAGCTGTATCTGGAAGTGATTATTATGTTCTCAAATTCGTGTCTTGTGTTTGTGGAATCAATCAGTTGTTTGCCATTTTTGCTCGGTTCATCCACAATTTTGAGTGTTTTGCCATTCACATCACACTCCTGACATATTTGTTGGTTGTTGTTACTTAATGTACTTGGTGTGAGTGGGGTTTGTAGCTGGTGACATCTGAGCATATCATTAAGTTTACAATGGATTTTTCTATCAGTAGGGTATCAAATGTCGGCTATCTAGCTTTGCTCGTTGCTGCTGGATTTGTTCTTTGTTGTTAGCTTGGTTTTTGGGTACATTTGCATGCTTCACCTTCTTTGATCCATACATACCATTTCTATTATTTGAAACTTGGTGTTTGTACCATAGCATACCCTAGCCTACTGACTATTGTCCATTTCTAATTCAAACCTACTATCCATTTCCTCAACTGCTCTAACCGGATATGCTCCGAAGACTAATTACTACATACGACAATCCCTCTTCTCAAGTCTACACCTAGACATAGCGACCTGACCTGAGCTGCCCACCTACTATATTCTGGGCCAACATAGCTTAAACAAGAAGTAAAAAAGCTATGTAGCAGGGGTCTCCACCCAAACTTCACCGGGCATCAACTTCAAATAGTCCAATTTGGGTGCAGACAAACTCGCTTCCCCAGACCAATTGCCTACTACTCTCTGACCCTAGCCCTTCCTTATCATCTGACGCCATACCCACTCCTCATAATAACCCAGTCACAATTGCAGTCGACCTTCACCAATCTCTGCCTCCATGCCCGGGCTACGCGGGGCTAGTGGCACAGCCACCAGTCCTTCTACCTGATACACCAAAGTCTTCTCACTCATCTGGCTCCTTCATACTTGAGTCTGTCCCACCTCTTCACCGGATTTCTGTTGAACCTTCCAACAAAAAAAAAAAAAAAAAAAAACAACGATTCCTGAACAAAACTAGGAAAATGTAGTTAAAGGAAATCGTGATCATAGCAATGGAATAAAATTGCACCACATTCCCCAAATAGGAGAATTCATTGACATTAATGAAACAGACTTCAAAGATGTGGAGCTCAAATTGGGATACTGCCTAATAGGCATGTTTGCGGGGCATTTTCCGGGAATGAAGGCAGTTATTGACTTAACTAAGCAGTGGGCTATCCTTGCTAAGGTTTACCTGCATGCTTCGGGATGGCTAATATTTCGATTCAACACTGAAGAAGACAGTCAGGTTATTCTTTGTGGGGGACCGTATGCCTCGTTTGGCCTACCTCTGATGCTAAAAACTATTTCTAGGGAATTCGACTTCTCCTTAGATGACATTAGCTTAATGCCACTCTGGGTGACATTCCCCACACTTTCGTTGGGATGCTCGAACCGATTGGTGCTTAGCAAGATTGCCTCTGGAGTGGGAATGCCTCTAATGACAGACATGCTCATAGCACGGCTTGAAAGACTCTCCATGCTCGAGTGCTGATGGAGGTTGATGTCTTAAAGCCATTGGTAAAGGCAGTGCTAATCAGGCTACCATCTGGGAAGGTTAAATACCAGCCTGTGCGCTATGAGTTCAAACCATCGTTCTGTAAAAGTTATTGTAAGTTTGGCCATGGCATTGATATATGTATGGGTGACAAGATGAAAGTCAAAGAAAATATGCAGCCTACTAAGGATGCTTCTAAACATAAACGTGCAAAGTCTAGGTCTCAGTCAAGGCCTATGTCGGCTCCTGTTGGACCCAAGGGACGCCCATAGAGCCCCCAGAACTTAATCAAGCATGACATTACCAAAGGCAAGGCTTCGGCCATTGACTTAAGGCAAGCACCCACTCTCCATAATAATATAAGCACAACAGCAGTGGACAATAGAGCTGGGCCTTCAACTTCCCAGACCACTTAAACTACGTCTCTAACTGTCGACTAGTGAAATAGGACACAATTACTTCTACTCATATACAAACAAATCAAACTGCCCATAGGGTAAGTAGGGGTCGGTCAAGGGGAAGGAGAAGGAAACAATTTTGGAATCACTCTCAATCTTAAACGAGGGTGCATTTTCAAGAAAGGACTGATGTACCGAATATTGGTGTAGGAGAAAATGTGGAGGACCTACCGAATGTGATGGTTAAAGCTAGAAGGGCAACTTTGCAAGCTTCTATGTTTATTCGCACGATGTGGAAGAAGTACATGGAACGTAGTCTCGACTTGGTTAGTGCCCTTAGGGCACTAATTAGTCACCATTGAGAGTTGCATATTTGAACATAAGAGGGTTCAATAAAATCCTCAAGCAACACCGTGTTCGAGATTTTATTTTGATACACAGTGTGGATGTTTTTGGCCTGTTGGAAACAAAACTCACTGAGGATAGATTGGAGAACTTCTTAAGGCAAAAAATCCCTACCTGGTCCGAGAAAAAACAACTTTGCTAATTCGGATGGGGGCCGGGTGGCCATCCTATGGAATGGGGCAACGATTGATGTGCAAGTATGGCATAGCACGCCACAGGTTATCTCGTGTCACATCACATGTAGGGTAACTCATGTCACCTTTTATTTCACCTTCCTTTATGCATACAATACTGTTGTAGCAAGGAGGCCGTTGTGGGGAACCTTGAAACAACTGTCCACTCAACTATCTGAGCCATATATCCTTATGGGAGATTTTAACACCTATTTATCTGGGAATGAAAAACTAAATAGGACCACACCTTCTACCTATGAACTAGATGACTTCTCCACATTGTGTTAGGAGATAGGCTTGAATGACCTTCCATCTGTTGGTACGCGGTTTACTTGGACGAACTCTATGGTCTGGTCCAAACTAGATAGAGTTATAGGGAATGAGGCCTGGTTCTTGGGCCAAGGCTAGGCTTCCATGGAGTTTTTCCTAATTGGCTGCCTATCAGATCACAGGCCCAGCCTTTGGGGGCATATGGCATATTAGATGACTGGGGCTCACCCATTTAGATTCCTTAATATTTGGGCAGACCATGATCTGTTCTTAGATTTGGTTAAAAGTGTGTGGGAACAAAGCCATGATGGATTTCACCAGTTCAGACTCTGTTGAAGGTTAAAAGCACTGAAACATGACCTCCATGGATTGAAAAGAAAGGAATTTTCTTATATCTCGGATCGAGTTGATCAGGCAAAAAGGGCATTGCATATAGCTGAAGAGGAACTAATTGCCAGGCCCTTAGACCTTGCCCTGATTCCAGGTACAAGGAACGTAAACTGCAAGCATAGAGACTGGCAGAGGCAGAAATGAAGTTCTATTAGTAATTGGAAAAGGGGAAATATATGGCCCAGGCAGATAAAAATGCTAGGTACTTCCATCAGATAGTGAACAAGAAAAGAAAATGGAACTTCATTGCATCTATTCTCAAGGATGATGGAACTATGATGAACAACCTGACAGCTTTGGCTACAGAATTTGTGGAGTATTACCGTAGCCTGCTTGGGACAAGGGTGGATTGTGAGAAGCTCAATGTGGACTATATAAGGGTTGGACCAATGGTCCCGAATGACCATAAAAAAGACTTGGTTTAGGAGGTATCAGATTGGGATATTAAAATGGCACTTTGGGAAGTTGGTAACTACAAGGCACCGGGCCCTGACGGGTACTCTACTTATTTCTTCAAGAAGGCCTAGGGCACGATTAATCATATTATTTGCACCGCAGTTCGAGAGTTCTTTCAGTCAGGCAAGTTACTCAAGCAAATCAACCATTCGATAATAATGTTGATCCTAAAATCTGATCATGTGGAAAAGGTGGGGGACTATAGACTGATATCATGCTACAATGTGGTTTACAAGATTATCTCCAAAATTCTGGCAGATAGACTAAAAGTCATAATCCCTAGTCTGGTCAATTATCTCAGTCTGCCTTTATGAGGACCGATTGATGTCTGACAACATCTTCTTGGTCGAGGAACTTATGCAAGCCTATAAAAGGAAAAGCGTATCTCCACGGTGCACGATTAAAGTGGATTTGAAAAAAGCTTATGACTCGGTTAACTAGGATTTTTTGCTTGATCTGATGGATGAACTAGGATTCCCAGAAAGATTTGTTGTCTAGATATCACAGTACGTTACAACAACCTCATTCTCTGTAGCGATCAACGGGACGGTACATGGTTTTCTTTAGAGGTGAAAAAGGGCTTTGATAGGGGGATCCGATATCCCCCCTGCTATTTGTTATATGCTTGGAGTACTTTTCACGGGTCGTTAAGGATCGCACTCTTGGGACAGGTTTTAACTACCACCCCAAGTATGACTACTTGAGGATAACACACCTAGCATTTGCTGACGACTTAATGTGTGTGTTCTTGAGAGAAAATAAAAGAGATGAAGAGAGAGGAGAGAAATAGCAAGAACACCTTGTAGTATGTGTTAGTCTGCGTGTGGTGTGTGAAATGAGTAGTAAAATTTGGTGTCAGGGGTTTTATTTGGTGAATAAGTGTTTTGTTTGAATAAAGAATGAGTCAAATTAATTAAATGATGTTTAAAAGTTATTTAACGCTAAAACTCAATTAAAATCAAAGGCTAAGATTAAAATACATGAATGGCTGAGATTGGACTGCTATTAAAAAGGATATGATAGTCATTTAATATATTTAGGACTTCTAGGATTTATTAGAATAAAATAAATCAAAAAAGAAATTAATTTGGTTTAAAAATAAATATAATATTAAAATTAAATTTGCATCAATAAAAGAAATTATAAAATAAAATAAATCTTGGTCAATTAATAAATGAGGTCAAAATTAAATAGGACTTTATTTTATAAGATCAATATCAGGTCCTCAACATAACCGATTTTCTATATTAGCCCTATAAACAATGGTATTCAATAAATAACAGTAATAATGACTTAATCATAATAATAATTAATTTTCTACTTAAGATATAAAATTAGTCATAAATAAGTACACTTAATATTCACATAAGTATATAAAAATTTCTTACACAAATATTTCACTTAAAAACAAAGAATATAAGTAGTTAAGAAATTCTTACTTAAATAAACTCTTACAAATTTTACAAACATTTCCTCTTAATATATTTAAATAAATTTCAAAATGATAATGCACCTAAATAATTCCAAAATATGTGTGTGTGTGTGTGTGTGTGTGTGTGTGTGTGTAAAGGAGGGGTTTTACATCTTACCTTAATTACAAAATAGGCACCACAAATTAAAAAATTATTTATTTACTCTATGAAGGATATAAATTTATAATTTACTCCCAAAAGTTTTGGAATCGTATTTTTGAGAAATATCATTTTGCTCCTCAAAATATTTAATAAAGTTTTTTTCTCTCATAAAACTCGTACACATAAAAATTACTTATTCTAGATATAAAATTATTCACTAATTAGCATCACATACAATCATATAGGTGCACACGAATGTCCTATACAACTATTTCACCCATAAATAATTGCTACAAAAATAGACGTGGGATTTATTCACATAGATACTCACTAAATATTCCCAAAATGTCATGCACTTTGATGCGTAATTTTTGAGTATATAAAAATTATTAAATTTAAATCCATCCCTTAGCTAAGATTTAATTAAAATATTAATCTCAAAATATACATACGAGCAAGTACACTCATCACGAGTATAGTATAGGGAATTAACGAGTATCAATCCTCAAGAGAACAAGTACACACTAATCACTTTTCATTAATTGTTTAATCGACTTAAATAAAGTGATAAGATAATAAAAAGAAAAATATGTATAACTCAATGATGTAGGAATATGCAATTTAGACAACTATCCTAGAAAATATGACCATGAATCATGTTAGCCACTATTTCAATTAATCATCATCTTGGAATTATGAAGGAATTAAAATAGAGTTCAATCGTTTCCCAAGTCATAAACTCACTATCTCATGATTAAATTAACAGATTTTTCAATCAAACCAACATAATTAAAAAGATGCATAAAACTCATCCTTCAACAATTATCCTTGTACTGTAGATGATAATGAACTTGAAATTAGCCAATAACCATATACTCTAGGCGAAATCAACTCATCTTTAATTACTTTAGTTCTTTGTCTTAACTTCGTTTTCCAAGTCCGTTAAGAAATAACAAATATGAAATTAATAAAATTAAATCAACTCCTAATATCGTTTCCCAAGTCAATTAGAAGGAAATCTAACTTTATCAACTCTTGTATAATTATAAGTAATCAAACACCAAGAATGATAGAAAATTGATCAAATAGTTAAATTAATCCAAAAACTATTAATTCCAAAATAATGTCAAATTACAATGAAAATATTAATTATATCATTATTCTAGAAAAAGAAAACAAAGGTAAAAGAAAGAACCCATAGACAAGCTCTCCTTCTCCTCTTCGAAAACCTTCTTGAATAATGCTCCTTGAATGATAAATCTTTCATTCTTTGAGTGATTGAAAGTTTTGATCCTTGGACTCACGCATTTCTCGTGTTTTTTTTTTGTTTTTTTTATAAGCTCCTTTGATACCAAAATTCGTAGCTTGAGAAGTCTTGACTCATTAGAATTTATAAAATACCAAAATCCTTTGGAAGATACCAAATTCATGCACAAATCCGTCACTGTACAGACTGGACCTGGCATTGGGTCACTTCGACTCACCTAGCATAAGGTGCATTCTGGTTTGCTCCTAAACGTTGCTTTTTTTTCCCTCTATTTTCCAGAGTAGACCTGACGCCTGGTGCAGTAGCCAGACCTGGCACCAGGTACATTATGGAATTTTCACTTTTTACTCGAAATCTCTTGAATCTTGCACAAATTCATCCAAAACACTTTTCACAAGCAAAATATCGAATAGGAATAAATATGCCTAGTTATTACATCAAAAGTATCTCAAATTAACTTCAAATAACTAGGAAAATAGTGATAAATTTAACCCCTATCATATTCCTTCACACTTGAACCTTTGGTTATCCTCAAGAAAAACAGTTAAGTCAAGAAAATAATCAAGAAAACACAAGCTTTTTATCATTCCAAAATTTAAATCATAACAAGGCTTATAACTTCCATTTAAACTCTAGATAAAACTTTTGCCATTCATTCAACCCTTTAAAAACAATCATAATTTGAAGCACTTGATAAGATATCACAAAACTCTTGAAGTTAAATTAAGCAAGTTTATACTTTAGCTTAAGAAATTATTTCACCCTTTAAGCAAAAATGTAGATAGCATGACTCATATAAGTCAAGCTACCTACCAACTCAAGTCATGATTTAAGAAAAACACTCCATTTTTTTAGCTTAATTTTTTCAATGACTTAGGGAATTGATAGTCTCAAGTGAATGGATTTCTTTTCACGCACCGTATTGGCCCCCTTATAGTCACCACTCATAATTTTTTCAACACTTTTCTTTTTTCTTTTTTCTTTTGGGAATTAATAGTCTAAAAAAAGTGAATTTTTCTTCATTATCTATATTGGCCCCCATAATCAAGTAAAAGTATTTTCTCACCTTAAAAGGTGAAACAAGTTTTTTTTTTTTCAACTCATTGTTCTCATTTTTGCACTGACAATCAGTGTTTTTTTAACAATCTTTCCACTCAAATATTTTTTTCTCCTCACATTCCTTATTGTTGGGAAATATGCCCTCTTAGACTAGGTTTCAGATGTAAATATCGAATGTTTTAATAAAAGAATTTATTTTCAGAATTTTTTTGTGAATTTTCATTTTATTTGTGTACAATTACATTTAGAAAAGACCTATTGTGTTTAAGTAAGTGGTACATGTGAATGGTGGTCTTTCACAATAAGATATGGATCATGAGTTACTTAACACATAAACGTTCGTTCATAACCTATTGATGAGAATGAGAATCTCATCATGTTTAGATTATTATGTTATGAATTCCAAATGGGGAATGACTTACCTTTAGCCAGTGAGTCGTCCACTCACTTCATGACATAAGCGTATTTTGAATACGTAAAATAGGACCTGTAGTAGTGGTTTCTAAAAATATACTATATGGTAGAAACATAGACTACTACTGCTACAGTGTGGACTAGTACTCTACGACTTGAGTATGAGTTGGTGGTTTGACGAAGCTAGAGGCATATACTTTGATATGCTATAGTTGAGGTTCTATCATAGAACCAATATACTTGTATGTTGGGTATGTGTAACTAGTTAGTTAAGACAAACTTGTACAAGATAGTTTCTATACTATATCGCCCCTTGTGGTTATCTGAATGATCTAAATATCTAGGGCCCTGAGAAACATGACTTGGATGTTTGCTTTAGAGTAGCTCCCTTGGAAAGTAGAAACAATCTAAGAAGTCGTGGATCATTGGACTAGTAGCCTAAGTATGGTATATGTCATTTAGATAGGTGTTAGTACATTTTTTCCTCTCTAAATGTACGGCGATGTATAGAGGGGTATTTTAGTCATTACACCTGTAGGTCAGAGACTTTGCTAACACAGCATTGTCCTTGGGGTCAATATTTTCTTATGATGATATTAGAAAATAGTTAAAATATAGAATACAACTATTTATATGACAAGGGTATTTTGATCATTTTAGTAGCCAAGGCGGTGTGTCTTTTGGTCCCCAGTATTGACCGTGAGTCCTAATTAAATACAGGCTAAGGAATTGGTCTTAAATTAAATTAAATGAAATTTATTTTATTTAAGTAGTTTGATTTAATTATTGGGTTAGAATAAAATAAAGGTCCATGGAGAGAGAGAATTAATTAAATTAGTTTGGTGGGTTAACTAATTGTTCAGGGCTTTGGTCCAATTTGAATAATTAAAGATTGACCTGGGACTAAACTAATATAGGCTTGTTAGTTGGACTAGTTTATTTGGGCTGAAAAATTAATTATTAATTGGGCTACTTATTTGGTTCTAATTAGAATAATTAATTTAGTCCAAAAAGCTAAACTGAGAGTCCAATGGGCTAATCCAGTTTAACCTAGGGTTTTATTTAGGTTAAACAGGAGAATAGAAAAGTACACTGTTTCTTGGACTGCCTCTTCTCTGTGTCTAAAGAGAACGTTGTTTTTCATTGCTTCTTCTCTTGTGAAATAAACATGACAGCCCCTTTCTCTCTCTTGAAATTATTCCTTAGCCCTGTGAGTTGTTCATCAAACGAGATTAGGCAGGCCATATACTAGAAGATCAAGAGATTGGCGTTCACATACATGCACAGACAGAGTAGGAGGCTTGCAGAAATCGCACTAGAGGTTTTCACCAGCGCACCTACCCCAGCCCCACACATTCCGGTCCAGCCAATTCTGAGAATGCGAAAAAGAGATAAAAAAAATTTTCCCTCGGAGCACTCCCTCCCTCCCCCCCCCCAGGTCGTGACCGGCGCCGACTGTGGCCTGGGAGTTTCTTGTTCTTCATTTTTCAGTTTTTTCCTTCTGCTTCGTGCTTTGATTTCCCACGTTAAGCCTTCAATTATCACAACTCAAAGTTAGACAAAGTTTAAACCCATAATACAAAAGTTAGCCAACAACTTTTCCCACATTCATCACATTTTTCACATTCAAATAAGATGAGTTAAATAACACGCAAATACTAATGCATAAACAAGGTTAACTCAAATTCTTAAGTCTTTAGATATCCCATTCAATAAACCAATTCATTGAGAAAAATCCACCAAATGAATAACAAATCTATATCCAAAGTTAAAAAGAAAATCATAACTTCATTATAGTCAAATAAGCTCAATTTAGCTCCAAAATTTTGAAAATTTTAAATTTTCAAATTTTCAAAAATTTCAAGGAAATTGCAACAAAACTGGTTTCCAAAATTTTTCCAAAGTAGCTCAATACCTAGAAAATATCAAAATGATTAATAAAATTTTGGACAAAGAATATTACCAAACCACTTCCCATACTTAAATTGGACAATGTCCTCATTGACAAAAAATAAATATAAGAAAGCATCTTCAAAGGGACAAAAAATGACAAATGTGGGATAAAGTTAAATAATACTCCCCAAGTGCACAAAGCTCCACTAAAGATGAAAACTTGAAGAAGAATAAAATTGGTTCCAAGAAACATTTATTCAAACCTGCAAAATAAAACACACATAAAAGCATAAAGAAAACTATAGCAAAAGACACTAAAAATAAAAGAAAACATAAATTAGGCAAATGACTAATAGAAATCCTAAGAAAGACACGACATGACTACTCATCCACACTTAAGTTGGATAATATTTTCGTTATTTGGGGAAAATAACACCTAACAACTCCAAATGCAAAACAAAGAGACAAACTCTTTCTACTCATCATGCTTCCTCATCAAACTTTTGTAAAAAAAATTTATAGTTATTGAAAAGATAGGCATGATGAAAGTAGAAATAAGAGAGGGTTTTGAAAAATAGAGGGTTCATGAAAAATATTAGTTGCAATGAATGTATATGCATGACCCCTCGTCTGTAGCACCTTTTTAGACATACAAATCAAGTTCTCAATACAAAGATGTAAATTATGTCTAAAAAGTGTATAAGTATTAGAATAACCACGTATCCCTTCAAAAGATTTATCACAATAAAAACTCCCTTTTAAGACTAGTAGTGTAGATCTTAAAGTTGGGATCAAGAAATTCTTACTTTTCAGAGCATGATCTACAATTACTAAGTTACCTCTTTTGAATAGGGTGAAAGGTAGAATTTATTAGCATACTCCAAGGGTTTCGTATGATATAGCATTGAAAGATCTAACTCCTTGAGACATGCTAAGCTCAACATATCATCATTTGGACCATTGTTCTCCAAGAATTGAGAGGAACCTAAGAAATCATGTGACAAAGAGAAATTAGAATTATTAGCACATAGAGTAGAATTGAATACTTCTCTTGCCACATCGTGCAATTGTCCCTTATAGCCTCTGTCTTTTTCCATGGTCAATTGTATGGGCCAGTATGAACTCATGAGTCTCCTCAGCAATCTTAACTAATTGTGTCATTTGATCGCACAATCGTTAGGAAGCTTCTTCATGCCACTGAACCGATGAATTTATATTGGCAACAAAAAAATTCACTATTGCTTCTAATGACGTCTCACTAAAAACACCAATGTGAGCTTGTAACTTCGACAATCTATCATCAATGTAACTCCTTTGATCTTGTGTCAAAAAATAATTGTCCATGATGATGTCAATCTCGCACTTAAAGAAAAACAATCAAATTGAAAAGAAAAATAAAGAATAGCAAAAAATTAAACAAATAAAAAAAATCATATACTAAAAAGGACTTAAATATTCACAAAGTACCTAAAAAAATAAAAGATAGTGACATTTACAAATATTGTTAGTATTATATAGGCATAGTATAATATTGAATCAAGTTAGTTAGTTAAGGTACATTTATACATACAACAAGATAAGACACTTATTTACACAAAGAACATATATATGTATGTATGTATGTATGTATGTATGTATGTATGTATGTATGTATGTATGTATGTATGTATGTATGTATATTTACATATAGACTTATATACATATAAACATGATTAAATCAATGAAATCCAAACTTTCATAATATTGTTCCCCGACAACAGTGCCAAAAACTTTATGCATAAATTTTATGTGTATAAAAATCATTAAATTTAAATCCATCTTTAGCCAAGTCTTAATTAAAACATTAATCTCAAAATACACATACGAGCAAGTATACTAATCACAAACATAGTATATGGAATTAATGAGCATCGATCCTCAAGAGAACACACACTAATCACTTTTCATTAATTGTTTAACCGACTCAAATAAAGTGATAAGATAATAAAAAGAAAAATATGTACAACTCAAGGATGTAGGAATATGCAATTTAAATAACTATCCTAGAAAACATGACCATGAATCATTTTAGCTACTATTTCAATTAATTATCATCTTAGCATCATGAAGGAATTAAAATAGAGTTCAATCGTTTCCTAAGTCATAAACTTACTATCTCATTATTAAATTAGCAGATTTTCCAATCAAACCAACATAACCAAAAAGATGCATAAAACTCATCCTTCAATAAATATCCCTATACTCTAGGTGATAATGAATATAAAATTAGCCAATAACCCTATACTCTAGGCAAAATCAACTAATCTTTAATTACTTTGGTTATTTGTCTTAATTTCATTTCCCAAATCCGTTAAGAAATAACAAATATAAAATTAATAAAATTAAATCAACTTCAAACAAATTTTTCCAAGTTGATTAGAAGCAAACCTAATTTTATCAACTCTTCCATAATTATAAGTAGTCAAACACCAAGAATGATAGAAAATTGATCAAATAGCTAAATTAATCCAAAAACTATGAATTCCAAAATAATGTCAAATTATAATAAAAATATTAATTACATCATTATTCTAGAAAAAGAAAACAAAGGTAAAAGAAAGAACTCATAGATAAGCCCTAGTTCTTCTCTTTGGAAACCTTCTTGAATAATGTTCATTGAATGATAAATCTCTCATTCTTTGAGTGATTAGAAGTTTTGATCCTCGGATTCACTTATTTCTCTTGTGTTTTTTTTTTTTTTGGTCTTTATAAGCTCATTTGATACCAAAATTCGTGGTTTGAGAAGTCTTGATTCATTAGAATTTAGAAAATACCAAAATCCTTTGAAAGATACCAAATTCATGCACAAATCCGTCACTGTATAGACTAGACCTAGCGCCAGGTCACTTCGATCCACCTGGTGTTAGGTGCATTCTGATTTGCTCTAGGACGTTGCTATATTTTTCTCTATTTCCTAGAGTGGACCTGGCATCTGGTGCAATAGAGAGACCTGGCGCCAGGTACGTTCTAGAAATTTTTACTTTTTGCTCGAAATTTCTTGAATCCTGCACAAATTCATCCAAAACACTTTCCACAAGTAAAATATCAAATAGAAAGGAATATGCTTAGTTATTACATCAAAAATATCTCAAATTAACCTCAAATAGCTAGAAAAATAGTGATAAATTTAGTCTCCAAAAGTCATAATTATCAAGTCTCCTAATATTATTAGGAAAATTATTAGGAGGGAATATGCCTTTCCTAAAAACATAAAAAATAACACACTTAAATGCTATCTCACTTGTATATTTGTGCATGAAAATGATGTATGAAAATTAATATATGAAAAATGTTGTGTGTTACATCCTTTCCCACTTAAAATAATTTCGTCATCGAAATTGTCTATTTCCATACTTTATAACAAATTTGGATATTTCTCCTTTACCTACTCTTTAGTTTTTCCCCATATCACATCTTAGATTCAATGATATTCCCATAACAGTTTGACCATAAGATTCTTCTTATTCCTCAATTTCGTAGTACTATGTTCCAAAATCTTCACTAACTTTTTTGCATAACTCAGATTCAATATAACTGTAGTGGTTCATCATTTAACAGATGTTCTGGGTCTGAATTATGCTTCTTCAATTGAGATATACAAAGAACATCTTGAGTTCCAGTTAAGCCGTTAGGAAGTTCCAATCTATCCGCTACAAGTGTAATCCTCTGAATACCTAATGTCCGATATAGTGTGAACTTAACTTTCTGTCTTTATGTTATCTTTTTATTTCCTTATTCAAATTCAGCTTCAAAAATTCCAAATCACCTACTTGAAACTCCAATCCTCTTCTCCCGTTATAGGTGTAGTTATTTCTGTCGATTTTGGGCTATTTTCAGCTGATCTTACACTATTCTCGCTTTCTCTTCTATTGAAGAATAAGTAAATATTGAAGTAATCTAACAGGTCTCTTATGTTCAGGCCCAGGTATCAAGTCAATTGTGAGTTCTACATCTCAGGGAGAAGGTAAAGTTGTCAAAAACATCCAGATATTACTTTATCATAACCATGTTCTCCATCAAACATTGATCTTTCGGATTGTTAACCAAATATACTAAATATCTTTAACATTATTTCTTGAGAAAATTACAAGCTTTAATTCTCGATATCAAATACTTCAATTCCTTCAATGCCAATATATATCGGTCTCACAATTGTACTACTTTGTTCTTACAATAAACTCAAGTGTGATGCTCGGATAACTAATCCGTGTCTAAAATAAGATCATAATCTTCGAAAGGCATAATTATCAAGTCTCCTAATGATTTCTCCTTTCTACTTCAATTGCACATCTTGGTACATACTTTTTGGTTTCAACGTTAGCAGGAACTACTCCTTAATCATTTCAGTTCAATACGAATACCTTTATCCTCACTTGTGGCTCTGGACAATTTTCTTCACTAAATGTACCATTTCCTTCATTCATTTCATTCATTAGTGGATTAGGACATTCTTGAGCAATTTATTCTAGTTTCTAACACACATATTCCTAATATGGGTGGGATCTCCACAATTGAAGCATTAATAGTAGTTATGCTTATACCAACAATCTTTCTCTATATGACATTTCTTCTTACATTTAAAATAAATTACTTCTCCTGAGGTAGTCCTAATCGTAGAAAATCAAGCTTTCTTTCCATTGTTGTTCCCCTATTGCTCAAATGGTTTCTTAGTAGGAAATTGCTGGAAACGTTATTTGTGAACTGATTCTTATCTTCATTCTCTGTTCTGGTCCCTGTGTCTACTGCAGTGGAGTAGTTAGTCAATGGAAAGAAAGCTAGAGCTCTTCTCAACCCCGATTTTAAACTCTTCACAAATTATCGAGTGTGATTCTACTCTGTGTCGACCAAACAATGACAATACTTTTACAGGTAGCTAAACTGTGTAGCATATTTAGCCACTATCATATCTCTTTATTTCAAGTTCTAAAACTCATCCTCGTGTTTCTCAACCACCTACTGTGGTATATATTCTACTCAGAAGACTATCACAAAAGCATCCTAACTCCATTCCATTCTGCTCTGTTCCCATCTCTCTTGGACTCCTCCCACCAATCTCGAGTCAGATCTCGCAAGCGAAAGACTGCAAATTTAACCATTCTCTTGTTAGAGTATTGTAGAGTTTGAAAGATATCTTCTAGACTTTTAAGACATGACTCAGCTTTTTGGTCTTTTTTAGCTTCTCCTAAGAAAATTGGAGGTTGAAATTTCAAAATTCTTTCCAACATTTCATCCTCACTCTATAGTCTTCTTTTTTCAGCCAAACTTTGCAAAATTTCCGTTATCTTTCCAAAGGCTTGAGCTATAGTGACTCATTTGGTTCCCTCAACTACAACCACTTCATTCTTTAGTATATCCACTTGGTAGATTTGTCATAGGGTTAGATTTGGGTATTCATCACTCCACTATTGAAACTCCATTGCTACAAGAAGCATAGTGGATCTTTGGAGGCATCTTCGTATTACAGAATAGGAAAACCGCATCGACCAAATGACTAGGATTCCCTATGTTTGCATACTATATGTGCTCCTCATATAATCATCACAAGATGAAATATATGCAAGTATTTATAAGAAATATCTCAAGTATATCATCAAACACAAATTTCATTAGTATATCTGTTGGGATGTATGCCCTCTTAGACTAGGTTTCTGATGTAAAAATTGAATGTTTTAATAAAAGAATTTATTTTCAGAAATTGTTTGTGAATTTAAAATTTTAGTTGTGCACAATTACATTTGGAAAAGACCCATTGTGTTTAAGTAAGTAGTCCATGTGAATGGAGGTCTTTCACGGTAAGGTATAGATCACGGGTTACTTAGCACATAAACTTTTGTTCTTAACCGATTGATGAGAATGGGAATCTTATCATGTTTAGGTTATTATATTTTGAATTCTAAATGGGGAATGGCTTACCTTTAGCCAATGAGTAGTCCACTCACTTCATGACATAAGTGTATTTCGAATACGAAGAATAGGACCTGTAGTAGTGGTTTTTTAAAAGTCCTATATCGTAGAAACCCAGACTACTACCATTACAGCGTGGACTAGTACTCTATGACTTGAGTATGAGTTGGTGGTCTGACGAAACTAGAAGCATATACTTTGATATGCTATAGTTGAGATTCTATCGTAGGGCCAATATACTTGCATGTTGGGTATGTGTGACTAGTTAGTTAAGACAGACATGTCTAAGATAGTTTCTATACTATATCGCCCCTTGTGGTTGTCTGGATGATATGAATATCCAGGGCCCTGGGAAACATGACTTGGATGTTTGCTTTAGGGTAGCTCCCTTGGAAAGCGGAAACAATCCAGGAGGTCGTGGATCGTTGGACTAGATGCCTAAGGATGGTAGATGTCATTTAAAGAGGTGTTAGTACACTTCTTCCTCTCTAAATGTACGGCGATATATAGAGGGGTATTTTAGTTATTACACGTGTAAGTCGGAGACTTTACTAACGCAATATTGCCTTTGGGGTTAATATTTCCTTATGGTGATATTAAGAAATATTTAAAATGCAAAATACAGCTATTTATATGGCAAGGGTATTTTGGTCATTTTAGTAGGCAATGCGGTGTGTCTTTTGGTCTTATTATTAAATACGGGCTAAGGAATTGATCTTAAATTAAATAAAAATTTTTATTTAAGTAGCCTAATTTAATTATTGGGCTAGAATAAAATAAAGGTCCATGGAGAGAGAATTAATTAAATTGTTTTGGTGGGTTAATTAATTATTTAGGGTTTTGGCCCAGTCTGAATAATTAGGGATTAACTTGGGACTAAACTGATTTAGGCTTATTTAATTGGACTGGTTTATTTGGGCTGGAAAATTAATTATTTGTTGGGCCATTAAGTTGGTTCTAACTAGAATAATTAATTAAGCCCAATAGGTTAAACTAAGAGTCAAATGGCCTAGTCTAGTTTAACCTAGGGTCTTTTATTTTAGGTTAAACAAGGGGATTAGGATTGAGAATAATCATCGTTGTTTTACCACACAAGAGTGACGGCTTCTTCTCTGTAGAGCTAGATGTCTCTCTCTCCCTCTCTCTAGAAAATTCCCTAACTTATTAGTTGTTCACCAAACGGTAGTTAGGCCGACCATATACTGGAAGACCGAGAGTTCGGCGTTGACATACATGTAAAGGCGGAGTAGGAGGTTTGCAGGAATCGCACCAGAGGCTTCTACCAGCACACCTACACCGGTTGCATACGTTTCGATACAACTAACACTTAGAACGAGAAAAAGAGGTAAAATTTTTAAAACCTCAGGATTGGGACAGGGCACAACCGGCGCCAGCCCTGCCCTAGAATCCCTGTTCTTGTTTTTCCAGTTTTTGATCTTCGCTTCTGCTGCGTGCTCCGTGTTTTCCTGCTTTCCATGCCTTCAATTGGTATCAGAGTATGAAGGTTTTTGTGAAAATATAGGGAGCATGCATCTAGATGAATAAAACTGGACACATATATGTGATTAAAAATTGTGATCCTTCGTTGTTTATGGTATGGATAGATTTATTGTTAAACCTTGCGGGTGGAGGTATAGGAATCTGTAGTTTACTATTTTTCTTAGTAAATCGTGTAAGTCTAATGTTTATGGGTATAGGTGGTTTTTGGTTTTGGTTGATTTCATTGTATTTGGATTGGAATCGGAGAGCCATGGATACCAGAAGCTATACAGAAAAATAGGAAAATTTGTAGAGGAAATTCGCAGGAAAAAAACTGCAGAAAGAGGTGAAAAGAGCCTAACCGGCGTCGACTAGGCTGCCAGAGCCGGCGTCAGCTTAGCTGTGGAAGGCCGCCGCGTGCTGTTTTTTTTTCGTGGGTCCAGATTCTGTGCGGCGGGTGCAGCAGACCACGGTGCATATGGGGTGCATGATCCAGTGCGGCGGGTGCAGTAGACCAAGGAGATTTTTTTTTTTTTTTTAAATTCCTTTTAATTTTTCTTGCAATTTCTTTTGGTTTTGGGGTCTATACCAGGCGAGTCAATATTTTTGCAATAATTAATATTCATAGAATAATTTTGCATGAAAAATATTAGTAAGGGATTTTAGGATTAAACAAGACAATTAATTAATTAATATGTTTAATTCTATTATCTAGGTACTTAGGTTTAAAAAATAGAAGAGCATGAAAACGTCTATAGTTTTCTATCATGCTATTTATTTTTTGGTACCTATGTGCACGTTTTCTCAAAGACCAAATCCTTTGGGAATGTTTTGATAAAAAAAAAATATTTTTCTACAAATTAAATGGTTATTTTAGCTTGAATAAAAATTAATCCTTAGATATTTTCTCAAAGGATTTAATCCTTGACATAGAAAATATATTGGATTTAGATATTTTTTTGTAAGTTAAAATAAAAAGCCATTTTGTTTTAACTTTGGCACAAGAAAAATGTTTTGTCAAATAAACTTGAGACCAAAGTCTCTAGAAAGTTTTAATTGGAAAATTTTTTAAATCATTAAGTTTTAACTTAAATAAAATGAGTCCATGGGAAAAGCTCTCAAATGATATAAGCTTTGACATGGAGATTTTTATGGACTTAGACATTTTATTTTGAGTTAAGGGAAAACTTAATGGAAATTTCAAAAGGACATTTTTCAGAAAATCCTTATTTTAAAAGACTAAGTGGGAGAGGAGTTCCAACGACCCCACGACTTCCATCACGATTCTTATTAGAGATCATGGGTCCCCTCACGTCACATTGGGAGTGAACCCGTATAGGATGGGGATACCACAAGGATCTAGATCTAATGGAGGGATGTAATTAATAACCCGAGGCACGTACTATAATCGGCCAGCCCCTCGTTGGAGGTCATAGTGCAACGTATGTCTATAGGAAATAAGAGGAAACGACCATCCCCTTGATGGAGTTATCTTCTAGATCATTACCTAGAAGGGAAATTAATTTGTAGTGGTTAACACACTTAGCTTAGGAAACTGTTAATATTCCCAAGAAGCTATGTCAGTTTTCCTAAGAGCCAAATTAATTATTATCAGTTTTGATAATAAGGATAAAGTACACATATTTGTTTTGTTTTCACAAATTGAAATTTTCTTTTATTTTTTGATTTTTCAGAAATGGTAGGAGGTTCTTTTAGTCCATTGGCCGTTATTTTCTGGGAGAATAAGTTAACGGGACAAACTATATGGACTAGAAAAGGAACCTGGACATAATACTCACAGCCGAGGAGTATAAGTATGTCCTGTACGAAACCTGCCCTATAATCGGGGAGGGTTCCACTGCCGAGGAGCGTGAGGCTGAGAAGGCATGGAAGAAGGCCGACGAGATGGCTCGTTGTTACATGTTGGCCTCCATGTCTAATGTGCTGCAATCCAAACATGAGCATATGACTACTGCATATGACATAACCCAATCATTAGCCACGATGTTCACGGATAAGAGCCGGCCCGCAAGGCAGGAGGCTCTTCAAACCATCATAAACAATAAGATGGCTGAGGGAACATCAGTCAGAGAGCATATGCTCAAAATGATTGCTACTTTCGAGGAAGCAGAAATCTTAGGGGCTGTCATTAACCCCGAGAGTCAAATGGACATAGTTCTCAAATCTCTACCGGGTTCTTTCACTCAGTTCAAGTTGAACTATAACATGAACAAGTTGAACATGGGTTTGACTGAGTTGATGAAGGAGCTCCAGATGGCGGGGAAGGTTATGAAGCCACAGTCAAAAGTAATGATTACTAGGCTTCATCTTCTAGAACTGGACCAAAGCCTAGAAAGTTCAAGAAGAAAAAGGGGAATGCAGCGGGCCAGCCCATAGACAAGCCCAAGGGCAAGTGCTTCAAATATGGACTGAAGGGACATTAGAAAAAGGAGTTCCGCATTTTCAAGCCAAGAAAAATTCTACAGGTAATGTTTTCTATCTAGAGTCTATATCAATGGTTGGATCAACTTCCACTTGGATTGTTGATTCAGGAGCCACTGATCATATCTGTAACTCATTGCAGGGGTTTAGAAAGATAAGAAGACTCCAGAAGGGCGAACATGGACTGCATGTGGGAAATGGAGCACAAATTTGGGCCCTTGCAGTGGGAGAGTTGGATCTTATTTTTTATTGTAATAAAATAGTGGTTTTGAAAGATATTTTATATGTACCTGGATTTAGACAGAATTTGATTTCAGTTGAAAACTAATAAATTAAGAATATTCTGTATCTTTTCAATCTGGTATTTCTATCAGTAGAGATAGAGAAATTCTATGTACTAGGCACATGTATGGAAATTTATTTTTCTTAAACCCTATTAATAATTAATTAAATAACGCTAAATCTAAACCTTTAATAAGGAAGAGAAAGACCAATGTCAATGACTCTTTTCTTTAGCATCTAAGGTTGGGTCATATCAACTCAACTAGGATTTAAAGGTTAATCCATGATGGGTCTTTGGGCTCATTTAGATTGGAAAATTAGCCTCAGTGTGAGTCCTGCCTAATGGGAAAGATGACCAAGAGGTCATTTGCCCCTAAGGCAGATAGAGCTAATAAGGTATTGAGTCTTGTTCATACTGATGTGTGTGGTCTTTTGTCTACACCAGCTAGAGGAGGTTTTGAATAATTCATCACTTTCACGGATGATTGTACAAGGTTTGGTTATGTTTACCTGATGAGACGCAAGTCTGACTCTTTTGACAAGTTCAAAGAGTTTAAGGCTGAAGTGGAGCGTCAGACAGGTAAATTGATCAAGACCTTACGATCGGATCATGGTGGAGAGTACTTCCTTGGTGAATTCAAGAACTACATGGTACATCATGGGATAGTATCCCAACTCTTTGTGTTGGGGATGCCCCAGCAGAATGGAGTAGCTGAGAGAAGGAACAGGACATTGATGGAAATGGTCCGAAGCATGATGTCTCATGCTACTCTTCCGGTGTCCTTTTAGGGATATGCCTTGGAAACAATGGTATATATTCTGAACTTAGTACCTTCCAAGTCAGTACATAGGACTCCCTATGAGATATGGACTAAGTGTAAGCCAAGTCTAAATCATCTCAGGATATGGAGTTGTCCACCTTATGTACTGGTTAAGGGAGACAAGTTGGAACCAAGATTAGAATTATGCTATTTTGTTGGGTATCCAAAAGGAACAAATGGTGGTTACTTTTATTATCTTAAGGAGCAGAAAGTACTAGTTAGTACCAATGCTAGATACTTGGAGGATGATCAAAGTACTTCCACAAAAGGTTCAACTAGGTTGGAATTGGAGGAGAAGTTATCTTTGGAAGCAACTTCTTCTGACCCGATTATGGAACAAGAAGAGGCACAGCCTCAAGAGCCTGTACATATGGAGTCTCGTCGTAGTGGGAGAGTGTCTAGGATTCCGGAGAGATGGACAAGAGAAGCTTTCGAGCTAGTCTCTGACCATCAGGAACAAGACTCCACTAGATATGAGGAGGCTATTGCTGATGCCGATGCAAATCTATGGCATGAAGCAATGAAAACCGAGATTGAGTCTATGTATCTCAATCAAGTTTGGGATCTTGTAACTTCACCTGAAGGGATAATACCCATAGGGTGGAAGTGGGTATACAAGAGAAAGAGGGGAATATGTGGGAAGGTGGAAATCTTAAAAGCTAGGCTTGTGGCGAAAGGGTATACTCAGAAAGAGGGAATCGATTATGAGGAAACCTTTTCCCCAGTAGCCATGCTTAAGTCCATCCGTATCCTCTTGCCATCGCATGTCATTATGACTATGAGATATGACAAATGGATGTTAAGACGACATTTTTAAATGGCCATATTAGTGAAGACATCTATATGACCTAACCGGAAGGTTTTATTACTGAGGGCCAAGAGCATATGGTTTGCAAGTTTAAAAAGTCCATTTATGGACTTAAGCAGGTATCAAGGGTATGGAACATTCGTTTTGATGAGACTGTAAAGTCTTATGATTTTGTTCAAAACGAGGATGAACCATACGTGTATAAGAAGCTTGAAGGCATTAATGTGGGTTTTCTTGTCTTGTATATAAATGATATTCTACTCATTAGAAATGATGTAGAGTCATTATCATCTACAAAGGTTTGACTGTCTAGTTAATTCAGCATGAAGGACTTGGGAGAAGCCAGCTACATTCTCGGGATTAGACTTTTTAGAAATAGGAAGTAGAGAATGTTAGGATTATCCCAAGCAGCATACATTGACAAGATGCTGGCTAGGTATAGCATGGACTCATGCAAGGGAGCTCTAATTCCTTGCAGATATGGGTTGTCATTTTCTTTAAGGGACTGTCCTAAGTCTCAAGAAGAAAATGTTAGAATGAGTAGGATTCCTTATGCTTCGGCTGTGGGAAGTCTCATGTACGCCATGCTGTATATTAGGCCAGATATCTACTTTGTCGTAGGCCTGGTTAGCAGATATCAGTCAAACCCTGGGGAGATTCATTGGCAAGTTGTAAAACATATATTCAAGTACCTCAAGGGAATGAAAGATTATATACTGGTTTACAGGGCTGATGACTTGGTTTGTACAGGATACACAGACTCAGACTTCTAGGCGGATAAGGATGAGAGAAAATCCACTAGTGGATATGTCTTCACCTTATATAAAGGAGCTATTTCATGAAGGAGTATCAAGCAATCTTGCATTACCGACTCAACCATGGAAGCTGAGTATGTGGCAGCTTCGGAGGCATCTAAGGAAGCAATCTGGCTTCGGAAGTTTCTTTCAGAACTTGGAGTTGTGCCACACATGGATAGGCCGATTGTGATGTATTGCGACAACACTGGAGCAGTATCACAGTCAAAAGAACTTAGGAACCACAAGAAGGGGAAGCACATCGAAAGGAAGTACCTGATCCAGGATTTCATCCAGAGACGGAAAGTCGTGGTGGAACAGATTGCCTCCGAGAACAATCTAGCAGATCTATTCACCAAGCCTTTGGTTGAGAGAGTCTTCAAGAGACACTTAGACGCCATAGGGGTGGGCACCTACGGACTTACTTAGTCTTAGAGTGCAAGTGGGAGATTGTTGGGATGTATGTCCTCTTAGACTAGGTTTCTGATGTAAAAATCGAATGTTTTAATAAAAAAATTTATTTTCAGAAATTGTTTGTGAATTTACAATTTTATTTGTGCGCAATTATGTTTGAAAAAGACCCATTGTGTTTAAGTAAGTGGTCCATATGAATGGAGGTCTTTCACAGTAAAGTATGGATCACGGGTTACTTAGCACATAAACTTTTGTTCTTAACCGATTGATGAGAATGGGGAATGGCTTACCTTTAGCCAGTGAGTAGTCCACTCACTTCATAACATAAGTGTATTTCGAATACGTAAAACAGGACCTGCAGTAGTGGTTTCTTAAAAGTACTATATGGTAGAAACCTAGACTACTACCGCTACAGCGTGGACTGGTACTATGCGACTTGAGTATAAGTTGGTGGTCTGACGAAACTAGAAGCATATACATTGATATGCTATAGTTGAGATTATATCGTAGGGCCAATATACTTACATGTTGGGTATGTGTGACTAGTTAGTTAAGACAGACATGTATAAGATAGTTTCTATACTATATCGCCCCTTGTGGTTGACTAATGATCTGAATATCCAAGGCCCTGGGAAACATGAATTGGATGTTTGCTTTAGGGTAGCTCCTTTGGAAAGCGGAAACAATCCAGGAGGTCGAGGATCATTGGACTAGAGGCCTAACGATGGTAGTTGTCATTTAGAGAGGTGTTAGTACACTTTTTCCTCTTTAAATGTAGGATGATGTTTAGAGGAGTATTTTAATCGTTACACTTGTAGGTCGGAGACTTTGCTAACGCAACATTATCCTTGGGGTCAATATTTTTTTATGGTGATATTAGAAAATATTTAAAATGCAAAATACAACTATTTATATGGCAAGGGCATTTTGGTCATTTTAGTAGCCAAGGCGGTGTGTCTTTTGGTCCCTAGTATAGACTGTGAATCCTAATTAAATACGGGCTAAGGAATTGATCTTAAATTAAATGGAATTATTTTATTTAAGTAGCCTAATTTAATTATTGGGTTAGAATAAAATAAAGGTCTATGGAGAGAGAATTAATTAAATTGGTTTGGTGGGTTAATTAGTTATTCAGGGCTTTGGCCCAGTCTGAATAATTAGGGATTAACCTGGGACTAAACTGATTTAGGCTTATTTAATTGGACTGATTTATTTGGGTTGAAAATTTAATTATTTGTTGGGCCATTAAGTTGGTTCTAACTAGAATAATTAATTAAGCCCAATAGGTTAAACTAAGAGTCAAATGGCCCAATCCAGTTTAACCTAGGGTTTTTTATTTTAGGTTAAACAATGGGAATAGGGTTGAGAATAATCATCGTTGTTTTACCACACAAGAGTGACGGCTTCTTCTCTGTAGAGCCAGACGTCTCTCTCTCTCTCTCTCTCTCTCTCTCTCTCTCTCTCCAGAAAATTCCCTAGCTCGTTAGTTGTTCACCAAACGGTAGTTAGGCAGGCCATACACTGGAAGTCCGAGAGTTTGCTGTTGACATACATACAAAGGCGAAGTAGGAGGCTTACAGGAATCGCACCAGAGGCTTCTACCAGCACACCTACACCGGTTGCACACGTTCTGGTACAGCCAACACTTAGAACGAGAAAAAGAGGTAAAATTTTTAAAACCTCAGGATTGGGACAGGGCGCAACCGGTGCCGACTAGGCTGCCGGAGTCGGCGTCGGCCTTGCCCTAGAATCCTTGTTCTTTTTTTTCAATTTTTTTATGTTCACTTCCGCTGCGTGTTCTGTGTTTTCCCGCTTTCCATGCCTTCAATATCATCACTATTTCTCATAACACATTATTACAAAAGTTGTTTGTATTCATCAAATTAAAATAAACACATAAATATAGATGTTGTATGTAACATCTTCATCCCATAGAGATTTCATCTCTCAATAATTATTCTCAAGCGACATTGAAGTATTCCTCAATGCCAAAGATAAAAATACAAGTATGTTGGTTAGCAAGAACAAACAAATGCATATATAATGTACTATGTCAAATATAAGACATATAGAGATATTTCACATAGCTTACACCTCATGTATTTATAAGAATATTCCAAACAATGTCTCCTTAACATACACCACATGCATTTATAAAGACATTCCAAACAATGTCCCTATTGTCATACATCTCCAAAGTACAAGTTTCAAGATCATGGATCTCAACAAAAATCATCATCTCTTAATTCTTACTCTGAATACTACTTCTCTATCTGCCAAATCGGATCTAAAATAATCAAAACCAGAAAACTAGAGAATGTATCAAAATCTTATTATCTTATCATTACATCTTATCCCCTTATTCCTAGGGAATCTCTTGTAAGCATACGTATCAAATTCTCCAAAAGTACCGAAAAGGATAGATACTTAAATTGCTTGACAGCTCCTCTAAAGTCGTCGTCATACTAACCATCCTATGACAAATTAAAAATTAGACATAATAATAATCCAAAACTAATCTATAAAATCAAGAAATGCATATTCTTAGGCTTTGATACCAATTGTAACATCCCATAATCAAAGGGGCCCAAATGGCTATGGAGGTCGTTCAGTTAACTAGACATAAGGGGTCTTTATAACTAATTAAGTAAATAAATAACCAGAACTTAAAGGTAAATTGAATAAAACCTTATAAGGCTTTGAATAGTACATCAATCTCAATAACATAACAACATGTTAAAGTACTTTAACTATATCATTCTTAAAGATAATAATCATAAAAGAAAATAATATCCAGTACATCGAGATCAAAAGTGACAACTACATACTTCTCCATCTTGTCTCTACCATAATACCCTAAAAGCATAAATTAAAATGTGTGAAATATAATCTTAGTAAGTCCCGACTGTACTTCGTTAGAAATTTCTGAGGAAAAATATTTTCATAATACATGAGTTATTGTTCCAAAAATAGATATGATTTTACAACATGTTATATTCTCAACACTAAATAATACATGGGAGGTCTATATTATTTCAATATCTTTGGAAAAGAAATTTTTTTATCATCAACAACATTTAATCATATTAAATACCTCATCCGTATTGAGCTTACCATCATGACCATTTCTTATGATCGCATATAAGAAACACATTCTCGAAATCGTGTTTCAAATATCGCACTTGAAAATTCAAATTTACTCATTTGCAATCTCAAATCAAATACCAACAAAATCTCGTCCTATCAACAAAATTTGTCACAATTTCCCAGATAGGATTTACAACCCATCCACCATAACATATTACTATCTAGCTTGAATAGGAAATGTAATCTATTCGTCATAAAAAAATGGCTATCCAACATGGATAGGATGATTAGTCCTACCATCATAGTGATATCCAGCTCAGATATCCCACGTTCGTCCTCTATTTTTCCCATGAAAATTGTGTTGCTACTTTAGGACGATTGAATTACAAGTACTTTCGCCCTACTCAGAAAATTTAACTATCTGGAGGTGGCCTTTAGCAGGATAGCATCGTCAACTTCACAAAAGCCAATACAAGAATAAAGTCCCTTTGAGTAGTTAAGAATAACAGCACAGAACCACACATTTCACAGAAAACACGACACAATGCCAACATGAAAAGATCAACATAATTCTTTTTCGAAAATATCTCAATACTTTTTAAAAAGATTTCGCAAAGATTTTTGAAAGTATTTATTTTACAAAAATTACTCACAATTTTGATTTTAGAGCTCAACTCAAAAGTCTTTATCTATCTCATAATCTCAAAATCATTTTAAAAGAGATTATCCAATGCAACATTCTATAAACATCCCCAAGATTTCATAATTGTTTTGAAACTCCATAAATAAGTAGCTCCTAAATACATTAGGTATAGATCATGCTATATGCATCTAGTTGTGCCAAAAACTTACTATGTATTACAATTTATTTATGCATGATCATTTGCAATTCTTTATGCTTAATAACTTTTAATGCAACCTTTCATATCTAACATATCATGAATATGCAATTTTTCCAAAATAATGCATAATTAATTATTGCATAAACCATAATTCGCATTTGTTTCACAATGGAACAACATGCTCACAATATACAATTTCTCGAACAAGATGCAAATATATACATACATTTGATCAAATATCACTTGCATAAATAAAACATTTCATGTCATAATATTCCTTGAATAAATAAATATTTATTCCACACATAATAAATTTAAAAATAAATATTTATGTAGTTGAAGTTTTTAGAAAAATTGAAATATCTCATATGCATTCCTATGTTTATAAAATCAAAAAATGCAGTGACTTACGAGTTTATTAAAACATGAAGTGTAGGGACTTACCTTTAGTCCTAGTAAAAGCAAATTCAAGAACAACTTCTTAATTACAAGGTCCTCATTCTTCTATTTTCTCAAAATCTAAATATAAATAAAGTACAGGAATTAATTTCTTATCATAAATTAAATCACAACATAGAGTCCTCCATATCAATCTTAATCATCATAATCAAAGTCTTTAATCATCCTAGAATCATAATCCTGTCTCATACCAAACCCCAACAACAGGTTCCTAAGGCATACATCAATTTTCAACCAAAAATACATATAAATTTAACATGTAGTTAGACTTAACACTATGGGAAATTAAATAATTAATTAAGGTGATGTGTTGATTTCAATGCTACCTAGTCACTTATGTAACTAGTAGGTGCATAGCAACTAGTAGTTAAGGTTCATTAAGCACACAACTACAACACCGCATCAATTAACATTTAGCCTTCTTACATCAATATAAGGTCATTTCAGGTTAATATGATTTAACAAATATAGCAAAATAATAAGGTTTTGCAAATAGAATATGTAATTATCATAATAGTCTACCTCAAGTAATGTTTCATGCATTCAATGGTTTTATTGTTTTAGCAAACATAAACGAACATCAAGATGCATCTTCAAGCATTATACGTCACCCTCATATCAATATAAAGTCATTTATGTTGATATAATTAAAAATTCAAAGTGAAATCGTAACTTTCCTAACACATGTTCAAATCAGTAAATTAGTCTAAACAGGGCAAAACATGACACAATTTGAGTTAATTAGATCACCAAGAAAATATAATCCAAATCGAATAAATCCTTACAAATGAGAGGAATATACTTGTAAAATTTCAGCAAAATATAAGGTGTCTAATTGTATTAATTAATTGTTTAAAGAAAGAGGAACTGTATTGTAGCTTGCAAATCTCTTCCGGCAGTATTGTTTTCGAGAATTATTAAAAATAAAATACAAGTCAAAATCAGATGATTCTAAGTGAAAACTACTTATAAGATATAGAAGTTTATTGTGTTAAAATATCAGATCCAAATTAAACAGGAAAATAGTTTAATTGAAGGTTGAAATTGACAGAAAATTAGCCTCAATGAAAAACTGAATAGGGTAATTTTGAAAATTATATAAATTCAACCACAAGTTCAAATTGCATAATTTTGATGGGACTTTACTCCTAAACATAGCAGAATCTGATAGAATCAAACTAAATCAAAATATCCAAAGTATATTTCCAAAACTGATCTCACAATATTATAGGATCAACAACTTCTATACATAAATCAACTTCCAAACACAATTTTCACCATCAAATCTCCTTTCAAACACTTCAAACCACCCAAATTCAATAACCCAACATCATTACTACGTGTTAACATCAATATTTCATCAATCCATCTTCATCACAATGATCAAAACCAAGTTCTATATAAAAATCCCAAATCTGTCCAACATGGACTTCACCTCTAAATCTTGAAATACAAAGAAAATAAGATGAGATATGTTGCCTTCTTGCAAAATAACTTTGAATACTTGAAATTACTGAGGAGTGTTCAATAGCTGAAGTTCATAGTGTTCTTGAGAGAAAATAAAAGAAATGAATAGAGAGGAGAGAAATAGCAAGAATACCTTGTATATGTGTTAGTGTTGTGTGGTGTATTTCAATGAGAGTGAAATATGATGTTTGGGGTTTTATTTAGTGAATAAGTGTTTTGTTTAAATAAAGAATAAGGTAGATTAATTAAATGATGTTTAAAAGTTATTTAATGCTAAAACTCAATTAAAATCAATGGCTAAAATTAAAATACATGAATGGTTGAGATTGGGCTACTATTTAAAAGGATATGATGGTCATTTAACATATTTAGGGCTTCTAGGACTTATTGGAATAAACTAAATCAAAAAAGAAATTAATTTGGTTTAAAAATAAATACAATAATAAAATTAATTTTGCATCAATAAAAGAAAATATAAAATAAAACAAATTTTGGTCAATTAATAAATGAGGTCAAAAATTAAAAATAACTAAAATAGTGCAATAGGAGTTTTTTTTAAAAAGAATCAACATCGGGTCTTCAACAAAATCGATTTTCTATATTTGCCAAAAAAATAATGATATTCAATAAATAAAAAAATAATCAATTAATGATAATAATAATTAATTTTCTATTGAAGATATCATATTTTCATAAATAAGCACATATAATATTCACATAAGTATATACAAATTTCCTATTCAAATATTTCACTTAAAAACAAAGAATATAAAAAGTAGACAAGAAATTCTTACTTAAATAAAGTTTCACACAATTTGTAAATATTTTCTCCTAATATACTCAAATAAATTTCAAAATAATAATACACCTATATAATTCCAAAATGTGTGTGTGTGTGTGTGTGTGTGTGTGTGTGTGTGTGTGTAAAGGAAGGGTTTTACATCTTACCTTAATTACAAAATAGGCACCACATATTAAAAATACTTATTTACTCTTTGAAAAATATAAAATTATAATTTATTCCCAAAAGTTTTGGAATCGTATTTTTGAGATATATCATTTTGCTCTCCAAAATATTTAATAAGGTTTTCTTCTCTCATAAACCTCATGCACATACAAATTACTTATTCTAGATATATAATTATTCACTAATTAGCATCACAATATAATCACATAGGTACACACAAATTTCCTATACAAATATTTCACCCATAAATAATTGTTACAAAAAGTAGTCGTGGAATGTATTCACATAAATTCTTAATAAATATTCCGTAAATGTCATGTACTTAAATGTTATCTCACTTGTTTATTAATGCATGAAAATGATGTATGAAGATTAATGTATGAAAAAGATGTATGAAAATGTTGTGTGTTTCAAAATATATCTAATGAGAGGGCACAAAATCTTATACCAAGATTATCTCGCCCTTTTCGTTCAGAATGCTTCTGAATTAGGAATTTATTCGTTCTCATATTGCAACTAATTAATTGTTGGTTTCTAGAGAGCCTATAGCCTTATTCATTTTTTTTTTTTTTTGTAATATCCTTCTCGTCTAATCAGAGAAGTTGAATCACTAATTCTTGTCATGGTTGCAGCACGACTCAGTTCCATGCTTTTTTAGCCTTTAGCACTATTTTCTAATATTGATGGATAGTAGCATCAATCCTATAGTTATCCTGTCTTTGTTAGTCTCAGCCTTTCACAATTATTGACTTGAAGGTAGATCAACCCATAAGTATTGGTCCTAATCTTATCAATAGCACACTTTGTTGGGAATAAAATCGATATATTTATACATTTATTAGATTAAACTTCATAAATACATGAAAAGCGAATCATATATTTATAAATATTTTATTAAAAAATATGACTCAAGAAGCTTTTGGCCTTCTGGTAATATTTTAGACTCCCAACTCTTCTTCAACGTAGCCTCTTGATACTAGAAAAATTGTCTATCGTATTTATCCTTTATTTATTGAGGGTGGACTCTCACAAACTCTGAGAGAACGTATATCGATATAAAGTCTTAAACTAATGTAGATAGTTGGCTATTTTCAACTATCTCTACATATTTGACTCTATTTCAAATACAAACCCTGATAAAACAAGATAAGCATGTTTTCATTTATCTTACTCCATCTCAAATAGGATTTTTGGTTTCCTACAATTTACCATTAATAAATCATAAACATTTATAATTTATTTTTGTCCTAAAATTAGGAGCCTTTTTCTTTCCGAATACATTTAGACTAAGCTACAATAAATTATTTTGGTAACCTAGAATAATTTATTAATTACATTCCACTTCACTAAAAGAACATAACTACACTCTTAGACTAATTGAAATTATTGAAGGCAATAATTATATATTAGGATTAATCAATCTAACATATTATCCCTGTCAATCAACATAATACTTTGAAGAAGACCATGACCAAAGTGCACTTCATTCAAATTCTCAATTTTCATCTTCAATTCGACAGTATTAAGTGACTCCATCACACTTACATATTGAATTCAATAGACACTATTCAATTACTTAACTCATATTTAAATGTTCCGTAGAAGAACTCCTTATGAAATGATTTAACATGTTAAAGGTGATGGATTCTATATTGCAAAATCATTACTCTATATTTATTTCACTTTAATTCCCATGATATCAAGATATTAATTATTAAATGAATCTCACTATCTGATAACTCAAGGAACTTCAAGTTAGTAAACATAAATCATTATTTGCTCAGGATTAAGGTTCATGTATGGCAATCTTGTAATGTTGAATTTGTATGGTTTATTCCACAAATTAAACATTAATGGTCTTATCTAATATATCAAAATATATCCTTAACTTTAGTATCAAAGTCAAATTAAACTTCAATAAAATCAAGATGATCTCATCAAAATAAATTGCCTAAATTTGTTTTAAATTGCAGATAATTTATTTTGAACTAAATTATAAATCAAGTCTTTCTATGTTTAACAAATAAACACTTAATTTATAATATCTAAATAATTCATGGACAAAGTAGGCTCATACATACATATAAATTTATAAAAACATACTTTATTTAATTTCAAAATATAAATGTTGTATTTACTTGAGTGGCATATCTAACAAAATTCCCCCACTTGTCTTAGAGTAAATAGGATATGTTAAAAATGCCCATACTTTTCATATGACTTCCAAAAACCGCTACATGCAAACTTTTTGTAAAAAGATCAGCAAGATTTATCTCCACGTTGAACAATCTCTCTAAATATATGATATTTATGTTCAATGTATTTACCACGCTGACAGCTGCATGGTTCTTTTACATTTACTACTGTACCACTGTTGTCACAGTACAAACTAATAGATTGAGGTGCAAAAGGAACTACCTCAAATTCTATCAAGAACTTTTTCAACCATACCGCTTCTTTAGATGCCTCACAAGCTGCCATATATTTTACTTCCTTCATAGTATCAGCAATATAAGATTGTCTGATACTCCTCCACAAAATTACACCCCTACCTAAGGTGAAAACGGAGCCAGAAGTGGACTTACGAAAATTCATATCAGCTTGAAAATCAAAATCAATGTAACATATAGGTACCAATTTTGGAGCCTAGTAAACTGGTATATATTCTTGAGTTTTACGACGTACTAGAGTATATGCTTTACTATTGTCCATTGTTCCAATCTTAGATTTAACTTATATCTACTGACCATTTCAATAGCGTAACAAATGTCTGGATGAGTACAAAGCATAGCATTCGTAAGACTTCTTACAGGTGATGCATAAGGAACTCATTTTATATACTCAATTTCATTAGGAGTTTTAGGACTATACATTTGTGATAATTAAATTCCATATCTAAAAGGCCACAAACCTTTCTTAGAATTATACGTTGAAAATCTCGTTGGTCTTTTGTTAATGTATGAAACTTGGGATAAAGTTATTTCTCTATTCTTTTTATCCTAAGGGATTTAAATACCTAGAACATATCTTGCTTCTTCCAAGTCTTTCATATCAAATTATTTTGCCAGCCAATATTTTAGTGATGTCTTCACATTATTTCTAATAAGAAGGATGTCATTGACAAATAATAAGCAAATTTTTAGATTTTATGATATAATTTATTTTGGAGTTATTAAGTCTCTGAGTTTGTTTATTTATTAAATTATACCATTATAAAGACCCCCTTATCATTATGACCGGGTGACATTTGCAACTATTCAGGCTCTGTAGTTGTGAGGTGTTACAATTAGTATAAGATCCTAGTTTTAAGCATTCCTTCTTGCCTATCGAGTTAGATATGGTTCCAAAACTATTGGATTGGATAATATTAATCTTTAGAAATTAGAGAACGAATAAATAGTACATGTGGACTTGATATTCGGTAGTAGGAAATTGGAAAAGTTCGATGATGATATTTGCATAAATTGAAGATGTTTGTACTTATGTGTTCATTTCCGTTGGAAATGCTTTCTTTTACACAATTTATCTTGGCTCTTTGATATTTCTTATTCATGTTCATTGGTGCCTATTTTCATCTATGCTTATTTTATTACGTAAATGCACATAGTATGCATACATATGAAAATTCTGGTTCTATAGAAGACTGAATTAATATATCTATGGTATACAGATGGAACCAAAAACTCAAGCTGCTGTACGTAACATTGGGGGAGCCTCAACAGTGAATCAACCTATGCGACAAGCTAATCAAATGAAAAATCCTCCTCAGGCAACTAAAGTTGAAAGAACTGAGGATGTCACTATCACCCAAACATTTGGGAGAATGATAGATATCCTACAAAATCTAACGAATAAGAGGGATTAGAAGGGAGATGATGATGCTTTAGAGATGTTTTAGAAATTTCAGCCTCCTATTTTCCTGGGAGAAGCTAAATAGGACCTGAAAACTGAGATGTGGCTTGAGAGTATGGAGGACATCTTCCAAACTTTGAAATATTTGGAGGAAATGATGGTGAAGTTTACAACCTTTCGTTTGAAAGAATAGGCAAAAGATTGGAAGACGAGGGTTCAAGAAGTGTGGGAGCAGGAAGGAGATGAGTGGGGCTGGAATACCTTTGTAATGGTATTTCGAGCAGAGTATATTCCACAATGGATAATGAAGAAGAGAATTTATGTTGAATAAGTATGACTCTTGTAAGCTATTGAAATCTGAAAATTATAGAATCAAAGATGATTTGAAGGAAAATTAAATGAATTAATGTTCTCAAGATGTTAAAGGCTAAAGGAAAACAAAGGATAGCATAAATAGTAAATTGGGGCAAAACTACTGGGACTGTTTTGCCCTGTATTATGTCACGGGGAATATTCAATTTCAAAGGTTTTCATAAACATTAATAAGGACATTTGAATCATTTTCCAAATACCTGATTCTAAAAGGAACTCATTTCAAGAAATCCAGAATTCTAATCGTAAAAGAGGATTAATTTTAAAGTTTCCAAACATATTTCCATAAAATGTTCCAATAAGGGTATTCCAGTCAATTTGTAAATACCCGATTCTAAAAATTACCATTTTTCAAAAATCCCAAGCATTTAGTCTAAAAAGGACTAAATTCACAAAATTCATGCTTTAATAATCCATTAAGGTTTCCAAGCCAAATATGAAGTTCATTCGAGCCCAAAGTGGCATAAGATAGATCTTACTCAGATAAAACTTAAATATATTTAAGGATTTTAAAAACGGTATAAAACATAGCATTTCATGGAAAAGTGCGCACTAGCTTTCAAAAATTTGTAGAAATAAAAAAGACTCACCTTGTCTCCTAATTAACTTTTCCAGATTATGGCCGTTCGACCCTCATTTCCTCCGTTTTCAACATATCGTTAGTCGTTTACTGATAAACCTACACCAAAAATTATTTTTAGGTTATATCATGTTTGGTCAAAAAGTAGCCGACAGTTAGCCGACGTGCCCGACATTTAGCTGACGAGGGCGATGGTTAGCCAACAATTAAAGGAAAACATTCAACTTTCATTCATTTCATTTTTTTGTCGTTTGTTCAATTCGTTCATTTTCCTTTTTCCATATCATTCCTCCCTTTATATACAAGGGATTCATTCCATATTTTTCATTCATTTCATCCAAAATCATACAATTATTGTTCCTTAAGTTCATTCACTTTCCAAGCAAAATCCTGAAATTTCACTGCTTTGACACAATCTTATTTTACACATAACTTTCAATCCACAACTCCAATTTGGCTCTATGATATACCAAACCGACTGTAAGACTCTTAACTTTAATTATGTATAGGTTTTTTTAGAGTTCTGGTTCCTATAACACAATACAGGGCAAAAAAATTCCCAGTAGTTTTGCTCCAATTCTACTATTCATGTTATCCTTTGTTTTCCTTTAACCTTTAACACCTTGAGAACATTAATTCAATTTTCCTTCAAATCATCTTTGATTCTGCAATTTTTAGAATCCAATAGCTCACAAGAGTTATTATTATTCACCACAAATTCACTTCTTCAAATCAAAAGCTAGTATAATTCATTTTTTCAACCAAGTAACTTCCATTTTCATTCTACTTTGATTATTATCTCCTCAACCAAAAGCAATCCTTTGAACTACCCTAAATATTCAGTTCTTTCTTACACAAAACAATATCCATAAAGCTTCTAGGCAGTTAACACACATAGACACATAGAGCGTTCATCAACAAAGTTTATAAACCCTAGCTTTTGATCCAAAATCAAGACATGAAAATCATATTTTCATGTTAAATTTAATATCAAAAGGATCACTATTCACCCAACAACAACTTTAATTCTAGCAAGGTAGGATTTTTACCTTGTATTTAGAGCTCCTTGGTGTGTTTTGCTCCAAGAATCTCTCAAGACCAAACACACTACACCAAGACCACACACTAGCTATCTTTTCTATCTTCTTTTGCTAATTTCCTTGACTTCTTTTTCTCTTGTTTTTCCTTCCTTGTGGCTGCTGAAATTAAGGCTGTGAAACAGCCTTCCCACCGCCATTTCTCATCAAATTTTGGCTAAGAGAATTTTAATTCAATTAATTGTATGGTAGCTAATGTATAGGTGTGTTCCAATTGAAAAATTACACATGATTTCCTTAATTTTCCTCCACAAAATGTATTCTTCTTTTCTCTATTGAGGCTGCCAACTTCTTGACTAATTTTCAGCCATTCAGCCACCTTTTCGTGGTCCAAATATTGGCCAATTAAACTGCACAAGACCTTAATTAAATGACCTACAAATGATGTGTTCTAATCATAAAAATACACATCATTCTTCTATTTATTTTGTAATTCTTTAATTACATAAATCTTGCATGAATTCTTCTTTCAACTTCTTATAAATTGACACATGTCCAAGGCTACTAATCACAAAATGCCACACGCCCAAATTTTTTATCGCATGTTCAATTTTTCTCAGAAATGGCCAAAATCGGGTTCGAAATGAAAAAAAAAATATATTTTACTTTACCATTCAACTCCTAAAATTCCACTGAATCCATTGGTAGTACTTAAATACTTCAATTCCTTCTCAGTTTGGTCAAATTTGTAGTCAAAGTCACAGGCGCGATCAAAATAACAAAAATGCCCCTGATAACCCGAAAAACATAATTCACACCAAAGCGTGTGTTTCATCGCACTGATCAATTTCTCTTCTTAGCATACCATTAAATTCTTATTTATTAACAATAGTAGCCTTCCGAAGATTTACGGTACGGGTAGAACAAATCTAATAATTACATCCAGGTCCCGACAATATTATTATTATACCAAAATATTCATCTTATTACACCGATCATCTTTTGTTCTGGCCATAAATATAAATTCTCATCCTATTACAAATAGTGGCCAATCGAAGGTCAAAGTGCGGGATATTGCATTCTCCCCTCCTTACAAAAAATTTTTTCCTTGAAATTGGCTTATACCTAGAAAAATTCTAGATACTTTTTCAACATCTTCACTTCCGTTTTCCAAGTTGTATCTTGCACTGGATGAGGATTCCATAGCACTTTTACAAGTGGAATTTTCTTATTCCGCAGCTCCTTTTTAGCATACTCTAAGATCTTAATAGGCTTTTCCTTGTACTTCAAGTTTAGAGCCGTCTCAATGGGCTATTTGTTCAAAAACATAGGTAGGATCAATTATATACTTCCGAAGTTGTAAGACATGAAACACGTCGTGAATGCCTTGAAGTTCTACTGGTAACTCCAATCGATAAGCCCCTTCCTAATCCTCTCAATCATAGGGAATGGTCTAACGTACCTAGGTGCTAACTTCTTCTCTTGTTCTTTGATTACCAATTGTCACTCCAGAGTTAACTTCAAGAATACACGATCTCCTTCAACAAATTCAAAATATCTCCTAAGTCGATCCACATAACTTTTTTTTTTTTTTTTTGTCTACTCTAAGCTGTCTCTAATTTGCTTTTGATCATTTCTACAGTTTTTTTATTTTTTTATTTTTTTAAGATTGAAGGCATGCTCTGTTCACCCATTCTCCATTCTAAACTTTCCCGATACAATGGGGACTGACATTTTTCTTCTATATAGACTTCAAATAGGGCCATTCCAATTGCTGATTGATACCTATTATTGTATGCGAATTTTGCATATGCTAAATTATCAACCCACTTAATTCCAAGATCTAAAGTGCAAGCCCGCAACATGTCTTCCAAAACTCAATTCATTCATTGAATTTGTCCATCCGTTTGTGGGTGCGCTGCTGTGCTGAACTTCAATGTTTTCCCATTCCTCCACTATAGTTTAGTCCAAAACTTTGAGGTAAAACTAGGATCTTGATCTGACACAATACTAAAGGTAGCTCATGTAGTCTAATTACTTCCTCCATATAGATTTCACTTAACTTCTCTAGGGAATCCTGTTGATTGATAGGAATGAAATAAGTGGACTTAGTTAGTCGATCCACTATCACCCATATAGTATTTCACTGTCCTAGTGCCATAGGTAATCCTGTAATGAAATCCATTGTAATTTCATTCCATTTCCACGATGGAGTAGGCAATTGCTGAAGTAACCCTCCAAGCCATTGCTGATTGGCTTTCACTTGCTGACAAATTAAACATCGAGCTACAAAGTCTGAAATATTCTTCTTCATACCAATCTACCAATAATGTCGTTTCAAGTCCTGATACATCTTTATTGCTCCTAGATGGATGGTATACTTACTCCGATGTGCCTCCGTTAAAACATCTTGTCTCATCGCAGATTGTTTCAGAATACAATACTAACCTCGATAACAAATAATCCCATCATTGTCCTTTCGAAACTCATCTCCTCCTTTGTTCACCTCCTTTTGTACCAACCTTTGCAACTCTTCATCTTTATCTTGCTCTCCCTTCAATTGTGGTAAGAAAGCAGGTTGAGTGAAGATATTACTCATCCTTATTTCTCTGTCTACTGTAAATGCTTCCAATTCTGGAATTCATAACATCCGAAGAACTGATAAATTTGCATTTTTACTAAGGGCATATGCTACCGTGTTTGCTTTTCTAGGATGATATTAAATTGGACATTGAAATTCTTCCAAAATTTCCATCCACTAACATTGCCTTATATTCAAATCATTCTGAGTAAAAACATACTTCAACTTTTATAATCGGTGAAGATTTCAAACTCAGCCCCATACAAATAATGTCTCCACTTTTTAAAGGCAAACAAAATAGCGGCTAACTCCATATCATGTGTAGGGTAGCTTTCCTCATAGGGTTTCAATTTCCTGGAGGTATAAGCTATCACATATCTCTCTTGCATCAATACTCCTTTCAATCCTTTCTTTGACGCATCTATGTTCACCTTATATAGTTTGTTCATTATCGGTAATGCCCATAACAACAGCAGAGCTTAACCTCTTCTTCAATTCTTGAAAACTTCTGTCACACTTCTCGGTCCAAATATAAGGAACTTTCTTATGAGTAAGTTGAGTCAAAGGTAATACTATCTTAGAAAATCTCTCAATAAATCTCTGATAATACCTTGCTAATCCCAGAAAACTTTGTATTTCAATTGGAGTCTCGGGATGTTTCCAATTAGTCACTACTTCAACTTTTGCAGGATCTATTGTAATCTCGTATTTAGATATCATATGTCCTAAGAATGCTACTTCTTGTAGCCAAAACTCACACTTACAGAATTTTACATACAATTTGGCCTCTCTTAACTTTCTCAATACTTTTCAAATATGTTGTTCATGCTCTTGAGGATCCTTAGAATACATCAAGATATCATCTAGGAATATAACACAAAACTATCTAAGTAAGGCAAAAACGTCTGAAACATTAGGTCCATAAAAATAGCAGGGCTTTAGTAACACCAAAGGACATCACTACAAACTCAAAATGTCCATATTGTGTGTTAAATGTAGTTTTCGATATATCTTCTTCCTGAATATGAACTTGGTAATATCTTTGCCTCAAATTTTAGCTTTGAGAATCATCTTGCTCCTTGTAACTGATCAAACAATTTATCAACTATGGGCAATGAATATTTATTCTTTACTATCATTGCATTCAACCCTCGCTAATTTATACACATCTGTAGTGACTGATTTTTCTTTTTAACAAACAATATAGGTACTCCCCAAGGTGAAGTACTAGGCCGAATAAATTCGTGCTTCATTAATTCCTCTAATCATTTCTTGAGCTCCTGTAGTTCTATAGGTGCCATTTATAAGGAGTTCTTGAAATTGGTTCTGCCGATAGCACTAAATCAATAAAAAAAAAACTCTACTTCTCTCACCGATAGTAACTCTTTCAATTTTTCCTGAAAAAAATATCTAAATTCTCATTCATCATAGGGACATCTTCGGGTTTCTTAAGCTCTCCTGGCTTATTAATTTCATAAGCCAAGTATCGAGTACATCATTTCCTAATCATCTTCCGGGCCTTAAGTCCCGATATGAAAGCATTACTTTTCCTTCTAGCCTCACCTACAAATTTCAATATAGGTTTCCCAGGTCGACGAAATTGAACTACTTTATATCTATAGTCAACTTGAACATGATATTAAGATAGCCAATCCATGCCCAAGATAGCATCATAGTCCTCTATGGGCAAACATATCAAATCTCCTCCCAGTATTTTATTTCCTACCAAGATCTTACAGACCCTATGTATTTTCTTACTATTCATTTGCTTTCCCAATGGGGTGCTGACAATCATTTCATATGATGTTTTTTCCTCTTAAATTCCCATAGAATCAAGAAATGAATTGGCAACAAGAAATGTGTAGAGCCGGAATCTACCAATACTTTAGCATCATGATAAAAAATAAAGATCACACATTCCACTACTATAGCCTGGTTGTCTGTCTTCTCCAAAGCAACCACCCGAGCATTCACTTGTAGTTTGGTGGGTCCGGCTCTAGAGGTAGAAGCTTGTCCTGGGTTCTCTCTTCCTAGTCTTGACCTCTGTCCTTGATTATTTTCTCCAAGTCGACTCCATCCCTCTATTCTTCGAGTGTGAGGGCAATTGAAACTCTTGTGTCCCATCTCCCTACACATAAAGCATTTAAAGGAGGGTTGTCCTCCAGTCTAGCCTTTCCTCCTTTGCATCTTCCTTTTCTTTTGCCATCGAGGACCTCCAGATCTTTCTGACTCATACCCTAAAATCCACTTTGGTTTATTCTTATTTATTCCAGCATTCTCACTAGCACTGGTAATAGTCTTAATCAACCATTGAATGGTATCAACCATTTTTTGGCAGGTTTGGAACATAGGATGATCCAAATTTATAAGATGGGAAACTCCCACAGGTGGTTCCTCCACCATTGGCTTAGTGTTATTTCGAGTAGTTCACAATGATCGTCCGGAAGGTCATTTAGGATGCTTCAGTACAATTCTTAAGATTTTACTTTTAACGCAAGTATGGGCATAATGCACATAGCAAGAACATAACATATATTCATTCTCATCTATCACAAAATTAGTACAAAATGTGTGTGACAAGCACACAGTTATATATACTGGCTAAACTGTACATATCTCACTACATATATCTACATCTCATCTGCTTGCTCTTCATCATCGCTATCGAAAATGGGAGGTCTTTGATGTGTTCGGACTTGGGTGTAAAAATCATACAAAAACTAAGCACCTTCCCAATCAAATTTAAATTAAAACGTTCAACCCAAATCACACATATGAGCAAGCGTACTCATCATTAACCGAGCATAGGGTTCAAACGAGTATCGATCCTCCAAGAACAAGTAGACATTAATCATCTTTCTTTCATTATTTAACCAACTCGATAAAGTGAAAAACATAGAAAAAAATAAAAGAAAATCAAAATAAAAATATATACATGCCAAGGATGGAGAAGTATGTAATTCAAACCATTGTTTAGACAAATATGATCTTAAAGAACTCAATCATTATCATAACTAATTATTCCCTTGGCATCATGAAGGATTAAGATAGACTCACTTCTTTTTCAATCCATGAATCCCTATCTACTAGGTAACTTAGTATCACATATTATGTCTCAACCAGTCTTATCCAAAAGATGCATTGAACACCATCCTTGATTAAATTTTCATATTCTGGCAAACTTAAAACATGAAACTGACCAATGAACCCATATTCTGGCAGACATCAATTAACATTTAATTACTTTTTTCTTAACAATTAACCATTTTTTCAAGCAAGTTAAGAGACAACAAATATGAAACCAATTAATTGAACTACCATCAACCCCCTTTTCAAGCAAGTCAATAGAAAGTAACAATCAACCAATCTCGTAATCAGCCTAAGTAATTAAATACTAAGAAGAATACTCAATTAATCAAAAGATCAAATACATCTAAATATCATGAATATCCAAATGTGAAACCCCAACTAAAACCAACCTTAAAGTAAGGGGGTCGGGATGCATATCATATTTTCTTGCATGCATAAATATATTTTTGTATGATTTTATGTTCTTTGGATATGAGATTGGTAGTCTAGATGGCTTAATTGTGCTTATTGAGTAAGAATGGCAAAATGGTAGTTTTGCTTAAGGTGGAAATAGGGAGATAGCTTGAAGGTTAAATAGGAAAAATATTTGGGAGAGAAAATAAGGACAAGAGTTGTTGTGGTTCAGTGGTTAGAGCTTTGGAATTAAGCCTTGAAGTCTTGAGTTCAAATTCCATCATTGGAGTTTTAGCATGATTAAATTTTATTTTTATATAGGAAGGCAATATTTCGGCCTTTGCATGCTTTAGGGAAGAGTAGGAGTGTTGTCTTAGGGGAGACATGATAGGAATGTTCTAATCCTACTCTTGTGCCCTACAAAAAATTTCTAAAAGATTCCTACCCTTCTTGATCCCTAGCTCTCCTTACTTCTTAATCAATTAGATTGTTCCATTTACCTAAGCCAATTTTATTTCTAGAAAATTCCAGCAAAGTTCAGTGGCATTGAAAGTTCAAAAATATCTAAGTGTGAGGTATCTTATTGACCGAAAATGGGGAAGAGTTATGGAAGGTTCCCAAGAGAATTAATCTCTATGGTTGAACCTTCAAAACTCCAACCTAGTTGTGTCATCTTCTTCATGTAGTAAACTGAAAATTTTTTCAGCTTCTTGATCAGTCCAATTGTCAAAATTTTTAGCCATCTTTCCCTCCCAAATGCTGCTAGGAAAATGACCAATTCACTCAACTTGAAGGCTGAAAACTCCAGCTAAAACCGAGCTACACAAAAGCTGTGCAAACCAGAAAAATTTCCTGGTCAATTTCGCAGCTTGGTGAGCTAAAAACTAAGCTGTTTCTTCCAGCTTTTCAACCAGCAATTCAACCTTGTTTTTCCTTCATAAAAAAGGCTGGAAACCAGCCTTAAAGGACCTTCCAATAGCCCTTCAAACCTTCTGCAAGTTGACTAAAATATGGCAAAAAAATCAGCCCAGAAATTCCAGCAAGCCTTGCAGAAAAACTTATCAGAATTTCCATCTTTGTTCTTTCTTCACCCTTGTCCGAAACTCCCTCCATTTTTCTGTACAAACACACCTTGATCAGCCATGAACTGAATTCCAGCATCCTCACCATTGTTCTACACAAAAAATAGCTCCATGGCTGCTCCTAAAAGCTCTCCATCAATCACTCTAATCAAGCCATCAATTGGAGTCTATAATTGCAGCAAGATATTTCAGCAAGCTACCATAGATTAACCCTCAAACAACTAAAAAATTCCTTCACCATGGTACACCATATTTCAGCCACTCTAAAGCTCCTTCAAACATCATTCATCCCAGCAGAAACCCCAACCAATCAGCTGGCCATTGAAGCTTCCAAAAGCTCTCCATCAACCAAGATCTCCTTACCATATTTGTTTCCAAAATTGATTCCCTAAAATATTCTTTTTGAATTTCAAACAACCATCTTTCCTTTTCCTCTCAAATCTGAAAATCCAATTGCCAAAAACCATTCAAAAAATTTAGTCACCCTTTTCCCAAAGAAATTCGGCCAGCTTCATCCAATCTCTCTACTCTCTCCAAACCTCCAAGAACACCTACTACTATTCTCACTCCTAAGGCCACTCAATACCATTTTAATCTTCTCCAAAAACTCCAGATTATACCTATTCATTCTCGCGAATCCATTCCTGCAATTTTTAACATCAAACACTGTAATCAAAGTCTCACTTTTGGATTAAAAACTAGAATTTTCTTGAAGGCTTAAGAACACCTTCAAGGTAAGCATGAACAATCATCTCCATCTTCTTCCATCTTCAACCTTGATGAGTATATACTAATGAACTCTCTTTCTCTCTCTCTCTCTCTCTCTTGGCCGAATGGTTACTTCCATCATGGCCATTTTTCTTCTTTTCCTTGGACGAATCAAGCTGTCCACGCGTGAGGATTCTTTCGAAACTTCTTCAAGGTAGTTATCATTCAAGTAAGCTTCTTCCATCTTCTCTTTAAATCCTAGATTCATGTCTCTTGGATGTAGTTGGATGAGGATGGGATATATTTGGAGGTTGATTATGTGTTTTGTGATGGAGTTGGGAATGAAGCATGGGAATGAATGTGTTTGTATGATGGAGATGGGATTGATGCATGAGATGATTTGTCTTGGTTGATTGTATGGCGTTTTTAGGGTTTGTTGCATGTCTTCATGTCATGAGTAGTATGAAGGATCAAGTATGTTAGAGATTATGTCACCTTTGGTGAATAGGGTTTATGTTCATGTATTCTTGTTAAGGCCATAAATATGATTATGCTAGTGGAGTTTGGATCATGTGTTGGTAGATTTGGATCTATGTTTTTATTCATGACATGGATGTTTTGTTGATTGGTGTAGAGTGTATGTTCATGATTATGGTTAGCAATAGGAATTATGAACATGACCTTGTTGTCCGTAAGCTAATTTTATTTCATCAATAAAATAATTAATACTATAATTTCTTCTAGTAATTTCGAAAACCCTAGGAAAATGTGGATTTGGATTCTTATATAAAATAATGATATTTTAGTCAAATAAATGATAGCTTTTATTAAGGAAATAAAATATATAGATGTTATATAAAATAATAATATCAAATAAAGCCTTTTATATAAATAATCATAATATGTAAAATATTAATTTTGTAAGTCTTATATTCACAAATACTATTAAAATTTATTTCTTATCTTTCAATAAAAACCTATTAAAATTTACTTACAACTAATTTTAGTTACCAATTATTTTCTAACAATTAATTATTAATAAATTATTATTTTAAATAATATCATCTAGACCTAGGACCCTTCATCAAATAAACCCTAATTTATTTATAGTAAGATTTAAACCTACAACTTATTATTATCTAATTCACAAACCCTAGTTATTTTAATATCAAACTAGATTTATCTTACAAACCCTTTATTTATAAGCTAGCCTTAAAGCTTAGGACATTAGGGTCATGATTGTAGTAAGTTGAGCTTGGATTATTTGTGAAAGTGAATTTTAGCTTGAGTTTAATTATGGCTTATGTTTACCTCAAACGGGGTTAGGTCAGCTATTGGAGATTTTTATTTTATCTCTAGCAAATGATCAGGTAAGCTCCTGCATGAAACTTGTTTGTTGTAAAAGGTAACTATGGCAAGCTAAACACGAAGTATGTGAGCACTGATTTGGTAAAGGCAATTAAGGACAGTTTCCTTTCTTATTTTAATCACACCAAGTATTTGAAAATCAACAAGCAGTTTTACTCAAACACCAAACTATTTCTAGAACTAATTTTTGACAAAGACTTTGGAAACCCTTGATTGCCATTTTCAAGTAAAGCTATGTTTTATCAGTTTTCTCCCAAGTGGGATGAACTACGTTGAGTACTCAATAAGGGTAGGCTAGTAGTACTAGTTTTGAAGAGCAAGAATGAGTCTTCTAGCATGAGGCCACCTCCAGAAGATAAACTCAACTTACAGAAACGTCAGTACTACTTAGTCATGCCGATCCGAGCTAGCAGGTTTCAGTCATGTGGATTGTGTGTTGCCGGAGTGGACAACCGGTTTTGTTTGGGTGTAGAGAAGGAAGAGAATCTTACCTGGTAGACCGATCACCTACCTTTTGTCAATCTGCACAAAGTGTGGTATTCTAACCGTTATATGGTTATAGGGCCCAATGTGTGGTAACCCGTGGCCGCCCTTTTGAGTGGTTGATTTTATTGTACCTGTATGGTTGGAAAAGCCAAAACGCCACTTTTGCTTTTGAACATTATTTATTGCATGCCAGTATTTTTCTTATGAAATTCTTACACTTTGCATTCACGAACTGTTTTCACTGAACACTCAAAGCACACACGGACTTACTAAGATTTTTTTTTATCTCATCACTCTTTTACCATGATTTCAGGTTGAACCTGCTGTGAGGATGAGTAGCTAGTTGTTGCCTGCCTTGGAAGATATTTTGTTATTTATTTTTATGTAATGCTTTGGGAGTTGAGAGTGATCAATTTTTATTTTGAATTTGTCTTGAATTTTTGGATTGTAATAAGTTTTAATTTTAAAGTATTGTTTTATTTTGATTGTGTGATCTAGTTATAAAAACCCCTTGTCCTTTGGATGGGGCGACATTCCTGGCCCTGTTGGGCCTAAGTAGTGGGGTGTTGCACTAAAACAATATCAAATTACAATAAAACAGTTAACATATCATCGTTCAAGAAAAAAGAAAACAAAGTAAAAGAAAGCACTCATAGACAAGCCTCATTCTTCTTCCTTTGAAGACCTTCTTGAACAACCCTCCTTGAACTTGAATAATTCCTCATTTGATTGAGTAATTTTCTGTGATAATCAATGAATTATCCCCTTCCCCTTGTGTTTTTCCTTTATTTATAGGCTTAGAAAGTGCCTAAACTCGTAGGTACAAAGTTCTTAGCTGAGTAGAAGTTGGAAGATACTAAAACTCCTCAAATTATCAAAAACCACGTAGAAAAATCACAGCACTGCCTTAGCTTCAGGGCACAGCCGGCACCGCCTTGGCTCTTGGAGCCGGCACCGGTTGTGTTCTGTTCCTCCACTCGTTTGTCGATTTTTCTTTGAATTTTGCACACTGTGTTCCAGAATGCAGCCAACGCCGGTTCCAACTTCACAGCCGGCGCTGCCTTGGTTCTGTTCTGCTCTGTTTCAACAATTTTTCCGTCGCTTCGAAGTTCATTTCATCAATGCATGGCCGGTGCCGGTTCTAGGGCCCTAGCCAGCGCTGCCTCTCCTCTGTTTTGCGACGTTTTTATTTCGTTTTACCCTAAAAATTTGAAATAAAGAACAAAATACCTTTCCAAGGGTAACATCTCAAATATAAAGGAATAGGACTAGTTATTGAACAAAATATGTTACAAATGAACCTTAAATAACTAGGAAAAATATGACTAATTTAGCCCCTATCAGTCTTGAATCAGTATAAATTGTATAGGACTCGATTGCATTAAATCTCTCATCTCCATCCACATCAAGGTGCAATCAAGCCAGTATCTCTAGGTCTATCTCCAATTCCTCCTTGAATCCCTCGACCACAGGTACTTCCGCCTCAGGTATCTTTTGATCCTCTCTTGCCTTAGCAACCTCCAATCCTAGCATCTTTTCCTCTAACACTCCTGGAATATCCCCGCCAAATACTTCCTCATTATCATCTTGATGGTGTGGCTCAATATTGCTATCAACCACGTCAAAATCGGCACCTACCTTCTCTATTTGACTATGTGGTGGCGAAGTCCTTTCGGGAGTAGATGTCCTCTCCAAACTGAGGTCTCACGCAAATGGGGTAATACTAGGCACTGTAGGGTCAAATGTGCTCCCGGCAAGACAGGTTGCATGACGATGGCTAGGGCAGGGTCCTGTCAAAGTGAAATGTCCTAGCACGCCTGCTCGGTAGATAGTCCTAATTTTCCCAAGTCTCTTTACACCCGAACTCTCACCTATCTCTTTCTTCCCATTATCGTTACACTCATCCATTCGGCACTTGCCCTTATCACTCCTATCCGTCATGCCTCCACAATGAAAGAGTTCTATCAATCACTATGATGATACCACAATTCTATAATACTAGGCTGTGATACCAATTGTAACACCCCTACTCAAAGTAACAGTGGAAGCATATCAAAATCAAGTGTTGCCCCATCCAGTTACTCAGGCAAAGGGTCTTTATAATGAAAAACCAATAAAGTATACAAGGTATAGATCCATACAAATGTTCCATATTGATGGTCACATATATATACAACAGAGAATCTCATACATGAAAATTTTCATTCTAGATCAGTAATAAGGTACATTATCAAAAGAAGAATGGCCGGAGCTAGACTGCTACTACTGTGGTATCGTCCTTCTATCCGTAGGTCCGATCAACTCCAAATCCTACAAAAGGGGTAAGATAAAAGACCCGTGTGAGTAAAAAATCACCCAGTAAGTCCCGTGTGTACTAGTGCTTTATTAAAGAGATAGAGTACTTAAAACCCTTGTGGAGAAAGCATTTCATTTGTTCACTGAAACAATTCCAAAACTCTCTAAATAATAGTTTATTTAGAACTCAACTATTTTTGGAAAACTATATTTCAATTTCAAATCATTGTCCCGCTTTCCAAATTGCAGACACTTTTCTAACAGAAGGTCAGCCTGTATGCAAAGCTCGCAATCTTTGCCTTTGGCACCATGTATCATTGTACTTAGACCACAACCTATAGTACTCAACTGTGTGTTGCCGAAAATAAGTACACCGTAGCATGCTACTGAGAATAAATAATAAGTATACCGCAGCATACCAAGTACACTGTAGCGTACTACTCAGCATCAATAATAGGCAAACCGCAACATACCAAGTGTATCACAGTACACTCTTGCCACCATAAGCCAAAGGTTCCAATCCTAACGTCAATCACCATCGAGGTGACAAGGAGTCAAACGCACCGAGTGTCCCTACCTGGCATCCAGCGAATGACTCAAAAATAAGAAGCACTCACAGACGCAGCAAATTGCCAGGTGCTAAACAGCTAGCCAGGATGACTCATCTTAATATTCTATTGCCCTGTTTGGAGTAAGACAATCCCCAAAACTAACTAGGTTACTTGTAGTCGTCTATCTTTAACATGAGCTAGTACAAATATCAAAGTCCTTGCTGAGTACTTAATGTTACCAATACCAACCTCTACTGACTAATCAGGTCAGAAGGTTATCTATTCCCACAAGATTTTCAAAACAAACATTTTTTGGGCAAAATATCATTTTTCAGAAATTGATCCCACTGACTCGCAGTCAGATAATAATTTTCATAGGCTCCACAGGGCCAATCAATTCATTTCATAGGCACATCAGGCCAAGAAAATAATTTTTGGGATCAAAATGTCATTTTTCAAAAGTCAATCTCATCTCGAGAGATCATTTTCCAAAACCATAACGAAATAGGGTAAAGAGTTCTTTTCACACATCAAAACAAGTTGCCAAGAGTATCTGGGTCAATTTACCCGTACTCGATCAAAAAAGTCATTTCCAAGGGCATTCGGGTCATTTTACCTATACCCGTTTCCAAAAAGACTTTCCAAGAGTATTCGGATTATTTTACCCTTACCCAATTTGAAAAGTGTTCACAAGAGTTCTAATAAGGATATTTCAGTTATTTACTGAATATCCGATTTCAAAGGTTATCATAAACATTACAATAAGGACAGTTGAATCATTTTCTAAATACCCGATTCCAAAAGGAACTCATTTCAAGAAATCCAGAATTTTAATCCTAAAAGGGGATTAATTTCAAAGTTTCCAAACATATTGCCATAAAATGTTCCAATTTGTGAATACCCAATTCCAAGAATTACCATTTTATAAAAATCCCAAGAATTTAATCTAAAAAGGACTAAATTCACAAAATTCATGCTTTAATCATCCATTAAAGTTTGCAAGCCAAAAATGAAGTTCATTCGAGCCCAAAGTGCCATAAGATAAATATTGCTCAGATAAACATTAAATATATTCAAGGATTTACAAAATGGTATAAAACATTGGATTTCATGGAAAAGTGAAGCACACTAGCTTACAAAAGGTTTTAGAAATCAAATGGACTCACCTCATGTCCTAATTAACTCTTCCCGATCACGATCGTTCGACCCCCATTTCCTCCATTTTCAACATATCATTGGCCGATTACAAATAAACCTACACCACACATCATTTTTAGGTTAAATCGTATTTGGTCGAAAAGTAGCCAACAGTTAGCTGACGTCCAGCTGACATGCCCGACATTTAGGCAACGGGGCTGATGGTTAGCCGACAGTTAAAGGAAAACGTTCAATTTTCATTCACGTCGTTTTTTTGTCATTTGTTCAATTATTTTATTTTAATTTTTCCCTATCCTTCCTCCCTTCATATACAAGGGATTCATTCCATATTTTTCATTCATTTCATCAAAAATCACACAATTATTCTTCCTTAAATTCATTCACTTTCCAAGCAAAATCCTGAAATTTTGCTGCTTTGACACAATTTTGCTTCGCACATAACTTTCAATCCACAACTCTAATTTAGCTCTATGATATATCAAAATGACTGTAAGACTCGTAAATTTAATTATGTATCAGACATTTTTCAGAGTTCTAGTTCCCATAACACAATACAGGGCAAAAATAGTCCCAGTAGTTTTGCTCCAATTCTACTATTCATGCTATTTTTTGTTTTCCTTTAGCCTTTAACACCTTTAGAACATTAATTCATTCAATATTCCTTCAAATCATCTTTGATTCTATAATTTCTAGATTCCAATATCTCACAATAGTCATGCTTATTCAACACAAATTCACTTCTTCAAATCAAAAGCTAGTATAATTCATTTTTTCAACCAACTTCCATTTTCATTCTACTTTGGTCATCATCTCCTCAACCTAAAGCAATCCTTCAAACTACCATGAATATTCAGTTCTTCCTTACACAAAACAATATCCATAAAGTTTCTTGGCAGCCGACACATTAGGCACATAGAGAGTTCATCAACAAAGTTTATAAACTCGAGCTTTTAATCCAAAATCAAGACATGAAAATTATATTTTCATGTTAAATTTAATATCAAAATGATCACCATTCACCCAAAAAACAACTTTAATTCTAGAAAGGTAGGATTTTACCTGTATTTAGAGCTCCTTGGTGTGTTTTGCTCCAAGAATCTCTCAAGAACACACACTAACTATCTTTTCTCTCCCTCCTTTTGCTTATTTCTTTTATTTCTTTTTCTCTTGTTTTTCCTTACTTGTGGCTACCGAAATTAAGGCTGTGAAACAGAATTCCCACCGCTATTTCGCATTAGATTTTGGCCAAGAGAATTTTAATTCAATTAACTGTATGGTACCTAATGTATAGGTGTGTTCCAATTGAAAAATTACACACCATTTCCTTAATTTTCCTCCACAAAATATCTTTTTCTTTTCTCTATTGAGGCTGCCGACTTCTTGGCTAATTTTTAGCCATTCAACCACCTTTTTACGATCCAAATATTAGCGAATTAAATTGCACAAGACCTTAATTAAATGGTCCACAAATGATGTGTTCAAATCATAAAAATACACATCATTCTTCTATTTATTTTGCAATTCTTTAATTCCATGAATCTTGCATGAATTCTTTATTCAACCTCTCATAAATTGACATATGTCCAAGGCTACCAATCACAAAATGGTGATCATCTTGAACGTCCATCATCCTACTCATTCTATAGCACAAACAGTGTTACCTATATTCCTGCCCACTCCCCTCCCCCCCTCCTCCCAAAAAAAAAAAAAAAAAAAAGATAGCAAAAATTATTGAAATCCTTCTCTAACATGTTATCTAGTTTCAGCTTGAGATTCTACATACTTGATAGAAGAAAGTCCAAGAGCTTGAAAGAAGAAGAAATTCCACATACCTTTGAAAAGAAATTTCAGCTTGAGATTCCTCCAGTTGTCAAAATCCCCTACTCAGCAAAAGCTGTAACAACTGTTGCTGTGTTGCCCTCGCTTTTATATGTATTTTCAATGCAAGATTATTGTCCATAGTCTAGAAAGTAAAATGCAATATTGGAAGATGGTTATAAATAAATAGATCATCAATTTGATAATTTGACAACCAGAAGATGATTAAGTTTCCAATTTCTAACCTTCGCACCAAAAGAAATTTTGTAACTGATTATCTACCATGATCACACAAAAAAGTTTTAACTCTGATTTGAAATTAATTTTGCACATAATATTAAAATATATAAATTTCATATAGACACTGCATTTGCTACAAAGTGGATAGATCCATACACATTAATTAGTAAATCAAAAATTACATTTAATTGTGACTAGAGAAGTCTATAAATTAGAGTAGATAATTTCACATGGTGCTGAAGTAGAAAAATGAGGAATATAAAAAGGAAGTTATAATACCTACCAAGTTGACAAGTACGACATTAATTAGAAAATTATGTTTATTTCATGATATACATTCATTATTAATAAAATAATTTTAAAATAGGATCATTAGGGTGACCAAAACATTAAATTCTTGTTGAAGAAAAGAAGATAGCAACATTAGGAATAATGGCAGGAATATTATCAAGACAAATGTGACAAAAAGAAGTATAGATGGTAAGAATTTTGTTTAAGAACAATATAAAATATATATTAGCTAGTTGTGTAATCATGTTTAAGAACATAAAAATGTGAAAAACTAAAGTTCCCGGTGATTATACAGCACTTGCAGATGGATGTGAAGTAATCCTATGCATATCTAAATAATAGTTTGTGGCTTTCTGCATGACACCTCTACACAATGTATTTGAATAGTTGCTCCTTTCAAAATAGCTTGAAATAAGTAGATTTGAGTAGTAATGGACCAAAAAATTAAAAAAAAATAAACTTAAGCATGTTGTCATTGAACCATGTGGAAATGGATTCCTTCTTTGAGTTTTGGAACATAATGAGAGGGCATACAGGGATCAAGAAATGAATCGAATTAAATATTCAACCACTAGATCATAAAATGCATAGCTAAACTTCACCTATTGTAGAAAAGAAATATTACCACCACATGCAGCAATATCACTTCTTTTATGCCCTGAATACAAATACCAAAGAGAGAGAAAGAGAGAACTTATGCCCTGAATACAAATCCCAATTGACTAAATGATCATGGAAAGCCACACAAACATGGACTATTTATGCAGCAATATCAAAGTTCAAACATCAGCTTAAGGTAAACATACATCTGCATCAAGTATATCATTAAACCAGGATTAAACTTTAGCTAATACAAGGATTAGTTGGAGATTTCTAGTAAAGGAAGAATCTTATAAAATAGTGCAAGACAAATTTGATACGATAAGTAAGTTAGCTAAACTAATCCCAAAATTTATATGAAGTTATATTACAATATAGTTAAAGTAAAATATTTTTGAAACAAAATGATGGTCTCAAGGCACAATTTCTCATCTTTATTATTATTATTATTATTATTATTATTATTATTATTATTATTATTATTATTATTATTATTATTATTATTATTATTATTATTATTATTATTATTATTATTTCTTTTATAAATAATAAATCATCATTATTCCACTTCAATTCTATCAGAGATAAATCATAAGTGCAAAAAATGGAAATTTCACAGTAAATACAACTTAAAAAAGGAAATTTCTAAAATGGAATGAAATGGCATACCTTCTCAATGCCATCTCGGGATGTGACCTCCACAAAAAGGTGATTTAAGTCCAAAGCATTTCTTCCTACAACAAGGATCCTATTAGATTGCAAATGATCAATTTTTTAGGCAACCCTTATTATTTACATGCAACTTCTGTATTAGATGTTTTTAAGCAACTAAGACAAGAAAGTTGTAGTCTATTTTCCTATTCTCCACTTTCTTAGATATTGGTGAAAATTTAGCTAATCTTTCAAGAAGAAAACTCTTAAATTTTTTATCATAGACACCATAGATGACATTAGTGCCATACTGAAATCCCAGCAAAATCCACACACAGAATATGGCCACAGTATCCTAATGGATGTCCACTAAATCAAAACCAGTACACCTTATATATATAATTTACATAAGCATAGGAATATCTACTACACAATAGTAAGGAATTTAACTGACTAAAACAAAAATTGGCCAATTCCTATCATTAACGGGAAACATTGAAACGGCTAAGCATCTTTCCCAATAAACTCCAACAAAATGTATGTATCAGAACATTCCTAACCCAATACACAAAATTCAATCTTAGGCCCATGAAACCCATAAACCCATCAAAATATAGAAGAAACACAAGCCCTATTTTCTCTGTTCAGTAACAAAGTACCCACAAATGTACTGAAATTACATTATGTGAGCCCAACAAGATGGGCAATACATATTCTAATATATCTTTCCTTCAATTTTAATTATAGAGGTGCAGAAAATATTACCTGAATAACTTATTTCAAGATCCAAATAACTCACCACTTCACTGCCATTACCGATTGGAACTCCAAACCCCTACTGCTGAAGGACAACAGCTGATAGGGAGATAGAAGATATATTAACCAAATAGGAAAGGAATGCTAAATAGGAGCAAACTAAGAAGCTTAAGTTTTAGGCTCAATTTGGGAAATTAACCGGAGATGAAGGCAATGGCACCGGCGAAGTTGGGAATTCAAAGGGAAAGGAAAGAAATTGATGCTACCAGAGAAGTACGTAATTCATGGTTTGTTTTTACTTCACTCGGTCAAAACATTGGTTGCAACTTCGGCAGACCAATTTCGAGGAGCAAGAGGACAGTAGGTGGAAATGCGAGCTAAAGACAGTGGGCAATGGAGTGTGAAAGTAGTAGCCAATGGGGAGAAATAGGAGGAAACTTGAAAATTATCCGTGGGAAGAGGATTTTTTCCTAAGTATGGAATGGGCCAGATAGACGGGATTTTTGGCTAAGAATATAAAAAAAGACACCGTTTCAGTATATAATGTGGCAAATCCGTGGTAGATCCCTTGCAAATCCAATTTATATGAAAGGTTAAAGGAGCGCAAGAGAAAAGCTAAGGACAAGAACAATGAAACCAGTGGTGGGACAATGCTCACCCGCACTAGGGCGAAGAAGGCCACCTGGCACCAGCTCCCCTTGGCTTGCTGGCTAAATTGGCTAGATTCAACCCGGTGCCAGGCCCAAGAAGAATACCCAATACAGGGTCACTTCGTGCAACACCCGATTTTTACTCAAAATTTTTCTTTTATTCTGTTTTGTTCCAAATTAAATTCCCATGAATTTTATTATGTAATAGAGATATTTTAGAATTAGAATTAATATAATAAAAGAATTGGAAAAAATATAAAAAATCAAACCTGGGGCAGATCTCTCGTAGACTGCCACGGAATAAGTGAGAAAATTTTTCTTCTGTGGCAAATCTATGGAAGATTACTACGGATTTCCCATAGAATCAACTCAATTGACTAATTCCATGGAAAATAAAAATAAATTTAAAATTCATTTTATCTCTATTCTGCCTAACAAATTTTTTTGATATATTCTCAATTATTATACATTAAATTAAACTCAAAAGGCTCATAGAAATATTTCAAAATAAGTGACATGCCTATATTTGCTACTTATCGTTACACGTATAATTTGCTTCATGAATACAAGTAATTAACATATGAATATTATAGAAATTTATAAATAATAAGGTAGTGTTGAAAAAAGGAGATAAAAGAATACAAAAATTCATATTTGTTCTCAATAGGTATTGAATTAGAATTAATATGAATTAATACAATAAAAGAATTGGCAAAAAAATGTAAAAAATAAATCTGTGACAGATCCTTCACAGACTGCCATAGATTAGCCACGAAATAATTAAGAAATTTATTCTTCTATGGCAAATTTGTTGCAGATTGCTATGGTTTTGCCACAGAATCGACTCAGTTGACCAATTATGTAGCAATGCCGTGGCAAATTGCCACGGATTTGCGAGGGAATCAATAAATAAAAATTTAAAGCACATTCAATTATTAATTCACAAATTTCATTTCAAGACTAAATAAGTTATAGATAAACAAATCAAAAACTTTATAAAACATTTAATCTTAGCTTTTTAGAGGGTGTTGAATTACCATTCATACAAATTAATATAATAAAAAAATTAGAACAAAGAAGAAGAAAAAATAAATTCGTGGCAAAGCCTTAGTCGTTTGCTTAGGATTGGCCACGGACTACAAGCCGTGGCAAATTGTCTGTGGCAAATCCCTAGTAGTTTGCTAGGGATTTGCTACAGAAATATTTAATTTTATTAAAAAATTATTCCGTGGCAAATTATCATGGATTTACGATGGAATACAACTATTGCAACTTGCTATGGATCTGGGATGAAATATTCTATTTTTCTCTCATTTTTCATTTATTGGAAAATTCTATAATTTTGCCACGGAAATTTTTCCATCGCAAATTGGTGGCTAATTTTTGGCACAATTTTTTGGCGCTTTTTTTTTTTTTTTTTGCTATCGATTTGCGATGGAATATGTTTTCATCTCTAGTTGCTACTATTTCCATCACAATTCCATGGCAAATAGCTATGGATTTGCTATGATATTATGTCCCTTGCAATTTGCTTTGTCTTTGGTGGTTTTGTGGTAAATCCATTGCTGATTGCCACAAAAAATTTTCCGTGGCAAAAGTTCATGGCGGATTCACAGTTTTCTTGTAGTGCATTGCCAGTATTCATAAATGAATAATCTGCTAAAAAGCTAAAGTGTTGAGCACTTTTAATAATTTGTAGAAAAAAAGAGAATTGACTGTCATTTGTTGTAAGGTTAGGTAGCCACTAATCATGCTGCTTGGCCATTGCATTCACATCTTGCTGACACATTTCGTTTGCTGCTCCTAAGTGTTGAGAAGTCTATACAATCTTCCTGCCAACTAGTGGTTGTGCGCTTAAGGAAAATGCATCCTCATCTATGCCTATAGTTTAAAATCTAGTAGATAAAACCAAAGGTTTTGAGACCCTTTTCTCACTATGATTTCTCCTAAAAATATTGATAGGAACTTCTTCAAATTATCTTTGCTCTAACAGCTCTTTTCGAGAGACAGTTGATTCACAAACAACCCTTGATATTATCCCTATATCATCACTGTTCAAGATCCGTCTTATTACATTAGAAACAAGAATGATGGAATGACAATAACTGAAATGACTTATAGCTATAGTAGGATCCAAAGCTATGCCAACATCTCCATTTGTAGTTTGAGACTGATTCAAAGTTGATGGGATAGCAGGAGTCGATGTTATGTGCATGTGTGCTTGTATGTATTAAAGGATATATTAATAGGAAGTATTATCACAAGAATGATACAATTCATCTAGCTTTACTTAAAATGCCACAAGTAGTTACACATGTACACACCTTAGGTAAGTATATCTATCATGTAGTATAGTCCCAAAGGGCACATATCAAATCCTCGAAAAAAAAAAGTGGAAAATACTCCTAATTTCCTATTGTTTCATTATTTGGCTAACAAATTAAAGAAAGAAAATAAATGTGACAATTTGGCCAGAAAGTAAACTAACCCCCCACATATAAGTGAGATCACCCAAGTTCACAAAATCAACTCAAGAACAAGAAAAAGAGATAAGACATGTAATTAAATGAAATTCCTAAAATTAGCCAAACACCAAACACTAATTTAGCTTATTGAGAACCTAAACTAGCATTGGAAGGGTTACCTTAAGTTGAGATTCACTCTCTCTTAAGTTATAAATGCCCCATCTTTAAAACTCAATTTAAGAGTATCTCTACCTCTTAAATTAAATCTAAACAGCATTAAATACAACAATTCCAATATCTAATGTTAATGGTCCACTTAGAAATGACATCGTCAGATGAAATAATAACTCACATATCTCCCTTCATAAGAACATGGTAGTACAAGAGGATACGGGTAACGACTAGAGGAAAGATAAAGACCTTGGAGGTGTAGCCAAATGCTACTGAAGGATCATGAAAAAAATAAAAACGCAGCACAATATTGCAATTTCAATTTTTTTTCGAGTCAAAGTCTAGGATTACTTACTCTTAGGGTGTTTAACTTGAATAACTACAGGCGGATTCTAATTCAATGAAACTTCTTGAACTAGAACGTCTACTTGTTCTACGGGAATACCAGCTAATCGTTAACTTCTTCGCATCAAACACTCACAATGTTTGCTAGTTTTTGACCTTCTAGAGTATTCTCTGAACCTATTATGAACCTTTACCGATGGAAGTAGATTAGGGTGAAGAAAAACAGAAGTAGAATGGAAGAGCTATAAAAAAACCAAAGAAGAAAAATGGTGGCTTGTGAAGAAACGAAGAATGAAAGTTGTGTTCTATTTTTCCTGGGCAATGTAAGCCAACAACTAGCCACATGCACACGTACAAAACCTATATAAAACAACATAGCTTTCCTATTCTTTCAACACTCTACCACTATTCCTTATTTCCTTTTCATACATGTAGCGGCTACTTGGTTTCCAAAAACCAGTAGCCACCACCCTTTAACCTTGATAGGCCAAGTTACTTTTTTCCTTAATTAGTCCAAGGCTAACTAAATAACTCTTTTATTAATTATTTGATTCACTTGGACTCAATATAAAATTACCCAAGGTAATTAACTAATAAACTAATTTAATTAAATTAGCCTAATAAATTATGTTAGCCCAAATAAATAATTATTGGACTCCTAAAAAAAAAAATTCAATATAAATTTCACCCAATAAGCCCATATAGTAAATAAAATTTATTAAGATTATTTAAGTTACTCTGGAGACCAAAAGATATATTATTCTTGGTTAGTAAAATGACAAAAATACCCTTGCTAACAAATAGCTATGGTTTATCATTTTAAATATTCTATTTATCACCATATAGAAATATTGACCTCAAGAATAATATTGCAAGTGCAGTGTCTTCGACCTATAGATATAATGACAAAAATACCCCTCTACGTAACACCTATCATCGAGATAGGAAATATGTACTAATACTTTTATCAATGGCATCTAACATCCTTTGATAACTAATCTGATAATCCATGACTTCTAATATGTATCCACTTATCTTAGGGAGCTATCCAAAAGTATACATACTTAGTCACATTTTTTAGGACCCTGGATTATTTAGATTATCCCAGACAATCACAAGAGGGTAATTTCTTCACATAATAAAATATAGAAACTCTATTGTATAAGTTCATCTTAATTAACTAGAGTCATACATGCAACGTATAAGGTTATTAGCCTTGTGTTAAGACCTCGCCCTTCATACATCAAAATGCACAAGTTTAAATTCACCAAACTACCAACTTATACTCAAGTTTTAAGATACTCATCCATGCAGTAGCAGTGGTAAAGTAATCTTTATTTATTTTAATACTTTTATAAAGATTATTATAGCATGATCCAGTTCTATGTATTTCAAATATACTTACACTATTGCCGTAAGTAGATTACTAACTGATTAAAGGTAAACTATTCTCCATTTAGAAACTATAGTGTAATGATCTAAACTTTGATAAAGTGTTCAGCTTCATCAATCGATTAAGAACATTTTTTTTTCTTATATGTACTAGTCTATAATCTACACCTTACTATGAAAGCACAACCAAACCACATAGATTACTTACTAACACACTTAGACCTTAATATATACATATATGTAAATAAACAAACATTAAATATTGAAATACTTTATTAATTTCTAAAATACAAAACTAAACCTCACGCATATAGGAAATCAAGAATGAAGCTAGAAAAATAGGTTAGGGGTCATCTTGTGAAGAATATAAACATCTAATACCCAGGCCTTATTAATCCTACTAGCCCTTTGAGACATATTAAACACCAGTAAATAAATGACCGTATGGTGGAGTGGAGGTAAAGAAGTCACATGAATAGATGTGGAGATAGTAGTCTAGTGATAGCAAATATTGAGCTGGACTCTAGCTGCACTGAGTACCAATTCAGCTCAGAAATGACCTCTTTTTTTTTTTTTTTTTTTTTTTTGTACGTGTCAATCTCAACCCAACTTTCTTCATCCTCTACCCCTAAAATCTCAACCAACAAAACCTCAGATAGGTGAATAGAGACTCCTATATCCACTATGTCCATAGTTCTAAGGATGTTATGCCTCTTATAAGATATATTAGCATAAAACTCTTTGACTAGCCCAGGATAATACACACCTCTAAGATTGAGAATAGGGCCCTATCCTAGTTTTCTAAACATGGTTGAAATATGGTGGTCATTATCGAATGTGGGGTCTATTTCTTCTTTACTAAAATCTTGTTGCTCACTATCTTATCACACTACTCCTCATATCCAAGGTCAATAAATTATCTCAAAGAGATATTTGGCTCTATATTGGATAGAGGAGCTTGGGAGGAAGACTTACCTCTCTTTCTCTTAATAGGAAGTTTGGTGGCTGTATGTTTAGTTTTCATGGTTTCACCTCAATAACTCAACAGCACAACAACTTAGCTTAATAATTGGAAAACTTCCATTCAACTCCAATAACTCCTCAAAGTATTACAAATCGAACCAAACCCAACTTTTCAATATCAACACAAAATTTCACAAATCAATTTAGATTTTCAAATCCTTCACACACATAGCTTTCAACTTCACAAATCAACAACTCAACAAATACCCTTCTCAATGCCCTTTACAATCCAACCTTCAATTCACAACCACAAAAACTAAGTCAAATTTGAAAATTTAGAAAGAAATAAAATACTTGTCAACCAAAAAGAAAAATGTAAAACATTTCCCACTACATGCTCAAAATATATCATTCAAAAATAATTAGGTAGCCAAAATAACCAAATAAAGATGGCAAAATAAAATAATGAATATTCAAAATGGTTCCTACAAAGATTAAGCTACAAATTAACTTCACAAATCAACATCTAGAGGGATCATTTCTCCACACCATGAGTATACCCAAACAATACAACCAATTATCTCTTTTTACCTCAACTCTACAAATCAATAACACCTTAATATCTTCAACAAAATAAAGATGATATACTTAATATTAAAACAATCTCATTATGCAAAAAGAAACAATCAATTATTAGCATTTAAATTTTCAAAACAAATTATCAAGTTTCATCATCACAATAAAATCAATATCCCAGCAGCCACACCAATCATCTATCACAAATTTCAAACCCGAAAATTAGTTGTCCATTTTAAGACTCTCATAGGAAAACCTAAAATAAACCATTTATTCTTAAGCCAAAGGCGAATACAAGAAGGACAAATCAATATACGCTTTTAATCAAGAAGACCCTATAGTAACTTCACCTTTTAAGCTGAAAATGCTTAACTGTTTTCAGATTATTGCCAATACTGACCTTCCTTGTGCAAATTAGCCTACAAGAGCAAAACGAAAGGGCTTAGCCAGCAACTCGATTTCTGATTCGGAGAAGAAAATTGCTAGCTCCTTTTTGCAAATAGACACCTATTTGATTTCTAGATTAGCAAATATCCTGGATGAATCTGTAAAGGAATCTCAAAATTAGGCCTTTTTTCCATCTCAGTGGCACTAGCAAAGAGAACATCTACAAAACTGAAAGTTCTATTTTCAAACTCTTTTTTTTATTATTTTTTCGTTGGAAACAATCCCCAAACAAAGCAAACTATTTCCAATTGAATATATTGTTGTGCATATTGTATTCTTTTCAGTGAACTCTCAAGGAAAATAACCATCCCTAATATAATGCCCTACTACTAAGTAACCCAAAAGGTGGGGAATATCGCCTCGCTCTTAGGGCCAAGGGTCTTTATAGCTAAGTAGAAGCTAAAAGAAAGAAGGAAATTTAAAACTTGATACAACTCATCAATATTTATACAAGTCTCGGAGGTTAAAACTCAAAAGATTACAAGTCTTTAACACACTACAAAAAAAAAAAAAAAAAAAGCCTTCTGCAACAAACCAAATTCCTAGCTAATGGCCTTTTTTACCTCGCTAAAAGTCTTCAGCAAGGAAAAAATTTTTGTTGCCAGTTCCTCCCTAAGCAGCCTCACTAAAGGGTCTCGACGACAATTTTTTTTTTTTCGCTAAAGAGGACCTTTTGGCGAGGAAATAAGTTTTTGCTATAATTTTTTTGTCACTAAAAGTACAAGAATTTTGTCACCAATAAAACCATTTTGTCGCTATTGATGTTTTTTTAGTGATAAAAATGTTTCCTCACCAAATATTTGTCACTGAAAAGGTTAATTTTGTTTAACGGGAAAAATTACTCTTTAGCAAGGAAATTTTCTCCTCAGTAAAGAATGGTTTTGGCTTGGAAAGCTTTGTTGTCAAAAAGCTTATGCAATAAAATTTCTCCTGTTTAGTGAGGAAAAATCTCCTAACTAAGGATGTGGTTTTCGCTAGGAAACCTTTGTCGCCAAAAAGAAAATGGCGACAAAGAGGAGCTCCTTAGCTAGGGAAAATTTCCTAACTAAAGATGTGATTTTGTCTAGGAAACTTTTGTCTCCAAAAAATATATAGTGACAAAGAGGAGCTCGTGGAAAACTTTCCTTGCTAAAGAGTAGTTTTAGCGAGGAAAGTTTTGTCGCCAAAAAGCCACATTAACTTGGTCAATGAACACCTAAAGTACCGGATTGCACCACTGGAGGAGCTGACTAAATGTAGAAGTAAGTTTCGATCCCTGGTCCTTTGTCTGAAGGAGAGAGTGCATGCATGCACTCAACTGTTGGGTCAAGCTTCATTTTTGGTCATATCTTTTTTTTTTTTAATTTAAAGTATTTGCAAAGTTCTATTTTAATTTTTTTAAACATTAGTATTATAACAAAATACAATAATAATATTAAGTTTACCATGAAAATGAATACAAATTATTCAATATAATAAGTTATTATGTATAATTATATAATTTTAAAAGTTTATATATTGTTAATTATATCATTATTTTAATTAAATAATTTAAATACATAGATCGATTAGAAAAAAACTTATACGTATACATTTTCAACATATACATATATCTACAAATATATAAGTATAACATTCACACACACACACACACACACAGACATATATATATATGTCTCTCTCTCTATGTGTGTGTGTGTGTGTGTGTGCATATATACAACACATACATATACATACACACACACACACACACACTTATATACAACACATACAAACATATACATACAAATATATATATATATATATATATATGTAGGTAGGTAGGTATATACAAACACATATTTATACACATACAAACAAACATATATATATAAATTCCTCCCCATCTTGGAAATGCAAAAATCTACGGAAGGGTTTAGCCTTTTTATCTTTATCTTGTATTTATACATTTGTCAACAAGGAAAGTATTAGTATTTTTAGAATTCAATAAAAAACTAAATTGTCATTTTTTAAAAATTGAATATATATATATATATATATATATATATATGTATATATGTATGTATGTATGTATGTAAGTATATATAACATATTAGGCTCTAAATTTTTATATATTTATGATATGACCCCAAAATTTCTAAATCAACCCTGAAATTTTTAAATAGTTATAGTATGACCCCTAAAAATTTATAAATTGATCACTAAATTTTTAAGTATTTACAATATAACCTCAAAAATTTACAAAATTTATCCTTAAATTTAAAAATATTTAAAATATAGCCCCAAAAAGTTTTGTAAATTTGTCCTACACACACTCACATATATATATATATATATATATATGTGTGTGTGTGTGTGTGTGTGTGTGTGCGTGTGTGTGTTGTATACTTATATACATGTATATATATGTATATGTTGTGTGTGTATATATTGATACATATATATAATTTAATACAATTATATATATATATATATATATATACAAATATATTTATATGGATATGTATATATATTTATGACAATATACCACATATATAAATATATATACATACACACACGCATATATATATATATATATATATTAATATTAATATACTATATTAATATATATATATATATATATATATATACACGCCCACACATGTGTAATATATGCACACACACATACACACACACACACACACACACACACATATATATATAATGGGTTTTTTCAATGTAGAAAATATTACCAACAAAGTTCGCAATCAATCAAGCTTTAATTAAAATATTTACCACTAAAATCACACATATGGGTAAGTATACCCATGATATAGTATAGAGAATATTAAGTATCCAATCTACGAGAACTTAGTCTCCCAACTTACTTTATCAAAATCTTTATGGTTTAGCTAATAAAATAAGAAGAGAATAAAAAGAAAATTAAATAAAGATAAAAATAGATATAACTCAATGATGCAAATTTATGTAACTAGACAATTATCCTGAAAACATAATATTGAATCACTTAGCATTTATCATAATCAATTGTTATCTTGACATCATGAAGGAACTTCAATAAAATCCAATCGTTTCCCAAGTTATGAACTTATTTATGTAGGTTCTACTTCTTTCCCAATCCATAGAATCACTATCCCATAATTAATTTAGCAGATTTCTCAATCAAACCAAAGCAATAAAAAGATGCATTAAACTCATACCTTATAAACATGAAATTAGTCAATGACCCTATACTCTAGGTGAAATCAACCAATCTTTGATTATTTTAGTTATTTAATCTTAAATTCATTTTCCAAGTCTATTAAGATCTAACAAGTAAGAAAAAAATGTAATGAACTTCTAACATCGTTTCTCAAATCAATTAGAAGAAAACGCATCAATAACCAATGATAACAAGTAATCAAATATCAAAAGTAACAATAAATTGATAAAAAATCCTAATTAACTCAAAATCATAATATCCAAAATAATATCCAATTACAATCAAAACATTAAGCACATCATTGTTCCAGAAAAGTAAACAAAGGATAAAAGATAGAACTCATAGGCAAGGCCTTCTTCTTCTCTTAAAAACATTTTTTGAACAATGCCCTTTTGAGTGGTGATTATGTCTTTGAATAATAAGTAGCCAGTTTAGATCCTTCAAATCACACCTTTGTCTTATGTTTTTCTTGTTTAAAAAGGCTTCTAAGAGGCAAAAATTCGTTCCCTAAGAGTCCTGGGCCGAGTAGAGATTGAAAAATATCAAAACTCTTAGGAGATTACCAAATCCGCGCATAATTGGAAAGCTCGCTGACATTGGACAGATCAAGGCCGATGCTGGCTCCATTTGGCACGGTTAGCACCGGTCATGCTTTGGTCGGTCCTGTCGTGCTCTATTTTTTTGAATGACGAAACCCCTATTATTCCAGATCGGGGCCTGCGCTGGCTCCATAGGTCACGGTCGGCGCCGGCCGTGCTCTGATAGCGACGGTTTGTTCATTTTTTTCGTCATTTTTTGCAATAAAAATCCAAAACACTTTTCCAATGCTAAAATATCAAATATGAAGAAATATGCCTAATCATTATAACAAATTTATCACAAAACGACATCAAATAACTACAAAAGTATAGATAAATTTTGCTCCTATCACATACTCCCACAGTTGAACTTTGCTTGTCGTCAAGCAAACAAGAATTAAAATACTAAGCAAATGACTTAAAACAAAAAAACTTTTTAACTTATCCTTAGCGAATTCATCCATACTAAAGAAATAATCATCTTTCAACCTCAAATAGAAACTCGTTATTCATTTAACCCTTTTAAAACCTTTCAAATTCATGTATTAAATCAAATAATTACAAGGCTATCCAAGTTAGGTTAAACAAGCTTAGATCTAGTACAAGAACATTATCCTACTCCTCCAACAAAAACATAGATAACATAAATCATAGAAATCAAGCCATTTAACCAATTCAAATATTATAAACTCAAATTTACACAACTCAAGTTAATGAAGTAAGGAAAACACTGTACTTTTTTTTGTCCATTGACTAAGAGAATTGATAGCCTTAAGTGAATGAATTTCTCTTCATACACTATATTGACCCCCTTATAGTCATTATCGTTTTTCTTTTTCTTCATTTTATCTTTCTTTCATTTTTTTTCTTGCATTCGGAATAGTCTCAAGAGAGTGCATCGAATAATACTTGATACTTCTCTTCATATTAACCCCTTTTTCAACCAAAGTTTTGTTTTTCCTCAAAGTTTTTTTCCCTCACATTCCTTATTCACAACTCAAAGTTAAGCAAATTTTAAATCCACAATACAAGAATTAGTCAACAACTCTTCTCATATTTCATCATATCATCTATATTCAAACTTAAAGAATAAAATAAAACTCAAATATCAAATATAACTAAGGTTAACTTAAATTCTCAAGACTTAGCAAAATTCAATTTAATACACAAGTTTACCTTTAATAAAAATTAAACGATAATGAATGACAAATCCATATATCAAGTTGAAAAGAAAATCATATCTTCATTATAGACAAATAAACTCCATTTACCTCCAAAATCTCCGGACTTTCAAATTTTGAAAAATTTAAAATTTCCAAGGAAATGGCAACAAATTTATTTTTCATATTTCAAAAATTTTTCAAAGTATCTCAATACCAAAAAAAGACCAAGATGATTGATAAAAAAAAAATTAAAAAAAAAACCTAGATAAAGAATATCACCAAACCACTCCCCCGCACTTAAACTAAACAATGTTCTCATGGCCAAAAGTTAACACAAGAAAACATCTCTAAAGGGATCAAAAATAATAAAGGGGCAGGAAGCTTAAGCTACACTCCCCAAGTGCAATAGAGCTCCAATAAATAATAAAACTTAGAATAGAGAGAAGTGCTTGTTTAAGAAGATTTTATTCTAACCTACAAAAGAATTCACAAATAAAAACACAAGGAAAATAACAACAAAATAAAGACACACCTAAATAAAAGAAAACATACTAAAGAAAAATACTAATATAAATCCTAAGAAAGCTAATAAAGATACGACTCACTTTTCCACACTTAAGATGGAATATATTTTCCTTATTTGGGGAGAATAACACCTAACAACTCCAAACACAAAACAAAGATACAAACTTTTTTCACTCATCATGCTTCCTCATCAATCCTTTTTAAAAGAAATTAAAGCTCAAAGTAGAATATAGGTATGACGAATGTAGAAAGACATGAGGTTTTGGAAAAAGTTAATGTTCATGAAAATAATTTTTCTCAACAAAGTAAAACACATAAACCTCATTCTCTAACATTTTTTGAGACACACAATTATTATTTTCAATATATGAGTGCACATGGTATCTAAAGAATGTATTAACATTGAAATCACCATTTAACTCTTCAAAAGAATTTTCACAACTAAAATTCCCCTTAAAACTTGCAATTGATTTCTTAAAAATGGGATTAAGAAATCCTTACTTTTCAATGTTCCTACAAATACCAAGTTACCTCCCTGAAATTGGGGTGAAGGGTAGAATTTGTCAATATCCTTCAAGGACTTCTTATGATAAATCATGGATAACTCTAACTCCTTAAGACATATTAAACTCCATACATCATTATTTGGATCATTGTCCTCCAAGAATGGAGAAGAACCTAAGAAATCATGTGACAAAAAGAGATTAGCATCATTAGCACATAGAGAAGAATCGAATACTTTTCTTTATACATTAGGCAATTGTTTCTCATATCCTCTTTCATTTTCTTAGGGATTCTCTTGTTCAAGTGTATGAGCTTTTATGGTATCTTCAACCAACTTGGCTAGTAGTGCTCCTTGATAGCTCATACGTTGAGATGCTTCTTCATGCCACTTAACAAATAAATTTGTATTGGCGACAAAAGAATGCATTGAGGCTTCAAGTGAAGTCTCATAAAAAGTGTCAATCTAAACTTGCAAATTGGCCAAATTCTCATCATTGTGGTTCATTTGAATTTGTGTCCATGGCCACATATATCCCCATAGTTGATTGACCATGACTAGAGTTGTATTCGAACCAAGTACTAAATTTTCGAGCTCAAGTTCGTTCGTTTATTAATCGAGCTCGAGTTCGTGTTCAAGTTCATCTGTTTATTCTTTAGTAATATTCGTGTTCATTCGAGTTCAAGTTCGAAAAACTCGATTAGTGTTCGTGTTTGAATTGTTCGTTCGTTTATTTTGCATTTTTCATTTTGAAATTAAAAAATAATAATAATTCCAAAATTCATTTAAAAAAATCAAATTTAGACATGTACAATACATCAGTAATTACATTTTTAAAATACAACAAAATAAAACAAAGATGTTATTATAAAATATAAATAACTAAATATATATAACATAATAATTTTTTAAAAATATATATGTTCGTGAACATTCGAATATGTTCGAGAACATATTCGTGTTTGATTGATTAATAAACGAATGTAATATTTTGTTCGATTTTGTTCATTTATTAAAAAAATGAGTCTTATTCGAACATGAACGAACTCGAATGAGCTTTTGTTTGCGAACGTTCGGTTCGAATTCAGCTCTAACCATAACGATGATTTTAACCTCGCGCTCAAAGAAAAATAAAGATCAAATTGAAAAGAAAAATAAAAAAAAAGTAAAAATTCAAACAAATAAAAAAATCATAAAAAAACACAAGTATTCAAAAAGTACCTAAAAACAAAAGTTAGTTATATTTACAAATATAACAAAGGCTAAATCAACAAGATTTGAGCGTTTCCAATAGCGCCCATCCCTGACAACGGCACCAAAAATTTTATGCATGTTTTTTAATATAAAAAATATTACCAACAAAGTTCACAATCGATCAAGCTTTAATTAAAATGTTAACCATTAAAATCACACACACGGGCAAGTATACCCATCATATAGGGAATAGCAAGTATCGTATCCACGAAAACTTAGGCTCCCACCTTACTTTACCCAAATATTTATTGTTTAGCTAATAAAATAAGAAGAAAATAAAAAAGAAAATAAATAAATATAAAAATAGATATAATTGACTGAAGCAAATTCATGTAACTAGACAATTATCCTGAAAACATAATATTGAATCACTTAGCATTTATCACAATCAATTGTCATCTTGGCTTCATGAAGGAAAAGTAAAATCCAATTGTTTCCCAAGTCATGAACTTACTTATGTAGGTTCCACTTCTTTCCCAATCCATGGAATCACTATCCCTTGATTAGTTTAGCAGATTTCCCAATTAAACCAAAACAACCGAAAGATGCATTAAACTCATACCTTATAAATATAAAATTAGTCAATGACCTTATGCTCTAGGTGAAATCAACCAATCTTTGATTACTTTAGTCCTTTAATCTTAACTTCATTTCCCAAGTCCATTAAGATCTAACAAATATGAAATCAATGCAATAAACTTCTAACATCGTTTCTCAAGTCAATTAGAAGAAAACACATCAATAATCATTGATAACAAGTAATCAAATGCCAAGAGTAACAATAGATTGATAAATAAAAAAAATCCCAATTCACTCAAAATCATAATCTCGAAAATAATATCCAATTACAATCAAAATATTAAACACATCATTGTTCCAGAAAAATAAACAAAGGATAAAAGATAGAACTCATAGACAAGCCCTTCTTCTTCTCTTGAAAACCTCCTTTGAACAATGCCCATTTTGAGTGGTGATTTTGTCTTTGAATAATAAGTAACTAGCTTGGATCTTTCAAATCACACATTTTTCTTATATTTTTCTTGTTTAAATAGGCTTCTAAGAGGCTAAAATTCGTTCTCTAAGAGTCTTGGGTCAAGTAGAGATTGGAAAATACCAAAACTTTTGGCAGATTACCAAATCTATGCATAATTGGAAAGTTCGCCAACATTGGACAGATTAAGCTTAAGGTTGGCTCTGGCTCCATTTAGCTGGTCGTGCTCTAGTCAGTCTGATCATGCTCTGTTATTTTGAACAACAAAACCCCTATTTTTCTAGATCGAGGTTGGGGCCAACGGTGCTCTGACGACAATGGTTTGTTAGTTTTTTCGTCATTTTCTGCAATAAAAATCCAGAACACCTTTTCAAAGGTAAAATATTAACTTTGAAGAAATATGCCTAGTTATTACAATAAATGTATCATAAAACACCCTCAAATAACTAGAAAAATATAAATGAATTTTGTCCCTATCAATATATTAATATACCTTTTAATATATATATATATATATAAATGTTATATATAGATGTTAATATAGTATGTGTGTGTGTGTGTGTGTATATATATATATTTTTTTGTATATATATATATATATATATATATTAGATGTTAATATAGTGTATATATATGTTAGTACATATAGATGTTAATATAGTGTATATATATGTTAAGTAATGGTTATACATTGGTTAGCAAGGTTTACCCTTGCATCTTTGTATTGGAATTTATTTAGATAGCAAATTTAATTTTTCCACTTTAAGGTTTAATATGATCTACTTTCTCCTAATATGGTCCCTCGACAACGAGTGCATCAATGACATGTCAAGCTTTCAATTTACAAACAAATACCCAATCAAATTTTGGTCTTTTACTCCCCAGGTAGGATACGAAATACACTTGAGTTGCTTGTTGAGCTAACACAAATGGATCATATTTTGGGTAATTCCTCTTGCAGTTGATGTCAACAAGTTTGTAGTGAGGATGAATTTTAACCCTCCCACCCCCCCGATTTAGCATTATTTCAAACCAATCACACTTGAATAGTACAACTTTTAAACAATAAGTCCTAGGGAATTAAAGTTTGACAATCTCCTTCAACACTCCATAATAATCATTGCCACTATCTCCGTCGCCTTTAACACAAACTCCACTATTAATTTTTTTTTTTCTAAATGACCGATCATGTGTATGGAACCTAAAACCATTTATGAAATAGTCATGAAAATATTTCACTTGTCTCGAAGGTCCCTAGGCCAAGCTTTTTAAATGTTGATCAATCACTTGATTTTGTGGATCATGAACCTAGAAAAAACAAAGTGTTAATACACTTTCATTATCAATGTAATTTATATAAAAATCCCATTTGCATTTGCTCAACTCACATAAGTCCTAAACCATTCAGCAAACTCCTACTCTAATCTCCTATCAACTTCAGGGTCTATTATACTCAGCGCATGTACCTGCAAGTCGTTTTTGAATTCCCTAAAATGACTAAAACGAACACATAAAGATACTTATTCTAAGTATTGACGTAAAAAATCAAGAAATGTGCAATAAGTAAACTTACGTAATGTATGGTTGAACCTCTTCACAGTTTAGGTATATATAATTTGTGGCAGCCTTAAATTCATTTGGAGTAAAATATCTATTCTAAATATTTCCTAAAACCCTCCCTGGAACGGTGCATATAGACAACCCACTGTCATGCAAGTTTGTATTAAGAACACCTTCATCATTTTGAGCCATAGTTGTTGCCTAGTTTGCACATGCGACTCAAAATAGTAGGAGAAGAGTGTAGATGCCTCTTCAACTAAATAAGTATTGCAAATTAATCCCTCCACTCTCACCTTATTTTTAACTTTGGTCTTCAAACGATGTAAGAACCTAATGCATTTTTTTACGATCAGAACAGATTCATATGATGCATGCATATATACATATAATAATACACAATATTTTACCTCTCGAATGGATACATCCACCTATATTGTACAGGGCCACCAACCCTGGACTGACTTCAGTTAAAACATTCCAAATTGACATCGGGAGTAATTCTTTAAATACAGTTGGAAGCAACCTTTCCATAAACACATGGAAGTCATGACTTTTCATACCTGACATTTTGCGCTCATTCAAATTAACACACCTGCTTAAATTTGAAGTATATCCATTCTGAAATTTCAAATCTCTAACCCACTCAAGTAGAAGTTTCTTTTATTCGGGTATAATAGAGTATTTAGCCTTTGGCATTGATGCCCTGCCGTCATCCAATCCAGTCACATATAATTCAGGTCTATCACAATATACCTCTAGATCATATCACGCCTTTACATTATCCTTTGTTTTTCCCTTTACATTCATGATTGTGTTAAAGACATTTTCAAACACATTTTTTTTATTATGCATCACATCTATGTTATGACAAATTAAATGTGTTCTCCAATATGGCAAATCCAAAAAGATACTCCTTTTGGCCCAATTATGGTAGATGCCTCTGCCATCATCTTTACCAAGCTCTACAACTGTCTCGGTTATTTTTGGTAAATGGCACACTCTATCTCACATACTATCTCAAGAAGCGTGTTGTACAGGGTGTGCTATCTCACGACCTTTATCCCTTTTAAAAGACCTAGTGTCTCTTCTGTATGGATGATCAAAAGCTAAAAACCACCGATGGCAGTCAAACCAAGATTGTTTACGTCCATTTTGCAAGTGAAATGATTTTGTCTACTCCAAGTAATGCTGACATGCTAATCTGTCAGTTGTGCTCCAACCACTTAGCATCCCATATGCCGAGAAGTTGTTTATTGTCCAAAAGGTGCTGCTCGCAGACAGAAGTTCTGTTTATTTGAGATATCATATGTCGAGATTCCACTAAAACACATCATCCTTAATTCATCTACCAAAGGTTGTACATAGACATCAATTCTATGCTTCGGATTGCTAGGTCTCGGAACAATGAATTGTCAAAAACATAAATAGATCTCTCATACACATCGAATGAGGCAAGTTATATGGGGTAACAATAATAGGCCAACAAGAGTACTGTTTTTCCGACATTCCAAATGGTGAAAATTCATGTGTGCATAACCCAAGCCGCACATTCCGAACTTCGACTGCAAATTCAGAATGACTACGATCGAAGTGTTTCCAAGCTTCACCATCACATGGATGGCTCATAACGTCCTCTTTCGGTCGACTCTCCGTATGCCATCTTATGTGCTCTGCTGTTGTGGAGGATACAAACAGTCTCTGTAATCTAGGTGTTAATAGGAAGTAATACATCTTTTTGAAAAGGACATCTTTCTGTTGTTTATCTTTTACAACTTTCTTCTTCGTCATATATCTGCCATGACCACAGAATTTGCAATCCCTCCTATCACTATCGGCCTTCTAATAGAGCATGCATCCAGTTGGACAGACATCTATCTTCTGAACAGGTAGCCCTAGACCGGATACTAACTTTTTTGTTTGATAGAAGTCATCTGGAAGCTTATTACTACTTGGTAATATCTCCTTCATCAATTGCATCACCTAATTAAAGCATTTCTCTGATACGTTATTTTGGGATTTAATATTCAAAAGCCAGGAAACAACTAATAATGTACTGTGATTCTTGCATCCATCACATATAGGAGTTTTTGAAGCTCTCAGCATGTTATAAAATTTCTGAGCTTCCGGGTTAGGTGGTTCCTCAACAGACTGGGATGATGAAGGTTTAGTTGAAAAATGATGTCCCACTGCATCAATCACCATATCTCGAAATCGATTATCAAAGCCTAACTCGACTGAAATCGTACTTGTAGCAAACTCAGACAGTGACGGATTAATACCCTCGCCATGACTAGTCTATCTTAGATAATTAGCAACAAAGCCAAATCTGTACAGGTGCAACTCCACTTCATCAGGAGACAGGTACGCTTTGTTTTTACACCTTCCGCATGGATACCTTATAATAGAGGCTTGACCAGTTGACAAACAATAAGCAATGAATCACTTGACTCCTTGTTCAAACTTAGATGTAATTCATTTAATCTCTTGTGCGTGTCTTCTATACATCCAACTACAATCATCCATCTACATTTAATCCATAACCATGCAGCTTATTAGCACTTGTATAATTTGAATAAAGAACCTTGGTGATTGTGGAGGTCGAGAATCCTAATATACTCATTATGAATTAAGGAAGAAAGATTGAATAATGATACCATAGAAATACTATCAACTATCAAGTATCTATATTGAGTTTCCCATTGAAATCCTAACTCTAAAAAAGGTTTAAAGTTATGTATTCTAAATTTTCTTAAAAAAATTTGACAGAATTTCCCTTATAAATTGAACTTTTTTTAGGCATAAAGCCACCTCAATTCACCCAACATGCATTATAAAAAACACACAAAACACAAAGAATCTCATAACAATTAATCAACAACACTAACTATGGGAGAAAGATTAAATTATAAAAGTACCATCGGGAAGGTAAGTGTTTGTGGGATGGGAAGTGAATGTATACGGGAGAACAGCGTACTGTGTGGGTAGGAAATCCAAGCAAGGGAAGAGATGAATAGTTGCAATTTATAAATTGAAGCATAATGCCATTCCTTTTGGGTACATTATAGCAATATGTTCTTTATTTGAAAGGTCAATGCATTTCCAGTAGAGAACAAGTTTTCTGGATACTGTTTAGTGTTCTTGTTATATTTTGATTTGTTTTTTCTACTCAGGAACAGATTAGGATTTTGTACTAGTGGAATGGTTGTAAATAAACCTTAAGTAGTTCAGGATTTCTTTGCTTCCATTTCTTGCCCTTCTTTCTGGATAACCAGTTTAACATGGGGGCATTTTCTCTTTAACATGGGTGCATTTCTGGACAATCACATACACATAGCTTCTTTCTTTACGAGTCACCAAATATGGATTTCTACTTGCTTACATATTGTTAGTAAGAATGAACTCTAATCTTAACTGAAGAAATGCCATTCTTAATAGAAACTGAAGAGGGTGGTTAATATTAACATGATTTCTGACAAGAAGATGGCACATAAGTATTTCTTCTTTATACTGTTATACTAAAGGGAGGAGCTAAATCCACAACCCATTAGTTAATGAAATGCATGATTATGGAAAAGAGGAAAATTCTACAGTAATGAAGAGAAAAGGACTTAGGAAGAGATGTGAAAGAATTGTTTGGAAGTGAGAATATAAAGCTTGTCAAAGTATAAAATATTAACTAATAGGACGGGGATTTAGCCCCAACCCAAAAAATATTTAATATTTCTTTTATAATGCAAGAAACAACTTTGAAACTCATCTGGTTTCAAAAACTCTCAAGTCAGCAATTGTAAAGTTAATAGGGTATTGTTGCTTTTTATTATATATTTCACTAGAGAAAAAGGCACTATGAAAAAAAGAAAAGGAGAAGGATTATCCAAAGAATAGGATCAAGAATGCCTATAATCAGCCAACTATTGTTCTCTAGTGGTAAAAAATAATGTAAAGTGTAGAACCACAAGTTCCTCAAACACAATTACAAAACTACTCAACAATTAATAGCAGTGAGAGTTATGAAAAAAAAAAATACCAATTTTCCGAGTGGAATGCTTCCCAACCATACCATTGGAACCAAAGATCATTCAAAAGTTAAAAAGTATGTTGAAAGATTAGCTGCAAATTTTCCACAAAACAATCTTATACTCAAACTCCGTAAAGATCAAACAAAGTACAAGAAAAAAGAAAAGATAAAAGCTATTGTTTGTTAGAAATACGTAACCATCCTCTTGATAAAATATGAAGATGCCTTCAACAACAATTGAGAATCCAACTTTATAGGCACTTGGAAGAAGTGAACAGATCAAAAAAGCACTAAAGCAGAAACATAGTTTGAATTTACAGTCTTACAAAATCAGTAATAGGAGTGGCATTAGTTCAACATACCTCAAGCAAGTGGCAAGGTGGTGTAGGCTGTATGCTCTAGTTAAGGCAGCGTTGGATAGCACTGGTGGTGTAGGAAGTGATTTCAAGGGCAATTGCTGCTGGGGCTAATCCGGTGCCCAAGCTCTGGCAATAGTGATGGAGAAGAGACACTGCGGTGGTAGTCCTTGCCAGATGAAGGTCGCCAGTGGTTCGGTGGTGGGAGGGAATTGCGGCTCCACTTAGGTGGTGGTTCGGCAGTAATTCAGGCAAGGAGGAGGGAAGGTCGCCGGCAGGATGGGAGGGAATTGCTAGATGAGCCAGAGAAAAGGGGAAAGAACATAACAAAAGGGAAGAAGGGAACAGGGGTGTTATAGTTGTTGGGTTTTGCGAGGGATAATAACTATTGCTAATCCCTCACTATTAATGAGGGATTTGCGATGAAAACAAAAAAATAAAATAAATATAATCCCTCGTTATTCCCTCTCAAAATAGCGTGTGATTAGCGAGGGATTAATTCAGCTACGAAATAACAAGGGTCATTGTCAACAGAGATTTTAACTGCCTCTCTGATCCCTCGCTAATTGCATTGTATTAGAAAGGGATTAGCGAGGGATCATTTGAATTTCAGATTCCGCTCAAAATGTCTGCGTGATTTTAAGTTATAATCCCTCACTGATCCCTCTCTAATCCGTCGCTGAATAGCAACGGATATATATCATTTTCCTCCACTTTTACAATACTCTACTAAGAAAACATATTTATTTCTATCAATACTTAGCTACATCCTCATTAGCTACGGATTAATAGCATAAAATATTTTGCCAGTGAAAATTTCTAAATAATCGTCATGGTGTTTGTTTAGATTTAATTAACATCGATTCTGTTAGGCTTACTAATATGAAAGGTTTAATTAGTATTGACGTGCTTTCATATCACAAAATTGTACTTATTACCCAAATCAAATATAATACAACATAATATATAGAACTTCAATTGTACACATAACTCTTATAGTATGTATCATGTGTGTGTGTGTGTGTGTGTGTGTAAAGTAACCAATGTATAATATACTACGCATGATGAATTTATACAGAGGTATAATACATGCATATCATTTAATTATAATCTATACTTCGTAAATTGTCAATGGTAATTCCATATATATTAAGTGCATATACATTGGTTACAAATCAACAAATAATAAAAAAATTAGTATTTGTAAGGATATTACATAAAAAAATTTACCACACGCAAAAGTATCGTGAGGAGAAAAAATTGAGAATCCCCAAAATGGGTAATCCCTCACAAATCTCTTGGTAATTAGCGAGGGATTTGTGATAGATAATTTCAGCAACGGATTAGCGAGGGATACTAATTATCCCTCGCTAATACAACTAAAATCCATTGCAAATCACCCAATGAATTGCAACAGAATATTATACCATTCTAATCCCTCGCAAACTTGTGAGTGATTAGCTAGGGATTATTATTTTATTATAATTTAGAATTATGTTTTCCGCCCTAATCCCCATAAAATTTGCAAGGGGTTTTTTAAGAATTCTGTAGCTATTCCCTCACAAATTAGCGTGGGATTAGCTTGGGACTCCTACTTTTAGTCGCAAATCCAACGCTAAAATTTTACAACGAGTATTAAGTAAAAATCAAATTTCCGTCGCAAATCCGTATCAAATTTGCGACGGATTAGAATTGGATTTCCTTGTCCCAGCTAATTAGAAAATAATTTTTCTTAATTCTGATCCATCGCTAATCAGCTAGGGATTAGCGAGGGAAAGTCAATGGATGTGCCTATCTCCTTCTTCCATTGCTAATCCCTCGTAGAGTTAGCGAGTGCTAATTTCCCTCACTAATTCCTGCCTTTCTTGTAGTGGGATTTTTTACTCCTATTGCTTTTTTAAAGTTTTTTTTTAAGAATGGGAGAAGGAGAGGAGGGGGGGGGGGGGGAGACAAGAAGCGGGGAAGGGGATAGGGAAAAAGGATGAGACATGGTTTGGTGTCAAGCTTGAGACTCACGTTTTGAGCAATAACCCTCCTAACTACTATTAGGACAAGTTGTTACTGACTTCGACTTTTTGTTGCTATCAATGAAGTTTCTAATAAGTCTTAGAATTCTCAATCTCGCCATGACAAAGGGTTTTCTACAAGTGCTAAAATTGAAAGTAGGACAACAAATAAGCCTTTGACACCTATTGAAGGAAGAATTATTTTGGTTGCACATGTTGTAGTAGGGATAATTTTGGACTTTAGTTTATTCCCAAGACAACAATAGCTTTAGAGGTACAACAACCAGCTAAACAATGTAATCAGAGTTCAAGGTGTCCGTTAACTAATTTGTCAATGCAAGATACAGAGCCATTTAATGTTCTTCAATTTCTTTAAACCGCACAAAAGGACCAGATCAGTAGTCTTGGTTGCCTTGATTTTATTTATGTTCAGCTAATTAGCAGCATTAGTGTTTGCTATACAGTCAATCTACAACATCATGTTATAAATGGTATTCAAATTGGTCAAACCACTCATGATTTGGTATATAAAAAATAGTATCTTTCTAATTCCACACCCTATCAAATTAGACCAAAATTTAAATTCAAAATGCAACAATAATTTGCATAGTTAAAGAAGTTGAAAAGGCGCAAAAAGAAACAAGGAAAACAAATACAAAGGTTAGCCCAAATTTTAGAGTTATATGTGTTGGGGATATGCCCTAGAGTCAATTTGTACTTATACTATTGTCATTATGTTTTATATAATAATATGAGGCTTTCCTTTCCATGAATAGTGAGTTCTATTTTGTTGGTCATCAAGTACGTGACTTGATAGTAAAACCCTACAATGAATACAATGACTATTCTAAAACTGTCCCTAGTCGATTATTATTATTGGAATAATAATAAATTAAGATTAGTATATTTGTGATTTGATGGCTCTGTTTTACTGGCCATGGATATTTGTGATATCGAGTCAAGACATAAATAAATGTTAGAGAACATTGTATTGGACATGACCCACTGTGAGAGTACTTCATGGAATATGTCATAAGTACTTTCTAGCCATAATAATATTGAAAGTCCTTCGACCTATATTCATCATAGTTTCCTACTTGATAAATTCTGTATTTTGACATTGTCTAAAGTTGTCTTTAACCAGATAATAAATTAGACTACTGTTGGATATAGAATAAATCAAGGAGAGGAATATGATTGATTGTGAAGGAATTTGTCCCTCTCAGTTATGGGAGAGATATCTATGGGCCCCTTGATAAGTTAGACTGTTAAAAATGCGTGGCCGTGCTCAAATATATCAATCTAAGATATTGATATCATTTGTTTGAACAGTCTACTATGAAATCAAGAAATAATTGATTAAGCTTAATAAGGATGACATGCTCCGTGCCTTATGCTTAATCAGGATATTTTGTGACAAAAGGACTAAATATAAAATTATGGTTTGGTTCAAAGAGATCACCGATCTTCATTTAACCTGGATAGTTATAATGTTTTGCTAGAAACCGCTTATAACTTGTGGGCCATTTAAATATGATTTAGGCACACTGCCAGTGTTAAATAAACCTATAGGGTCACACAATAAGCGAACTTGTTAGGTTATTTTTTTGGCGACCAGGTTCGATGAATCTGGAAATATGTCTAAGTTAATCGTACTTAGAAAATTTACCAGATACAATGAATCTGGAAATATGTCCACATTCGATGTATCTGGATGATGTCCAGATTATAAGAATCTGACTCGGTAAATTAATTAGTTAAATTACTGAGATAATAGCAGAATCTTATCATATCAGTTTTAATTTAATTTGAATTTAAATTAGAATATGGTAAGATATTATTATGGTTGTACTCTAAGAGGTTCAGGGATTTTTAAGAAAACCCTAGCCGTCTTTTCAATAGTCCAATTTTTCGGTTGAGAACATTCGTGCCATTCTCTACCAGAAAAGAAAAAAAAAACCTCTCAAACCCTAGGCGCTAGCACTCCCCGGGTATCGAGTGAGTTCGCGGTGTGTATCCGATAGAGGACGTTCGCACACTGCAGCGTCTAGTGATTGTTCGAGTTGAACGTACAACAGCGCAACCAGAATCGAAGGATTTCGATTACAGCAACCAGAGGTAATTCTTAAACCTTAGATCATCTTAATTGTTTACTTAGGTCATCAGGAGGGATTTGTGGATGTCTTCCGCATTTATGAGTCCATGAATTCTAACAGTGGTATCAGAGCAACTTGCTAAACGATTAGGTTGATTCATCTGTGTTAATCGTATTATTGAATACATGTATAATATGTATATATGAATTTAACCGGTATGTATCAGCATGTTCGCATGATTATAATTTTAGAATACTTAGCATGCAGACAGCCTGAATTAGGTTTAATGTGTGCGTCTTAGTCACCTGATCAGACTAAATTAGTTGCAGATTGTCTGTAAATTGGTCTGTTTTAATATGATATGGTATCGTAAGCATGCTATCCGTCGTTCTATATTTGCAAATTGCTTTTATTAATTGGCCATGATAATATATTATCTGTACAAATATGATTAAAAGAACGCATATTGTCTGTAATATGAATTTTCACGGCGATGATTACTAAGGGGTCCGAACATTAATTTGATTAATTTTCAGAAATCGGAAGGCAAAATCTCATTCAATGAGAGTAGGAAAAATCGTTTTTCCTTCTGGGGGCGCTGCCCCCTTGACCCCCGCCCGCTGACCGACCAGCGGGACCTCCGCCAGGGTCGCTACCCCTTGGAACCCCAACTAACTGTTCGTTGTGTGTTATTCGTTAATGTTTTTCATTGTAGTTGTGGATTATTTTGAATAGTGCATAGCATGGCCCGTTTCATCCCAATGTGATTGGCTGGTTACATTATGGTTGTTTTAAGTTGTAATTTTTTAAATACGCCATGCGTGTCGTTATTCATTGTTGTAAAATTGTACTGCTTTCCTAGAATAGGAATTATTTTAATTTTACTATCCAATGTAAAAGAAGACGGCAGCCAACATTTACAATCAAGGAGGAGTATGCTCAAGGCATTAGAGAATGCTTAAGGAGTTCATATACCTAGATTGACCACCTTGATCTTCACTTTGCTCGTGATGATCAACATAGGTTATGGGCTATACTATGTCACTTTTATTTATGTCTTGCATGCATATTTGATATGTTTATTTCCTACTTGCTACAATCCAATCAAATTTTTTTTAAAGAAAAAAAAATTTAAGTGTTAAATGCCTTCCAAAATCAAAAACTTGTTATTACTTGGATCATCATATGGTCATTCCTACCAAAGTAGGATGCTTTTGATTATCTGAGTGAGATAAGATGGAAAATAGTTTTCCATAAGTTTGATATGGTTTGACTTAACTGGGCTATCAAAATGGTTTTGGGCCTAGGGCATTTTATGAGATATTTTTAGCCGGGACATTTGATGTCTATCTCATTTAAAATTAGAGTTTTATTTAATTATAAGATTAAAGCCAAAGCTTACTTATGATTAAAACAAAATATTTTTCCCCACTACGAAACATCAAAATGTTGAAGTTTCAAAAGGTTTAAATGCTTTTAGTAGGAGTTTTTCGTTAGAGTCTCAAAAATTAATTACTTTGCATATTTTTGTATGTAGATAATGGCAACAAACAGTTGGAATAATTCATTGCGATCTGTGCTTGAGAAAGACAAGCTTAGTGGGACTAACTTTCTTGATTGGGCACGAAACTTAAGAATTGTTCTTAAGCAAGAAAAAATGCTCTATGTTCTTGAAAATCCTATTCCCCCTGCTCCAGCAAATAACGCCTCAAAAGCTGAAAAAGATGCTTATAGTAAGCACAAAGATGACTCCAACGATGTTACTTGCCTCGTGCTAGCAACCATGAACTCTGAACTTCAAAAACAATTTGAAGAAGCAGAAGCATATGACATGATTGTGCATCTCAAGGAAATGTTCCAAGAGTAAGCACGACAAGAGAGATTTGAAACTCACAAGGCGTTAAATGCATGTAAGATGGTTTCTGGCACCTCGGTAAGTGCTCATGTCCTTAAAATGAAGGGCTATCTAGATCATCCTGATAAGCTTGGTGCTCCTGTTAATCATGACATGGCCACGGATTTTATCTTGGGCTCTTTACCTACTGAGTATGACCAGTTTGTCATGAATTTTAACATGCATAATATGGAGAAATCCATTACTGAATTGCATGGGATGCTAAAACAAGCTGAACTTAACATTAAGAAGAATACTTCTAGTGTTTTAATGGTTCAAAAAGGGAAAGGCAAAAAGAACAACCAAAAGGGTAAGGTCATGGCTAGTAAGGGTAAGGACAAGGCAAAGTCCAAGTTCAAGCCCAAACCTAAGGCCAAGACACCAAAGGAGGGAGCTTGCCACCATTGTGGAGAACAAGGACATTTGTTAAGAAATTGCAAGCTCTATTTGGAAGCAAAGAAAAAGAAGGACAGTGAGACTCGCCGCTCGGTATTTATGTTATTGAAATTAATTTATCTACTTCGATTCATGGGTATTGGATACCGGTTGTGGATCTCACATTTGTGTAAATGTGCAGGGTCTAAAAAGGAGTAGAGCCTTGGCAAACGGCGAGGTGGACCTACGAGTTGCGAATGGAGCAAAAGTTGCTGCAGTAGCTGTAAGAACTTTTGAATTAATTTTGCCCAGTGGGCTTGTTTTAGAACTGAACAATTGTTTTTATGTTCCTGCTATGAGTAGGAATATTATTTCAGTTTCTTGTTTGGATTTAGAAGGTTGTGAATTTGTTATTAGGAATAACATTTGCTCCATTAATAAAAACGACATTTTTTATGGAGATGCTTCATTATCGAATGGGCTTTATATTCTAAATCTTCGTGGATCTTCAGACATGTCTATCTATAATATAAATACTAAGAGATTGAAATCCAATGATTTAAATCAGACTTACTTCTGGCATTGTCGTTTGAGCCATATAAATGAGAAACGCATAACAAAGCTTCATAATGATGGGCTTCTAAAATCGTTTGATTTAGAATCTTACAAAACATGTTATTCTTGTTTATTAGGCAAAATGACTAAAGCGCCTTTCAAGAGACAAAATGAAAGGGCAACTGATTTATTGGGCCTAATACATACTGATGTATGTGGACCAATGAATTCATTTGCTAGAAGAGGATTTCAGTACTTCATTACATTTATAGATGATTTCAGCAGATATGGCTACCTGTATCTGATAAAACACAAATCTAAATCGTTCCAGAAATTTAAAGAATTTCAAAATGAAGTACAAAATCAACTTGGCAAAAGTATCAAAACACTTCGATCGGATCGAGGTGGTGAATACTTAAGTCACGAGTTTGACGAGCATCTTAAAAATTGTGGAATTATTTCCCAATTAACTCCACCAGGAACACCTCAATGGAATGGTGTATCTGAACGGAGAAATCGGACTTTATTAGCTATGGTTCGATCAATGATGAGTCAAACTGATCTTCCAATCTCCTTTTGGGGTTATGCCTTGGAGACTGCTGCATTCATACTAAATCGAGTTCCATCTAAATCGGTTCAAAAATCGCCATATGAGATATGGACTGGGAGACAACCTAGTTTGTTATTTTTGAAGATTTGGGGTTGTGAAGTTTATGTAAAGAATTTATTATCTGATAAACTTGCACCTAAATCAGATAAATGCATATTTGTGGGGTATCCTAAAGAAACTAAATGATATCAATTTTATCTCCAAAAAAAAAATAGAGTAATTGTTGCTTGAAATGGATTCTTTCTTGAAAATGAATTTATTTTCAAAAGAATCAGTAGGAGTAAAATACATCTTGATGAGATTCAAGGACCACAATTAGTGCCTGAACCTTATCAAGATGAGATTCAAGAGCCACAATTAGTGCTTAAACCAAATAATGAATCTCGATTAGATGGCTCACAAGTCCAAGATGAGCCTACATCTATAGAACAAGGACCTCAAAGATCTGATAGGGTTCGTCAACAATTTGAGAGATATGGATTTCTCATCACTGACGATCACAATGTGGAGCTTATGGTTAATGATGAGCCTACTTCCTATCAAGAAGCCATTAAGAGTTCTGCTCTGGAAAATGGTTAGAGGCTATGAAGTCTGAGATGCAATCCATAGATGATAACCAAGTTTGGACTTTGGTTAACCCACCTAAAGGTTCAAAAACCATTGGGTGTAAGTGAGTTTTCAAAAAGAAAACAGACATGGAGGGAAATGTGCATACTTACAAAGCACGACTGGTAGCAAAAGGTTATAGACAAACTCATGGTATAGACTATGATGAAACCTTTTCACTAGTTGTAATGCTTAAATCTATCAGAATTCTTCTTGCCATAGCAGCATATTATGACTATGAAATTTGGCAAATGGATGTCAAAACCGCGTTTCTTAATGGAAACTTACTCGAAGATGTGTACATGACACAACCTGAGGGTTTTGATGATCCTTTGAATTCTAATAAAGTGTGCAAGCTTCAAAGATCCATTTATGGATTGAAGCAATCATCTCGAAGCTGGAATCTTCATTTTGATGAAGCAATTAAAGAGTTTAACTTTGTCAAAAATGAAGATGAGCATTGTGTCTATAAGAAAACAAGTGGGAATGCAATAGTCTTTTTGGTACTTTATGTTGATGATATCTTACTCATTGGAAACGACATCCCAACTCTACAAAGTGTAAAGACATAGTTGGGAAATTGTTTCTCAATGAAAGACTTAGGTGAAGCTGCCTATATTCTAGGTATAAGGATCTATAGAGATAGATCTAGAAAGCTAATTGGACTAAGTCAAAGTATATATGTTGACAAGGTACTGAAAAGGTTCAGTATGCAAGACTCTAAGAGAGGATTCTTGCCAATGTCACATGGCATTAAGCTCAGCAAAACTCAAAGTGCTTCTACGAAGGATGAAGAAGAGCACATGAACAAGATACCATACGCTTCCGCTATAGGGTCTATCATGTATGCCATGTTATGTACTCGACCCGATGTATCATATGCATTGAGCATGACGAGCAGGTTCCAGTCAAATCCTGGAGAGGCACACTGGACTGCTGTCAAGAACATACTAAAGTACTTAAGAAGAACTAAAGATATGTTCTTAGTTTATGGAGGACAAGAAGGCGAGCTAGTTGTAAATGGTTACACTGATGCTAGTTTTCAGTCCGACATAGATGATTATAGATTGCAATCAGGTTTTCTATTTTGTTTGAATGGAGGTATTGTAAGCTGGAAAAGTTCAAAGCAAGACACCATGGCCGATTCTACTACAGAAGCTGAGTATGTAGCTGCCTCAACTGCAGCTAAAGAAGCAGTTTGGATTAAAAAGTTCATTACAGAACTAGATGTAGTTCCTAGTATTGTGAACCCAGTGGATCTCTATTGTGACAACAATGGAGCCATTGCACAAGCTAAGGAACCAAGATCACATCAGCAATCCAAACATATACTTAGACGTTTTCATCTCATTCGAGAAATTGTTGATAGAGGAGATGTCAATGTATGCAAGGTACCAACTGATGACAATGTTGCAGATCCACTGACAAAGCTTCTCCCATCGTCTAAACATGATAGTCATACCAGATCAATGGGATTACGACTTATGCCAAATTGGTCTTAGTGCAAGTGGGAGACTGTTGGGGATATGCCCTAGAGTCAATTTGTACTTATACTATTGTCATTATGTTTTATATAATAATATGAGGCTTTCCTTTCCATGAATAGTGAGTTCTATTTTGTTGGTCATCAAGTACGTGACTTGATAGTAAAACCCTACAATGAATACAATGACTATTCTAAAACTGTCCCTGATCGATTATTATTATTGGAATAATAATAAATTAAGATTAGTATATTTGTGATTTGATGGCTATGTTTTACTGGCCATGGATATTTGTGATATCGAGTCAAGACATAAATAAATGTTAGAGAACATTGTATTGGACATGACCCACTGTGAGAGTACTTCATGGAATATGTCATAAGTACTTTCTAGCCATAATAATATTGAAAGTCCTTCGACCTATATTCATCATAGTTTCCTACTTGATAAATTATGTATTTTGACATTGTCTAAAGTTGTCTTTAACCAGATAATAAATTAGACTACTGTTGGATATAGAATAAATCAAGGAGAGGAATATGATTGATTGTGAAGGAATTTGTCCCTCTCAGTTATGGGAGAGATATCTATGGGCCCCTTGATAAGTTAGACTGTTAAAAATGCATGGCCGTGCTCAAATATATCAATCTAAGATATTGATATCATTTGTTTGAACAGTCTACTATGAAATCAAGAAATAATTGATTAAGCTTAATAAGGATGACATGCTCCGTGCCTTATGCTTAATCAGGATATCGTGTGACAAAAGGACTAAATATAAAATTATGGTTTGGTTCAAAGAGATCACCGATCTTCATTTAACCTAGATAGTTATAATGTTTTGCTAGAAACCGCTTATAACTTGTGGGCCATTTAAATATGATTTAGGCACACTGCCAGTGTTAAATGAACCTATAGGGTCACACAATAAGCAAACTTGTTAGGTTATTTTTTTGGCGACCAGGTTCGATGAATCTGGAAATATGTCTAAGTTAATCGTATTTAGAAAATTTACCAGATACAATGAATTTGGAAATATGTCCACATTCGATGTATCTGGATGATGTCCAGATTATAAGAATCTGACTCGGTAAATTAATTAGTTAAATTACCGAGATAATGGCAGAATCTTATCAGATCAGTTTTAATTTAATTTGAATTTAAATTAGAATATGATAAGATATTATTAGGGTTGGACTCTAAGAGGTTCAGGGGTTTTTAAGAAAACCCTAGCCGTCTTTTCAATAGTCCAATTTTTCGGTTGGGAACATTCGTGCCATTCTCTACCAGAAAAGAAAAAAAAAACCTCTCAAACCCTAGGCGCTAGCACTCCCCGGGTATCGAGTGAGTTCGCGGTGTGTATCCGATAGAGGACGTTAGCACACTGCAGCGTCTGGTGATTGTTCGTGTTGAACGTACAACAGCGCAACCAGAATCGAAGGATTTCGATTACAGCAACCAGAGGTAATTCTTAAACCTTATATCATCTTAATCATTTACTTGGGTCCTCGGGAGGGATTCGTGGATGTTTTCCCGTTTAGGAGTCCACGAATTCTAACAATATGGTGATTTAATTGAAGAAGATATAGATGACTATGATGACGATGACTACTCGGGCTTAAATTTCCTATATTTTTTTAGCCATTTGAGATGAATTTGTGTAGCTTTTAGTATAAGGGCTATGCAATTCCTTTACTTTATGATGTTTTGATAATATGTTATTTTAGAAGGTTTATCTTGCATTTTGTTTGAAAATTACAGAAAATAAGTGAAATTGAAACTATTTCAGTACTGAACAGGTGCCGGCCCAGGTACCTAAATCGACCGGGGCTCAATTCTAGAAAATAGGAGAAATCAGAGCATAAAAATTCAAACCAAATAGTGTTGAACTGGAGCTAGCTCTCTTACTTGAATTGGTCGCGGCTCTGCTTTGTTGGTAAGGTGGTAGAAAATCCTTTGTGAAGCAAAAATTGAAATTTTCTAAATGATTCTCTTGGAAACAAACTTGTGGATAGGAAAGGACTTCTTTGAACCAAATTTAGCTATCAAAAGTCTTATATAAACATGGAAGGACAAGCTAAACTTATGAATTCAAGGTGACAAATTGAAGATTACTCATTGAAGAGGAGAATTCATAAAAAAGGAGCATTGCTTTGGAGAAATTTTCATTGAAGAGGAATATGGGCTTGCCTATGAGTTCTTTTTTTTTTTTTTCTTTTGTTTTCTTTTCTTGAACAATGTTGAGTTTAGTATTTTAGTTGTATTTAAAGAATGATTTAAAGTTTATGATTTTGTATTAGGTTTGATTATTTGATCAATTAAATTAATTATTTCTAGTATTTGATTACATAGCTTTTATTTGATGGATAGTTTCATCCTTCTAATTAACTTGAGAAAGAGGTTAGAAGAGTGTTCAATTTAATTAATTCTATATTTTTTTATTTCTTAATTAACTCGAGAGAGAGAGGTTAAGAAAAATAACTTAAGTAATCATGGTTTGTTAATACCATCTTGAGATAGCAATGCTAATTGATTTCTTATTTTAAGATTAACTAAAGATATGAATATTTATTGATGAATTATTTTTAATGCATCTTTTGATTGTTGATAAATTATTTTTAATGCATCTTTTGGTTGTTGCTAACTTGATCATTGTTATATGTTTAAGAAATTCTATCCAAACACATATTTTTCCATCCTCATCTTTTTGTGAATATTTTACTTGAATTTTCTTTGGTTACTTTAGTTTGTTACATTAAACAATGGATGAATATTAATTGAACGTAGTTGTTTATTGAGGATCGATACTCGTTAATTCCCTATACTATGATTTGTGATGAGTATACTTGCTCTATATATTTAGTTTAGGGTTTGCGTTTCAATTAAAACTTGATTAGGAATGTACTAAAAATGAATGATTTTTATAAACCCAATCCTAACACATCAAGTTTTTGGCATCCCTATCAGAAAAGTTGAGATCATGGTGGTCCGGACTATTTGAGGTAAGCAAAGTATTTCCCTTTAGAGCTACTAAGGTCTCCCATACTGAGAAATGAACCTTTAAAGTTAATAGTAATCAGTTGAAATAGTATTTTGGAGAGGATCTTGAAAGTATTGCTCGACTTGATGACACACTCCATGAAAAATAATTTTCTCTTATCTATTGATAGTTGTTTCTTTTCTTTATGGTTTTTTTTTTATTTCATTGTTCTTTTACTTTGTTTAGGTTTCTTTTGTTTTTATATTTTATGGTGTGTTTTATGTCTTGTTTTTAGGTATGGAACAATATTGTCAAAAGCTAATGCTCTTTCTTGGAATAAAATTAAACTATTTTATGACTTTTGTGGAACTTTATGCCCTAGAGAGCATTTTCTTTAATGATCTTTCTTGGAATAAAATTCAACTATTTTATGACTCTTGTGGAACTTTATGCCCTGGAGAGCATTTTCTTTTCCTTTTTCCTTCTTTATCTTTTTTAGTCCTTTAGCTATACTTTATTGTGATATTTTTAGGCCATTGAGGGTGACGGTTGCTTTGTGTGAATAGAAATAAATATCATGCTCGCCAAACTTTTAAATTAAAATGCCAAAATTACTAACATACAACACATATTTAGGCAAGTGCACCTATCGTATAGTATAGAGTTTTAGTAGAAAGTATCGAAGATCCTTATGAAAGGAATAAACCATTACAAACTCTTCTTCTATTATCCAGTCTAACAAATTAATGGAATATACTAACTACCACAACAAGAAAATGATACATTGGTGACAAAAAAAAATTTCCTAGCTAAAGCTTTGTCACTAAAAGTACCCTTTAGCAAGGAAAATTTCTCTTCAGCGACAAAGCCTTTTTGTCACTATAGATTAAGACCTTTGGCGATAAATTTTTTATTTCCTACCTAAAAGTGATGGCTTTAGCTAGGAAATAAGTGCATTAGCAAGGAAAATTTAAGTGTCCTCACTAAAGATGCATTATTAGTGACGAAAATTCATTTCCTAACTAAAAATATTAACTTTTATCACTATTAACTACACTTTTAGCGACAAAATTTATATTTCCTAGCTAATACCTGTCTTTAAATTTTTAAATATTTACAACAAGGTCTCAAAAATTTTGTAAATTGATCTGTAAATTTTTTTATAATTACAAAATGACCTCAAAATTTTATAAATCGATCCTTAAATTTTAAAATATTTATATTATGACCATAACAAATTTATAAATTGGTCCCTAAATTTTTAAATATAGAAAATATGACCCCCAAATTTTACAAATTGCTCCTTAAATTTGATAAAATTATAAAATGATAACCAAAAATTTATAAATTGGTCCTTAAATTTTAGAATATTTAAAATATAATCCCAAAAATTTTACAAATTAGTCCTTAAATTTTTAAATATCTATAAATGCATTATATTTTAGGCTGATTTATAGAAATTAAGCTAGTCTAATTACATTAAAATTTGGTCATAATATATTTTTAGCAAATTCAATAAATCTAATAGTTGGATCGTTAATTTGATATGTCTATCCTTATATTTCCTAGCTAATACCTGTCTTTAAATTTTTAAATATTTACAACAAGGTCTCAAAAATTTTGTAAATTGATCTGTAAATTTTTTTATAATTACAAAATGACCTCAAAATTTTATAAATCGATCCTTAAATTTTAAAATATTTATATTATGACCATAACAAATTTATAAATTGGTCCCTAAATTTTTAAATATAGAAAATATGACCCCCAAATTTTACAAATTGCTCCTTAAATTTGATAAAATTATAAAATGATAACCAAAAATTTATAAATTGGTCCTTAAATTTTAGAATATTTAAAATATAATCCCAAAAATTTTACAAATTAGTCCTTAAATTTTTAAATATCTATAAATGCATTATATTTTAGGCTGATTTATAGAAATTAAGCTAGTCTAATTACATTAAAATTTGGTCATAATATATTTTTAGCAAATTCAATAAATCTAATAGTTGGATCGTTAATTTGATATGTCTATCCTTATAATTGCGTTAGGTTTGGGTATTTTTATAATGATTATGCAAGATTAGGAGACAAAATATATCTGATTATCTTCAAATTTGATTGTAATTTACTTTAAAGTAATTTTAACAAATCTAAGGGTCGGATCGTTAATTTGATATGTCTATCTTTGTAAATGGGTAAGGTTTCGAGCATTTTTATAAAGATTACACTAGATTAAGTGGCAAAACATATCCAATTACCTTTAAATTTGGTATTAATACTTTTTTTAGTGATTTAATCAAATCTACGGTAGGATCATTAATTTGATATGCATATCTTTGTATATGTATAAAGTTTTTTGTATTTTAATAGAGATTATACTAGATTCTATGCCAAAACATATTTGATTACCTTAAAATTTGGTCATAAGACTTTTTTTTAGTGATTTTATCAAATCTAATGGTTGGATCATTAATTTAATATGCCTATCTTTATAAATGGGTTATGTTATTCGAGCATTTTTATAGAAATTATGCTATATTAAGTGGCAAAACACATACGATTACCTTTAAGTTTGGTCCAAATACTTTCTTTAGTGATTTTATTAAAACAATCAATTCGATCGTTAATTTGATTTGCTTGTCTTTGTAAATGTGTTACGTTTTCTTTATTTTTATAGAGATTATGCTAGATTCTATGCAAAAACATATTTGATTACCTTAAAATTTGGTTATAAAACTTTTTTTTTTAGCGATTTTATCAAAAATAATGATTGAATCGTTAATTTGATATGCCTATCTTTGTAAATAGATTAGGTTTCAAGCATTTTTATTGAGATTATACAAAAGTAAGTGGCAAAACATATCTGATTACCTTTAATTTTTTTTTCTAATATTTTTTTAGTGATTTTATCAAATCTAACTATTGGATCATTAATTTAATATGCCTATTTTCTAAATGTGTTAGGTTTCTATATTTTTATAGAGATTATGTTAGATTTTGTGCCAAAATATATTCGATTACCTTAACATTTGGTCAGAAAACCTTTTTTTTTTTTTTAGCAATTTTATCAAATCTAATAATTGGATCGTTAATTTGATATGTCTATCTTTGTATATAGGTTAGGTTTTGAGCATTTTTATAGAGATTATATAATATTAAGTTGTAAAATGTATTCGATTACCTTTAAATTTTGTCCTAATATTGTTTATAGCGATTTTATCGAATCTAACGGTTGAATCGTTAATTTGATATCTTTATCTTTCAAAATGTGTTAGGTTTTGAGCATTTTTATAGAGATTATGTAGATTAAGTAGCAAAACATATCCGATTACCTTTAAATTTTGTTATAATACATTTTTAGTGACTTTATCAAATTTAATTGTTAGATCGCTAATTTGATATGCTTATCTTTGTAAATATGTTAGATTTTCTATATTTTTAAAGGGATTATGCTAGATCTATGCCAAAACCTATTCGATTACCTTGAAATTTAGTCATAAAATTTTTTTTTAGCAGTTTTATCAAATCTAACGGTTGGATAGTTAATTTGATATGCCTGACTTTGTAAATGGGTTAGATTTCCAGCATTTTGTCATATATATAAATATATATTGTTTGTGTATGTGTATATATATATATATATATATATATATATATTTGTATGTGTGTGTGTGTGTGTTTGTGTATATAATATATTATATTTTCTAATATATATATATATATATATATATATATACATACATACATAAGTTTTTTTTTTCTAATTGATCTATATGTATATAATCATTTAATAAAAATAGTGATATAATTAACATCATATACATTTTTTAAAATTTTATGGATCTACAAAATAATTTATTATATGGAATAATGTTGTTTCATAGAAAATTTAATATAATTATTATATTTTTTATAATATTTTTTTAAAAAAATTAAAAATAAATATAAATTTTTTTTAATGATTGTATCAAATCTAATGGTTGGATCGTTAATTGAATATAGCTATCTTTTTAAATGTGTTAGGTATTCAATATTTTTATAGAGATTAAGTTAGATTTTGTGACAAAACATATCTAATTTCCTTTAAATTTGTCATAATACTTTTATTAGTAATTTTATCAAATCTAATATTTTGATCGTTAATTTGATATGTTTATCTTTCTAAATGTGTTAGGTTTCGAATATTTTTATTGGGACTATGCTAGATTCTGTGGTAAAATATATCCGATTATCTTTAAATTTTATCGCAATACTTCTTTTAGTGATTTTATCAAATCTAACGGTTGGATTATTAATTTGATATACGTATATTTCTAAATGTGTTAAGTTTTTGGCATTTTTTATAGATATTATATTAGATTCTGTGGCAAAACATATCTGATTACCTTTAAATTTGGTCATAATACTATTTTTAGTGATTTTATCAGATCTAACGGTTGGATCGTTAATTTGATATGCATATCTTTCTAAATGTGTTAGGTTTTCAGTATTTTTACAGAGATTAAGCTAGATTATGTGGCAGAACATATCTTATTACCTTTAAATTTTATCTTAATACTTTTTTTTTAGTGATTTTATCAAATCTAACGATTGGATAGTTAAGTTAATATGCCTTCCTTTCTAAATGTGTTAGGTTCCAATTATTGTTATTGAGATTATATGGTGAAACATGTCCGATTTTCTTTAAATTTGGTCACAATACCTTTTTTTTTTTTTTTTTGTAATTCTATCAAATCTAACAGTAGAATCCTTTATTTGATATGCCTATATTTCTAAATGTGTTAGGTTTTTGGCTTTTTTTTTTTTTTTTTGGGGCATGACTTTTAGCTAAGAAACTTTTCCCGCCAAAGAGTGAAAGTTTCCTAACCATGAGCTTTTGCGGAGGAAACTTTTTTTCTCGCCAAAGAGCATGACTTTTGGCTAGGAAACTTTCCTCGCCAATGACAAAAATTTTGTTGCTAACAAAGTTTTCCTCACCAAAAAATTTATAAAAATTATTTATTTATTTTTTCAAAAAAAATTTCTCACCATTATATTCAATTTTTTTAAATAAAATTATATTTTTGGTGACCAAATTTTAACGAGGAAACATTTTTGTCGCTAAAAATCATCATCATCGACAAAACTAAAACCTTCAGTGACAAAATTTTTCACTTTTAGCTAGGAACTATGTCCTAGCAAAAAATATAGGCTTTAGCTAGGAAACCTAAAGGGGGCTTTTTAGTGACAAAACTCAAACCCCGAAGCTTTAGCCAAGGCGCTTCAGTGAGAAACGCGCGAGGAAAATTTTTTCCTCATTAAAATCTTTTAGATTGGAAACTTTGGCCATTAGTGAGGAAATTTTTTTGTCATCAAAGGCCTTTTTTCTTGTGGTGTACAATGGATGAATATAGAGAATTAACACAATCCCTCACAAGATTGGCCAAGAGAATATCAAGGATAAGAAAAAGAGTAAAAGACATGTAATTGTCAAGAATCTCCCTAAATTAGTTAAGTACCAAATACAAGCTGAAGATAGTCAAATCCCAATTCTAATACCAATAAGGGTCACAAAAGCAAAATCCACTCTTCTGAGTTATAGATTTTTTATTTTTAGCCTATCAAAGTATATCTTTACCTCCCAAATTGAATATAAGATATATAAAGTGCAAAATCCCAATTACCAAAGGCAAATTCGGAAGAACCTAATACCCCTATCTCTTAGCCATATTAAACTCCCAATGATTACCAAATTTTAATCCCTTCTCTCTCTCTCTCTCTCTCTCTCTCTCTCTCTCTCTCTCTCTCTCTCTCTCTCTCTCTCTCTCTCTAATTAAGGAAAAACATACATTGAACTTATTAGTTTGGCAACTCCTAGCCCCATCTCTTGAATTCATTAAAAGATAGTTAACCAAATAATGAATCTAACATAATAAATTCAAATAATCATTCATTAGAAATTAGAAACCAACAAGTCAAGAGAAGGTAAAATATAAGAACAAGTTAGGTTTCCCTTCAAAATATAATTAAAGTAAATAAATACAAATTGATAAAGGAAAAATAAAAGGAAGAGATAAAGAGGTCTAAAAAACAAGGGCTCTTTATCTTCAATCTTCAATCCTCTTTTGAATCAACACTTCGATGCTCTCCTTGAGCTTCTCTCTTGTGGTAGGTGTTTTTCTCTCATGTTGGCCACCATTCTCAGTCTTGTTAGCTTCTATTTATAGGCCCCAAGATACCATCAAAATCATGTGAGAAATAGATCTAGTTTTGTTCTGTAGCACTAATCGAGGCCTGTTGGAATATGAGAACCACCACCTATTACTCCTAGTAATTTGATTTTTTTTTCTACTCTGTGCATTGACCCGATGCCTATCAGAATATGAGAACCAATGTTGGTTTCTCTTATTTTCTTTGAGTTGGCCATGGCTTAGCTTTCTAATCCAGCGTCGGTTTTGCTCTTTCCTAACCAGTTTCTTTTACTTTATTCACATAAGCCAACCATGGCTTAATTAAGCCGGCTAGGGCTTTACTTTTTACTCCATACCCAGTTCTTGCAATTTCCTTCTTGAAGCTAGCTTTGCTCAGCTCCTTATCTTTCTTCTTGTTGTTTTAATGGGCCGACTTTATTTTGTTATCCTCACATGAGTTAGCCATGGCTTAGTAACAAACCAAGGCCAGCTTTCCTTCAATTAGCATGACCCAGCCATGGCTTAGTACTAAACTAGGGCCGACTTTAGCCTTTATGAAGCCGACCATGGCTTTGATTTCCAAGCCATGGCCAGTTATGCTTTATTCAAGCTTCCATGTTTTTGTCATTTTTTTCAACTTTTTGTGCAATCTTTTCACAATATTGATTCGACATTAATCCTACACAAAAGTACATCAAAATGAAGGGGATAAATAGTATTTGATCTAAAAATCAAGCATAAGTACACTATAAATGAACTCAAAATATGTATATAATTAACCCCTATCATAAGGCAATGCCCAATTTAAGTGTGAGGGAAGGGATCGGTACTCTTGTTAAGAGGAAATTTAATTTTTGATTGCTAGAATGTTGATTTTTTAGGCTAAAATTTGTTTATTTTGTTCAAGTTTTGGCTATTATGGCATTACTTTTTTTTCATAAGAATTTGGTTTAACATTTATTTAGTTAAGTTGAGTTTGTGTAAATTTATATATTTATTGTGATATATGTAAGTTTTGAGAATTTAATTTAATCTTATTTATTCTTTAGTAATTGTTGGAACATTTTCTTGTGATTTTTGATTAAAGGTTGTTGTAATGGAACACAAGCTTTTATTATTGATTGGTTTATGTTTTATGGATTTCTAAACTTATCCTAACTTTGAGTTTAATTTAATGTGGGAAGAGAGTGGAAAAAATGTGGAGATGCAAGTGCCGAAAACTGGTTGAATTCTCTTGAGTGAAAAAAAAAAAAGAAAGAAAGAAAAATGTGATGTGAAAGAAAAAATGATTAAAAAAGCGTTGAAGGAAAATTTTCTTGATTATTTTTAAGAAAGGCCAATATGGTGAGATGGAGTATAAAATAAGTAAGAGTGCCACTTATTTTCTACTCAAGTTGTAGAAGTTGGAGTTATGAAACATGAGTTGGCTTAGTAATCTTGGCTTATATGAATTACATTGTCTATTTGGCTGAAGTAGCAAGAATGAGTGGCTTTGAATGAATTGGAATGAACTGTTTAACTTGATTTCAATAGCCTTGATTATATCTAGCTAAATATGTGAGTTTGTATGAGTTTGGCTTGCTTAAATAAGTGTTAAATGGGATTCTTATGTAAGAAGAGGAATAATATCTTTCCTATGTTGGATATTGTTCACTTGAGTCAATTTTTGGTTAGAAGTTAATTTACTTGTTAATATATTTAATGTCATGTTTGCTTCAGGACAACTTAAGGCTTAAGTGTAGGGGAGTTGATATGGCTTAAATTTACCTATATATTCTTAGCCATTTGAAATGAATTTGTGTAGTTTTTGAGTATAATGGTTATGAAATTCCTCTACTTTATGATGTTTTGATGATATGTTGTTGTAGAAGGTTTTTTTCGATTTTGTTTGCAAATTGAAAAAAAGAAGTGAAATCAGAATTGTTCCAGTAGTGAACCAGCATCAACCTAGGTACTTGAACACACTGAGCTCAATTCTGGAAAATAGGAAAAATCAAAGCATACAAATTCGGACCAAATAGTGTTGAATTGGAGCTGGCTCCCCTACCTGAACTGGCCGCATCTCTACTCTGTTGTTAAGACGGCGAAAAATCCTTTGTAAAGTAGAATTTAAAATTTTCTGATGGATTCTCTTGGCAATAGACTTGTTGACAGGAAAAAACTTTTTTGAACCAAATTTAGCAATCAAAAGGCTTATATAAATATGGAAGAATAAGCCAAACTTATTAAAAGAGCAAAATTAGAGATTACTCATTGAAGAGGAAATTCATCAAAGAGGAGCATTGCTTTGGAAAAGTTTTCATTGGAGAAAAAGAATGGCTTGTCTATGAGTTCTTATTTTTTTCCATTGTTTTCTTCTTTTTTTTTTTAACAATGTTGAGTTTAATATTTTAATTATATTTAAAAGGTGATTTAAAGTTTATGAAATTTGTATTAAGTTTGATTCTTTTATCAATTAAATTCCTTGTTTCTTGTATTTATTTACTTGGCTTTTTTATGGTAGATTGATTGATTCTTTCTTCCTTCTAATTAACTTAAGAAAAAGGTTAGAAGAGGATTCAATTTGATTATAAATTCTATATTTTTTATTTCTTAATTAGCTTCAGAGAGAAGTTAAGAAAAAAAAACCTAAGTAATCAAGGTTTGTTAATATCACCTAAAGATAAGGATGCTAATTGATTTCATGTTTTAGTACTACTTAGAAATAGGGATATTAATTGAGGAAATATTTTTAATGCATATTTTGGTTATTTTTGTGAGATAAAAATATCCTCTAAGTTAACCAGAAGATAGTGAAACCATGACTCGAGAGAGTGTAATCTACTTGATAATTCCTTTATGATGCTAGAATGATAATTCATTATGATATTTACTAACCTGATCATTGTTATATCTTTAAGAAATTCTATCTAAATACATATTTTTTTCCCTCATCTTTGTGAATATTTTACCTGAATTTATTTGGTCACTTTAGTTTGGTAGGTTAAGTAATGGATGAAGAGTAATTAAATGTAGTAGCTCTTTGATGATCAATACTCGTTAATTCTCTATATTATACCTTGCAATGAATAAACCTGCTCTATATATGTGATTCTGGAGTCAACATTTTAATTAAAACTTGATTAAGCATGCACTTAAAAATGATTAATTTTTATATACCCAAACCTAATGCATCAATGACTTCACTCATATTCTCTCTTGAAAAGGGAAAAAGACCATAGGAACTCAATTGTTCAAACATACTATGATAACCAAATATAAGTTCGAGGTTTTTAAATGTAGCTATTTTTAATATTTTCCTTTGGTTGTAAGATTAATTTATTTTATTTTAATAAAATTCTCAACTTAAGGTGTTATTAAAAAATGGTAAATAAATTTCAAAAGTGATTTTGAAACAATGTATGATTGAAAAGATTTTAGCTAAAGGTTGTACCTCTCTAATAGTTGTGACCATTTATTTACAATGGTAAATTCTAAAATCAGTTAACCCATTGGCAAAGTGATGACTTGGTTATAAATAACTTGTACGACGTGATTTCTTGATTTGATAGATTCTTATTTTTATTCTTGGAAAGATTTGAAGGGGGGGGGAATTCTACACTTTCTAAATGCATGTGCTATAGTATGCTTCCAAATCCTTGTGAAAAAGGTAAAAAGAGGAGAAAAAATGTATGAGATCAAGATGAAATAAGGAGTAAGGTAAATGTTTGAAAGAAACCATGGTGGATTAGCAAAAACATTTCATTTTGGTAGTTTACTAATTGCCCTTGCGTAATTCCTTTTAAAATCTATATCAACTTTTGCTTTCTTAACAAGAATATCACACATTAAAATATTTTAAATATAAAATTCTAAATTATCTTTGAAATTATCACATTAAAAGATAATATGATGCCATATGCATTATAATAATTTTATTGTACTACACAAAAACCCTTAAGATTTGCAATAACTAAGATTTAAATTTTTGTGGTTTGTTATGTATAGAAGATTCAAATTATTGGAACTTAAAGAAAGGCTGGTGATATTGCAAACCTTTTGATCAAATGCCGTTAAGTTAGTTTATTAAAACTCCCCCCCCTCCCATCCCTTGAAATTCTTGGTTTTTTTTTTTTTTGGTGAACCTGTAGATTGTAAAAAAGAGCTTCCTTTTTCCTTGCATATAGAGTTTCAAGCTCAAAATTCATAAACATTGGTGGTATTAGGTGTGAAACCCCACCTTAAGTTATTCTTGGGAATAAGACGAATGCATGCATTTCATTTTTGCATGTGCATTTTATGTACTTGATTATACGTACGTATGTACGTATGTATGTATGTGTGTGTCGCGTGCGCGCGCATGCCTTAAGTGAAATTTATCACTTAACCTAGGTAGTACTAAGTTGCTTGTTTTAGCTTGCATACTATATTTTGAATTGTTATTAGAGTACTTTGTATGAAGGAGAATTTAAGTATAACGTGGTAGTACATAAGGATTTTAGTGTATCTATAGGACATAAGAGTACAGTGGTGTAATGGAAAGAGTGTTGGGATTCTAGTTGATCAATTAGGAGTCGAATGCTATCCTGGCATAAACTCTTCTTTTATTCCTTATTTCCTTCCTTTTTGACCAGTTCCTTCCTCTCGTTAGTCACCATTCTTTTTTTAGGAATGGGAAAATATTCTAGCAAGAGTTATTTATTCCGAATCTCCTTTCCTCTTTAACATGTTCTTGTTTCCTTTCTTTACACTATCTTCCATATTTATTTCCTCTCAATATAGCAACCGGCTACATCTTAGCATAATCCCCGTATTTTCTCTCCAAGTTGGCAATAAAGATTGGAGATATATAGCTCTTGCCAAAACTAGGTATTCTTTCCTTATTCCCCATACAATTTAAATTTCTAACTCCTATGATTTCTCCTTCCTTGTGCATGCTTTCCATTTCCTTTCTTTTCCCTCATAGAAACTGACCATGTCAAGCTGTAATCCCTTTAATTTCTCATCCAATTTGGAAACTAGTTTGCTGGAGATTTATTTCTTACCAAAACTAGAATTTCATTTCCTTTTTCTATGGAATTTAGAAATAGAAACTCCTAGTGAAGCCATACTATCTTAATGAGTTAATTTGTTTGATATTGCTAGTTTAGTTTCTTGGCCACAATTTTAGTATGAACCTATGAGATCTAATTGTATTTGTTACCTTGTGATATCTACATATTTGAATAGGGTTTCGCGCTGCCTTTGGTTAATTACTCCCTGCGTATGTTTGATGAAAACAACTTCTGTGATGGTTGATTTTAACCCTAGGCATCACAGGACATTCAAGACTAGTATACTTATGTTGATGAGATCATATTCGTAATGTTATGTTTTCTATGAACTCTTATATGTGATGGTTAGATTGTTGAAGTATTTAGAAACCAAGTTAGGTGAAACTTTGTTAATAGGGCTATGAATGAAACATATGTTGTTATATGTTTTGATAAATCAATAGAGTAGAGTGGGATAGAAGCTTTACATTTTTTATAGATGGTGTTGGAACTTTTCGCTAAGGAGAAAATTGATATCTTGATTTCTTCGAGTAACACAAGTAAGTCCTTGCATGAATTTTAATAAATAATGCTCTGTTTATGCAAGTCATATACTGTTTGAATATTTTCTTAAGGAAATTAACTACTTGATATGCAACATGGATAAACGAAAATTGACTACTTGATATGCAAGTCAAAATGATGTTTAATCAGACAAAAGCTTTCAAAAACATAACTAAGTTTTTTCCAATAAGGTTTTGGTTTGCACACTTCACCATGTATGCATACTCAAGTTGGTTGAAACTATTTACTTTGAGAATGACTTTGAATAGGATAAACGTTGAGTACTTAATAAGAATAGGCTACGGGTTCTAGCCTTTGAGGAATTGGGTGAGTACTTCGGCATATGGCCACCTCTGGGGTAAGATCCCTTTCCAGAAGGGGTGACAGTACTAGAAAGTTAGGCCAGTCTGAGCTAGCAACAAATTCTTAGTAGGAATTATGATCCGGAATTGGATAATTAGTAAGTTGGGTGAGAAGTGGAGGAGTATCTCACCCAGTGGGTCGATCAACCACTGGACTGTGTGGTAGGGTCTTATAGTGCATTGCCATGATGTAATGTTTCATGGCAAGGGACTATGATACAAGATTTCTTAGTCCACCTGTTTTGTAAAATTTAATGAGTGGTTTGGCTATTACATGAAACATGGTTATTTAACCTCTCTGTTGATTTTATTATATCTTATTGAGCAAAATTTACAAGCAACCACTCTATGTTCTTCTAAATTAATATACGAATACTTGAAACATTTTTTGTAAAGCTTCCAACCTGCATCATGAAAGCATTTCAAATTGCCCATGAACACACAGAGAACTTACTAAGAAGTTCTTCTTATACATTTCTTTATCATATTTTCAGGGAATGCTAATCCAAACAAGGTGGGATGTTGATAATGTTTAAGATCTATATTTCGTCGTTTATTTATGAATCAATATCACTACAAGAAAATGATTCATTTTCGCTAAAAGTACCCTTTAACGAGTAAAATTTTTCTTCATCGACAAAAACTTTTTGTCACTACTGCTTAAGACCTTCGACAATAAAATTTTTATTTCCTAGCTAAAATTGATGGCTTTAGCTAGGAAATAAGTATATTGGCGAGAAAAATTTAAATTTTCTTGCTAATGATAAATTATCAACGACGAAAATTCATTTCCTAATTAAATTTTTCTAGCTAAAAATGCATCATCAGTGACGAAAATTCATTTCCTATCTAAAAATATTAACTTTTATCACTATTAATTATACTTTTAGCGACAAAATTCATATTTTCTAACTAATATCTATCTTTAAATTTTTAAATATTTACAACATGTCTCCAAAAATTTTGTAAATTAGTCTTTAAATTTTGTATAATTACAAAATAATCTCAAAAATTTATGAATTGATTCCTATATTTCAAAATACTTATAATATGACCCTAAAAAATTTTATAAATTGGTCCCTAAATTTTTAAATATATAAAACATTACCCCAAATTTTACAAATTGCTCCTTAAATTTTGTAAAATTATAAAATGATAACCAAAATTTTATAAATTGGTTATTAAATTTTAGAAAATTTAAAATATTATCTCAAAAAAATTACAAATTAGTCCCTAAATTTTTAAATATTTAAAAATATATTATATTATAGGTTGATATATAGAAATTAAGCTAGGTTATATGGCAAAATATGTCCGATTACCTTTAAATTTGGTCATAATATATTTTTTAGCAAATTAAACAAATCTAATAGTTGGATCATTAATTTGATATATCAATCCTTGTAAGTGCGTTAGGTTTTTGGTATTTTTATAATGATTATGCAAGATTAGGTTGTAAAATATATCTGATTACTTTCAAATTTGGTCATAATATATTTTTTAGTAATTTTAACAAATCTAATAAGTAGATCGTTAATTTGATATGCTTATCATTGTAAATGGGTTAGGTTAATTTTATAGAGATTTTGCTAGACTAAGTGGCAAAACATATCCGATTACCTTTAAATTTGATCATAGTAATTTTTTAAATCATTTTATGAAATCTAACGATTGGATCATTAATTTGATATGCCTATCTCTCTAATATGTCGGTTTCCTTTATTTTTATAGAGATTGTGCTAGATTCTGTACCAAAACATATTTGATTACCTTAAAATTTGGTCATGAATTTTTTTTAGCAATTTTAACAAGTCTAACGGTTGGATCATTAATTTAATATGCCTATCTTTGTAAATGAGTTAGGTTTCGAGAATTTTTTTTTTTATATATATAGAGATTATGCTAGATTAAGTGGCAAAACATATCTGATTACCTTTAAATTTAGTCATAATACCTATTTTAGTGATTTTATCAAATCTAATAGTTGGATTATTAATTTGATATAACTATCTTTCTAAATGTTCTAGGTTTTCTATTTTTTTTTATAGAGATTATACTAGATTCTGTGTCAAAATATATCGATTACCTTGAAATTTAGTTATATAATATTTTTTAGTGATTTTATCAAATCTAACGGTTGCGTTATTAATTTGATATGCCTATCTTTGTAAATATGTTAGGTTTTGAGTATTTTTATACAGATTACACTATATTAAGTGGCAAACATATCTGATTATCTTTAAATTTGGTTCTAATGCATTTTTTAGTGATTTTATCAAATCTAATGGTTGGATCATTACTTTTATATGCCTATCTTTCTAAATGTGTTAGGTTTTTTTGTATTTTTATAGAGATTATGCTAGATTCTATGCCAAAACATATTTGGTTACCTTAAAATTTAGTAATAAAATCTTTTTTAAGTGATGTTATCAAATCTAACGGTTGGATCATTAATTTGATATGCCTATCTTTGAAAATGAGTTAGGTTTCAAACATTTTTGTAGAGATTATTCCACATTAAATGGCAAAACATATCTGATTACTTTTAAATTTGGTCCTAATACTTTTTTTAGTCAGTTTATCAAATCTAAGTGTTAGATCATTAATTTGATAATGTCTATCTTTCAAAATGTGTTAGGTTTTTTGTATTTTTATAGAGATTATGCTAGATTTTGTGCCATAACATATTTGGTTACCTTAAAATTTGGTAATAAACCTTTTTTGGTGATATTGTCAATTCTAACGGTTAGATCATTAATTTGGTATACCTATATTTGTAAATGAGTTAGGTTTCGAGCATTTTTATAGAGATTATGCTAGATTAAGTGGCAACACATTTTCTATTACCTTTAAATTTGGTCATAATACTTTTTTTTTTAGTGATTTTATGAAATCTAACTGTTAGATCGTTAATTTAATATGTCTATCTTTGTAAATGCGTTAGGTTTTGGGTATTTGTATAGATGTTATCTAGGTTATATTGAAAAATACATCCGATTACCTTCAATTTCAGTCATAACACTTTTCTTAGAAATTTCAACAAATCTAATGGTTGCATCATTTATTTGATGGGCATATCTTTGTAAATGTCTAAGGTTTTGAGCTTTTTTTTTTTTATGGATATTATACTAGATTATGTGGTAAAATATATCCGATTACATTCAGATTTTGTCGTAACAATTTTATTAAAATTTTAAAGAAATCCAACGATTAAATCATTAATTTGATGCACCTATCCTTTTAAATACGTTAAGTTTGGCACATTTTTATAAATGTTATGATAGATTATACCACAAAATATATCCAATTACCTTCAAACTTGATCATAACACTTTTATTAATAATTTTAACAAATTTAACAGTTGAATTGTTAATTTGGTATGCTTATCTTTGTAAATGAACTAGGTTTTGGGCATTTATATACAAGTATATATATGTTTAAGTATATATTTTTATATGTGTATACATATATGTATATCTATTTATATGTATTTGCTATGTATATGGTGTGCATATGTCTATATATATATATATATATATATATAATACACACACACACACACACACATATACATATATATTAAAATAGTATACTAATTGTGTGTATATATGCATATTATTATTATATATTTATTAATATATATATATATATATATATATATATTACATGTATTTGGGGGGTGTATATGCATTTGTATAGGTTCCTGAGGTATGCCTCTTCTTGTTCCACAATCGAGTTAGAAGAAGTTGATTTAAAAGATAACTTTTCCATGAGTTCCAACCTAGTTGAACCTTTTGTGGAAGTACTATGATTATCTTCTAAGTATCTAGCATTACTACTTATTAGTACTTTCTGCTCCTTGGAATGATAAAACTAACCACCCTTTGTTCTTTTTGGATACCTAACAGAATAGAAAAATTCTGATCTTGGTTATAACTGAAGGCTTAAAATGGTAAAAATTATCAAAACAAAAGCATGTTAGGAAAACGAAAAATTTACCTCTGTGATTAAGTGGCCTTCTTCGCACTGGTGTAGATGTCTGTATAAGGATATTTTTGGCTAATGGCTTACGTCCTTGCAAATGTCTACTGTGTCTCATCTACGCAAAGTTTTCGATCTTTCGAAATATTGCCTGAAGCACAAGAAGGCTTAAAGAAGTGGGTTTGATCAACCTTCGTGAAAGCTTCAACGAAGTTCTCTCTATGATGTTTTGGGTTTGTTTCGGTGAATTAAAATTCAATGCAGAAGTCCAATTGCTCCAATCAAAATATCAAAAAATCATAGCTGTATTTTATCTTTCATTTCTACACCCCGAGAGAGTACATGCATTTGCGTGAAAACAAAAAGCACCCATGTTTTCTGTTATCCTTCACGCAAACAACACGGGATCCATCCTGTGTTGTCTTTTTTTTTAATTTAATTAATTTTTATAATTTTATTTTACTCTTGGTCTTATTCATTTGGCCAGATAAAATTATTTATTCTTGGGCTTGAACACCCATAAATAATAAATCTCAATTATTTATTTTCTAGACTATATTAAACAGCCCAATAAATAATTAAGTCCAAATAGATCAATATAAAATTTTATACCTTTTATTTAGTTTATATCCAGATTAATTTTCTAATTATTTAATTTAGGCCTTGAGCCCTGAATAATTTATTAACTAATTAAACTAGATAAAATAAATACTCTCTCTCGATCCTTTTATTTTATTCTAATCTAATAATAAAATAGAATAATAAAATAAAAACTCATAATTTTTAAGACCAATTTTTTAACCTAAATCTTTCATGACTTAAGGGCCATTCCGGAGACCAAAAGACACATCGCCTTGGCTACTAAAATGACCAAAATACCCTCGCTATATAAATAACTATATTTTTCATTTTAAATATTTCCTAATATCACCATAAGAAAATATTGATCCCAAGGACAATGCTGCGTTAGCAAAGTCTTCGACCTATAGGTGTAATGACTAAAATACCCCTCTACGCATTGTCGTGCAATTAGAGAGGAAGAGTGTACTAACATCTCTCTAATAGATATCTACCATCATTAAACCTCTAGTCCAACAATCTACAACTCCTGGAATGTTTTCACTTTTTAAGGGAGCTATCTTAAAGTAAACATCCAAGTCATGTTCCCCAGGGCCCTGGATAATTAGATCATTTGAACAGTCACAAGGGACGATATAGCATAGAAGCTATCTTGTACAAGTTTGTCTTAACTAACTAGTCACATATACCCAACATACAAGTATATTGGTTCTACAAAAAAACCTCAACTATAGTATATTAAAGTATATACTTCTACCTTTGTCAAACTACCAAATCATACTCAAGCGGTAGAGTATTAGTCTACAATGTAGCAGTAATAGCCTGGGTTTCTTTTAAATAGTACTTTTAGAAACCACTATTACAGCTTCTGTTCTACGTATTCGAAATATGCTCATACTATGAAGTGAGTGGACTACTCACTGGCTAAAGGTAATCCATTTCCCATTTGGAATTAATAACACAATAACCTATACATGATGAGATTCCCATTCTCATCAATAGGTTAAAAATAAACATTTATGTGTTAAGTAACCCGTGATCTATACCTTACTGTGAAAGACCACCATTCACATGGATCACTTACTTAAACACAATGGGCCATTTCCAAACAAAAATCGTGCACAAATAAAATGTAAATTCACAAACAAATTTTGAGAATAAATTCTTTTATTAATAAATTCGATAATTACATCAAATAATCTAGTCTAGAGGGCATATACTTCAACAATCTCCCACTTGCACTCTAAGACTAAGAAAGTTCATAGGTGCCCACCCCTATGGCATCTAAGTGTCTCTTGAAGACTCTCTCAGCCAAAGGCTTTGTGAAGGGATCTGCATAGTTGTTCTCTAAGGCTATCTATTCCACTATGATTTTCCGTCTCTGAATGAAATCCCGATTCAGATGGTACTTCTTCTGGATGTGCTTCCCCTTCTTGTAGTTCTTGGATTCTTTGGATTACGAGACTGCTCCAGAGTTGTAACAATACACCACAATCAGTCTATCTATGTGTAGCACAACTCCAAGTTCTGAAAGGAACTTTTGAAGCCAGACTGCTTCCTTTGACTCTTATGAAGCTGCCACATACTCATCTTCCATAGTTGAGTCAGCAATACAAAATTACTTAATACTCCTCCATGAAACAGCTTCTCCAGACAAGGTGAAGACATATCCACTAGTGGATTTTCTCTCATCCTTCGCCACTTGGAAATTTGAGTCTGTGTATCCAGTAGGAACCAAGTCGTCAGCCTTGTAAACCAGCATATAATCTTTCGTACAATTGAAGTACTTAAGAATATGCTTTACAGCTTGCCAATGAACCTCTCCAAGATTTAACTGATATCTGCTAACTACGCCTACAGCAAAGCAGATATCTAGCCTGGTGCACAGCATGGCGTACATAAGACTTTCCACAGTCGAAGCATAGGGAATCCTACTCATCCTATCTTTTTCTTCTTAAGACTTAAGACAGTCCTTAGAACTAAAAGACAACCCATGTCTGCAAGGGATTATAGCTCCCTTACATGAGTCCATGCTAAACTTGGCCAGCATCTTGTCAATATATGTCGCTTGGGATAATTCTAACATTCTTTACTTCCTATTTCTAAGAAGCTTAATCCCGAAAATGTAGCTAGCTTCTCCCAAGTCATTCATACTAAATTAACTAGATAGCCAAACCTTAGTAGATGATAATGTCCCTACATCATTCCCAATGAGTAGAATGTCATTCTCATATAGGATAAGAAAAACCACATTTATGCCTTCTAATTTTCTATACACGTATGGTTCATCCTCGTTTTGAATGAAACCGTAAGACTTTACATACAGTCTCATCAAAATGAATATTCCATGTTCTAGATACCTGTTTAAGTCCATAAATGAACTTCTTAAGCTTACAGACCATAAGTTCCTGGCCTTTAGCAATAAAACCTTCCAGTTGGAACATATAGATGTTTTCATTAAGATGGCTATTAAGAAATGCCATCTTGACATCTATTTGCCAAATCTTATAGTCATAATGACATGCAATGGTAAGGAGGATACGGATGGACTTAAGCATGGCTACCGGGGAAAAAGGTTCATCATAATCGATTCCCTCTTTCTGAATATACCATTTCACCACAAACCAAACTTTGAAGGTTTCCACCTTCCCATCCGCTCCCCTTTTCCTCTTATATAGCCACTTACACCCAATGACTTTTATCCCTTCAGGTGAAGCTACAAGATTCCAAACCTGATTGAAGTACATAGACTCAATCTCGGCTTTCATTACTTCTAGCTATAGATCTGCATCAGCATCAACAATAGCTTCTTCGTATCTAGTAGGATCTTGTTCTTGATGGTCAAAGACCAGCTCAAAAGCCTCTCATGTCCATCTTTCTGGAACTTTAGATATCCTCCCACTACGACGAAGCTCCGTTTGAACAAGTTCTTGAGGTTGTGCCTTTTCTTGTTCTATTATCGGGTCTGAAGAAGTTAATTCCGAAGATAACTTCTCCTCGAGTTCCAACCTTGTTGAACCTTTAGTGAAAGTACTTTGATCATCCTCCAAGTATCTAGCATTGGTACTTACCAGTACTTTTTTCTCCTTAGGATGATAAAAGTAACATTCTTTTTTCCCTTTTTGATACCTGACAAAGTAGTATAATTCTGATCTTAGTTCTAGCTTGTCTCCCTAGATCAGTACATAAGTTGGATAGCCCCATATTCTAAGATGATTTAGACTTGGTTTACGCCCAATTCACATCTCATAGGGTGTCCTAGGTACTGACTTAGAAGGCATCAAGTTTAGAATATATGCCGTTGTTTCTAAGACATATCCCCAAAAAAAGACCGAAAGAATAGCATGAGACATCATGCTTCGGACTATTTCCATGAATATGCTGTTCCTTCCCTCAGCTACTCTATTCTGTTGGAGTATACCTGGCGTAGAGAGCTGGGATACTATTACGTGATGTACCATGTAATCCTTAAACTCACCCAGGAGGTATTCTCCACCACAATCGATCGTAAGGTTTTAATCAGTTTACCTGTTCGACACTTCACTTCAGCCTTAAACTCTTTGAACTTGTCAAAGGAGTCGGACTTGGATCTCATTGGGTAGACATAACCAAACCATGTATAATTATTCGTGAAAGTGATAAAGTACTCAAAGCCCCCTCTAGCTTGAGTAGACAAAAGATCACGCATCAGTATGAATAAGTCCCAATATATCCTTGACTCTATCAACATTTTGGATAAACGACCTTCTGGTTATTTTTCCCATAACGCAGGATTCATATTAAGGCCAACTTTTCAATCTTAATGAGCTCAATGGCCCATCATGGATTAACCTCTGAATCCTGGTTGAGTTAATATGGCCCAACCTTAGATGCCAAATATATAAGTCATTAACATTGGTCTTTCTCTTCTTACTTAAAGGTTTAGATTGAGCGTTATTTATTTGATTGTTTGTAGGATTTAAAAAGAATAAATTCCATACATGTGCCATACATATAAAACTTCTCCATTTCTACTGATAGTAATACCAGAATGGAAAGAAATAGAATACATATGATTTATTAGTTTTGTAACTAAAATCAAATTTTGTCTAAAACCAGGTACATATAAAATATCCTTTAATACAACTACTTTTTTACAATAAAAAATAAGATCCAACTCTCCTACTGTAAGGGCCCATACTCGTGCTCCATTTCCTACTCGTAGTCCATGCTCACCTTTCTAGAGTCTTCTTATTATACTAAACCACTGCAAGAAGTTACAGATATGATCAATGGCACCAAAATCAACAATCCAAGTGGGAGTTGATCCAACTATTGAAATATACTCTAGATAGAGAACAATATCTGTAGGGTTTTTCTTAGCCTGAAGTTCTGGACACTCCTTTTTCCAGTGTCCCTTCTGCCTACATTTGAAGCATTTACCTTTGGGCTTGTTAGGCTGGTTCTTGGGCCGGGCCTGTGCATTTCCCTTCTTCTTCTTAAACATCCTGGGCTTAGGTCCAGTTCTAGAAGAAAAAGTCCTCGTAATCATAGCCTTGGACTATGGCTTCATAACCTTCTCTACCACTTGGAGCTCTTTCATCAACTCAGTTAAAGTTATGTTTAATTTGTTCATATTGTAGTTCAACTTGAACTAAGTAAAATAGCCCGACAGAGATTCGAAAACCATGTCCACTTGGCTCTCGGGGTTAATAACAGCCCCAAAGACTTGTGCTTCCACAAAAGCAGCAATCATTTTGAGCATATACTCCCTGACTGATGCTCTTTCAGCTATATTAGTGTTTGTGATAGTCCTAAAAGCCTCCTGTCTTATGGGCCATCTCTTATTGGAGAATATCGTGGCTAATATCGTATGCTTGTGGCCATGTGCTTATGTTTTGACCGAAGCACATTCGACATGGAGGCCAACATGTATTATCGACCCATTTCGTTGGTCTTCTTCCATACTTTTCAACCTCACGCTCCTCTGCGGTGGAACCCTCCCCAACAACAAGGCAAGTTTCAAAGAGGACATACTTATACTCCTCAACAGTGAGTATTATGTCCAAGTTTATTTTTCAGTCCATACAATTTGGTCCCATTAGCTTATTCTCATAGAGAATAACGGCTAAAAGACTAAAAGAACCTCCACCAACCATTTCTGAAATATCAAAAATAAAAGAAAATTTAGTTTGTGAAAAAACAAAAAAAAGTTATGATTTTATCCTCATATTAAATCTGATAATAGTTAACCCTATCACTATTAGCTTTAATATGATTAATTTAGCGCTTAAAAAAAATGACATAGCTTCTTGGGAAGATTAACAGTTTTCTAAGCTAAGCGTATTAACCACCATAAATTAATTTCCCTTCAAGGTAATAATCTAAAAGATAACTTCATCATGGGATGACCGTTTCTTCTCATTTTCTATAGACATTCCTAGCACTATAACCTCCAACGTGGGCTGGCCGATCATAGCACATGTCCCGAGTTATTAATCACATCCATCCATTAGTTCTAAATTCTGGGGGAATATGATAGGGGCTAAATTAGTCATGTTTTTTCTAGTTATTTGAGGTTCTTTTGTGATACATTTTGTTCAATAACTAGTTATATTCCTTCATATTTGAGATTTACTCTTGGAAAGGTATTTTGTTCTTTATTTCAAATTTTTAGGGTAAAATGGTACAAGAACGTCGCAAAACAGAGGAGAGGCGGCGCCAGCTAGGACCCTAGAACCGACGCCGGCCATAAATTGTTGAAACGAACTTCGAAGTGATGGAAAAATTATGGAAATAGAGCAGAACAAAACCAAGGCGGCGCCGGCTATGAAGCTGGAACCGGCACCAACTGCATTCTGGAAAACATTGTGCAAAATTCGAAGAAAAATCGGCGAACGAGTGGAGGAATAGAACACAACCGGTGCTGGCTCCAAGAGTCAAGCCGACGCCAGCTGTGCCCTAATGTTCAGGCGGTGCTTGATTTTTCTACGCGGTTTTTAGTAAGCTGAGGAGTTTTTGTATCTTCCAACTTCTACTCTACCAAGAACTTTGTACCTACGAGTTTAGGCACTTCCCAAGCCTATAAATAGATGAAAAACACAAGAGAAAATGGGAGAATTCATTGATTATCATAGAAAATCATTCAATCAAAGGAGGAATTCTTCAAGTTCAAGGAGGGTTGTACAAGAAGGTCTTCAAAGGAAGAAGAAGGAGGCTTGTCTATGAGTGCTTTCTTTTACTTTGTTTTCTTTTTCTTGAACAATGATATGTTAATTGTTTTATTGTAATTTGACATTGTTTTAGATATTCATGATATTTAGAGTTATTTGATCTTTTGATTAATTGATTGTTTTTCTTAATATTGATTACTTGTGCTTATTACGAGATTGATTGGTTGGATCTTTCCATTAACTTGCTTGGACAAAGGGGTTGATGGTGGTTTCAATTCATTAGTTTCATATTTTTTAGCTTTTAACTTACTTGGACAAAGGGATTAAGAGTAGGGACAAAGTAACTCAAGGTTAATTGATGCCTGCCATGATATGGATTCATTAGTTAATTTCATGCATAATTTACCAAGAATTGAAATTAAATCAAGGACTGTGGTTAATACATCTTTTGGGTAAGACTAGTTGAGATAGAATATATGATACTAAGTTACCTAGAAGATAGGGATTCATAGATTGGACAAAGTGAATCTATATTATCCTGTATGATGCCAAGAGAATAATTAGTTCTGATAAAGGTTGGGAACTTTAAGATCATGGTTGTCTAAACAATTGTTTGAATTGCATAAATCTCCATCCTTGACATGTATATATTTTACTTTACTTTTTTCTTTTTATTTATTTTTCAATTTATTGAGTCAGTTAAATAATGAAAGAAATGTGATTAATGTCTACTTGTTCTTGGAGGATCGACACTCGTTTGAACCCTATGCTCGGTTAATAATGAGTACGCTTGCTCATATGTGTGATTTGGGCTGAACGTTTTAATTTAAACTTGATTGGGAATGTGCTTCGTTTTATATGATTTTTACACCCAAGTCCAGACACATCAGGTATCCCCATCCTATACAGGTTCACTCCCAAGGTGACACGAGGGGACCCACGATCTCTAACGAAGATCGTGATGAAAGCCGTGTGGCCGTTGGAACCCCTCTCCCACTTAGTATTAAAATAAGGGTTTTTCTTGAAAAATATATTTTGAAATTTTCAATTAAGTTTTCTTTTAACTCAAAATAAAATATCTAAACCCATAAAAATTTCTATGTCAAGGTTTATACCCTTTAAGAAATTTTTTCCATGGATTAATTTTATTTAAGCTAATAAACTTAATAATTTCAAAAAAAATTCCAATAAAATTTTTGAGAGATTTTGATCTAAAGTTTTGACAAAAACAATTTCTCTTGTTAAAATTCAATCAAAATGGTTTTCTATTTTACTTCACAAAAATATCTAAATTCAATATATTTTCTATGTTAAGAATAAAATCCTTTGAGAAAATATCCAAGAATTAATTTTTGCCAAAATTAAAATTAACCATTTGATTTAAGAAAAATGTTTTTCTTTGTCAAAAATTCCTAAAGACTTTGGTCTTTGAGAAAACGCGCACATAGGGTACAAAAAGAAATAAGCATGCTAGAAAACTGTAAATGTTTTCATACTTTTCTATTCTTTTAACTTAAGTGTCTAAATAATAGAAATAAACACATTAATTAATTAATAGTCTTGTTTAATCTTAAAATTTCCTTTACTATTAATTTTCATGCAAAATATTCAAAGAATATTAACTATTGCAATAAAAATAACTTCGTCTGATATGGGACCAAAAACAAAAAAATATATATATTTCGGTTAGGTCCATGCACCCGCCACACTAGATCACAGCCCATGGGAGAACCCATGGACCAGATTCGAACGGGTGTCTACACCTATGCCTGCGCTCGCTCTAGCTGCATGGTCAAAATGTTGACTGCATAGCGGATTGCAATCCCCTGCTAGCGCGGCTCGCAAGCCGTGGTTCCTGGCACAGCATCATCATGGCTTGGTTTAGTGGCGCGGCTTGGCTTATATGGCTTCAATAATGCTTCTTCTCCAGAAAGTCCCTTGCGAACTCTCTCTGATTGTTTTCATGGTTTTCAATCAAAAATCATCCAAACAACCGCCTAAGCCCTTGAAAACACTGGGTTTAAACGATATCTATGAAAGTAAGCAAAATACATTGTTGCTATACTTTCACTCGCAAAACTTACAGTGAAACTACCCGTACTAGTAAATACGAAGGATCACAGATTTCAACCAAAACAAATATTTTCTTATTTTAGTTAAGCCTAACATGCTTCCTACATTTGCCAAACCATAACTCTAATACCAATTGAAGGTTTAAAATGGCAAAAATTATCAAAATAAAAGCATGTTAGGAAAACGAAAAATTTACCTCTGTGATTAAGTGGACCTCTTCGCACTGGTGTAGATGTCTGTATAAGGATATTTGTAGCTAATGGCTCATGTCTTTGCAAACGTCTACTGCGTTTCATCCACACAAAGCTTTCAATCTTCTGAAATAGTGCCCGTAGCACAGCCGGTAAAAGCTTTAAAAAGTGGGTTTGATCAACCTTCATAAAAGCTTCAACGAAGCTTTCTCTCTGTGATGTTTTGGGTTTGTTTCTGTGAATTGAAATTTAATGTAGAAGTCCAATTGCTCCAATCAAAATATCAAACAATCATAGCTGCATTTTATATTTCATTTCCACACCCCAAGAGAGTACATCCATTTGCGTGAAAATAGAAAGCACCCCTACTTTCTGCTATCCTTCACGCACGGGATCCATCCCGTGTTATCTTTTTTCTAATTTAATTTAATGAATTAACTAATTAATTTAATTAATTAATTTTTTTTTAAAAAAATTATTTTACCCTTGGTCTTATTCATTTGGCCAAATAAAATTATTTATTCTTAGGCTTGAACACTCAAAAATAATAAATCTCAATTATTTATTTTCTAGACTATATTAAACAGCCCAATAAATAATTAAGTCTAAATAGATCAATATAAAATTTTATACCTTTTATCTAGTTTATATCTAAATTAATTTTCTAACTATTCAATCTAGGCATTGGGCTCTAAATAATTAATTAACCAATTAAACTACAAAAAAATAAATACTCTCTCTCTCAGACCTTTTATTTTATTCTAGTCTAATAATAAATTAGACTATTAAAATAAAAACTCATAATTATCAAGACCAATTTCTTAATCCAAATCTTTCATGACTTAAGGGTCATTCCGGAGACCAAAAGACTCATCGCCTTGGCTACTAAAATGACCAAAATACCCTCTCTATATAAATAACTATATTTTGCATTTTAAATATTTCCTAATATCACCATAAGGAAATATTGACCCCAAGGACAATGCTGCGTTAGCAAAGTCTTCGACCTATAGGTGTAATGACTAAAATAGCCCTCTACGCATCGTCGTGCAATTAGAGAGAAAGAGTGTACTAATACCTCTCTAATAGACATCTAATATCCTTAGACCTCTAGTCCAATGATCCACGACTCTTGGAATGTTTCTACTTTTTAAGGGAGCTACTCTAAAGTAAACATCCAAGTCATGTTCCCTCAGGCCCTGGATAATTATATCATTTGAACAGTCACAAAGGAGCAATATAACGTAGAAGCTATCTTGTACAAGTCTGTCTTAACTAACTAATCACATATACCCAACATACAAGTATATTAGTTCTACGAAAGAACCTACACTACAGTATATCAAAGTATATACTTCTACCTTCGTCAGACTACTAACTCATACTCAAGCTGTAGAGTATTAGTCCAGGCTGTAGCGGTAATAGTCTGGGTTTCTTTTAAATAGTACTTTTAGAAACCACTATTACATCTCCTGTTCTACGTATTCGAAATACGCTCATACTATAAATTGAGTGGACTACTCACTGGCTAAAAATAAGCCATTCTCCATTTAGAATTCATAACACAATAACCTATACATGATAAGATTCATATTCTCATTAATCGGTTAAGAACAAACATTTATGTGTTAAGTAACCCATGATCCATACCTTACTGTGAAAGACCACCATTCACATGGACCACTTACTTAAACACAATAGGTCCTTTCCAAACAAAAATCGTGCACAAATAAAATGTTAATTCACAAATAAATTTTGAGAATAAATTCTTTTATTAATAAATTCGATAATTATATCAGATAATCTAGTCTAGATGGCATATATTCCAACACTAACTTGTCTCCCTTGATCAGTACATAAGTTGGACAACCCCATATCTTAAGATGGTTTAGACTTGACTTGTTATGGTCGAAATCAAATTTTATTGATTAGTAGGTTGACCGAAACTTATTTGAATCATGAACTCTAGGAATGATCCAGCTGGAAGACCTGCCAAATATCTGCTTCTATGCATGAAACGCGTGTAGAAGCTATAATTTTTTAATTTCTAAGGTATTTTCACAACTTCACAAATCAAGCTACTGATAAAAATAGATTAGGATTATTTTATCATGGGAGAAAACTGAGAAAGAGAGCTACTAGGGGCAGTGACTAGGGCTTGTATCGATCTTGGTGGTTGGCCGCTAGAAGGTTTGATATGAACCCTCATAGCTCGCTAGCCTTTGTCCAAAACAGGCTAAGGTTTTGTCCACCAACTAGATTTTTTTATTATTTCTCTTGGGTCTCTTATTAAAACCCTAAATAATAACATTAATCCACTTCATTTCTTATATTATATAGGCCTTTTAATTTATTTAAAACCCAAATAATAAATACATGACTCAATATAATTATTAGGCTAGCCTTTATTTATTTTATTTAAGCCCATATATTCATTACTTTAAAAACGTAGCTTTTAAAAAAATATATTTATGCACACGAAACCTTTTTGTAAATCTGCCTAGCACGAACCACCAAAATTCCAAGCGTAGAAATTTTTCTAATAGTATCCACACGAGTAACCGTACTCTACCGGCACCAAGAACCAGTGCTAGTGGATTTTATTTTTGTGAAGTTACAAATTAATTAGAGAAGAAAAGAATAAAAGGCTATGGTGCGTATTTTGTGATTTTTCAACAACAACTGGCGGCTTCCTAGATTTTCCTATATATAAGAAAAAATCACTGCCCTTAGAAAACTAAAAAACCCTACATCTCATTTCCTAAAAACTTTTGGAAAATAATTATACAAGCCTTTTACGTACGAAGGCTTTGTTTCCTAATCCTATTAGGAAACAATTATTTAGCCTTTAATTATAGGCCTTTGGGTTTCTATAATTGCAATAAGGCCCATTGAATTATAACTAATTTATAATTCAACCACAAAGCTTTTGAATAATTATAATTTCACTCAACTAATTATAACACTTTATAATTAACCCATAATTATTATTTCTTCTCACAAATTAACCCCATACTATTATCATATAATATCTTGAGTACCAATTTCTCTATTGTGTGTGACCTATTAGGTTTTCCAGTCAATTGATAGCAAAATATGAATTAATTCTATCATAATAGAATTAATAATTTTTTATAATTAGAATTAACTAATTAATTCTAATTAGCATTAATTTATTAATTCTCTAATTAATTAATTCATATTTAGCATATCAAGAGCAGCATCTACCAATGCATCCTGACCACGCAAAAGTCCAGAAGGTCAAGTGGTTTGACATGAACCTTTCAATAACAAAACATCAGTACAATAGAATCCTTTCATCATTCTATATCTCATTCGATTTTTAAAGTATAGAATTAGTGTCAACTCCTACTATAATATAATTAATTCTAACCCGAATTTATTAAGACTTATTCTAAAATTCATTACTCAACATATTTATCAATTGAAACTATTTCCAACACAAAGTCACATTAGCTAAAAACTTCTCAAGTAATGATTCCATACAAATGGTCATGAGATAGATGCCCATATTATTCGGAGTGATGAATCTTTTATCGATCCTCTCAACTATTTTTGTTTACTTTACGTTGTACCTAATATCCATCCTATAGGCGGTCTTGTAGGGACTCTAGAGATTGGAATCAAAGTACAATGCTCAATAAACAAAGTACCTTAGAGATCTTAAATCTAAAGAACTTGCACATTCGTTATAATAAAATTTTATCACTAGTACTACATAGTTATCCTTATGATTATCTTATAGTTAGGTCATCCAACGATCTTGTTCACTTAACAAGTATCCACGTGCTAACTTTGAGTATCGCAATATTCACAGATGTGCGAACCACCGCTTGATCAAATCAAGAAATATAATGCGTGCTAGTCTTTGTACATTAATGATATTATATTTCACTAATACTATTACTAGGGATAATTTATACACAAATACTACATAGTGTAGTAGGAATCTCACTTTATGATCTCTGTCATAATTTCCTTAACACTATACTATGTACTTGGGACTTTATCTAACAGTTTTATACATGAAGTATAAATGAAACAAACTGATAAGATAAAGAATGCCTTTATTATATAAATATGTCATATATAATATACAAGTGATTACCTCTAGGGCACAACACTAATAATATTAAATTGGACTTCCTAGAATTAATTAATTAATCAAGCCCATGAATTAATCTTGAACTTAATCAATTATTCTAGTCTAATGGACTTTTTAAAATAAAATAAATTCTCTTATCTAGGTTTCTAGACTTCCCTTGGGGACCAAAAGACATATTATCATTGACTATTAAAATGACCAACATGTCTTTGCTAATTAAATAGATGTATTTTTTATTTTAAATATCTTCATTTATTACCATATGAAGATATTGGCCCTTAGAATAATATTGCATTAGCATTATCTTTGACTTACAAGAGTAATGATAAAAATATCCATCTATGTAATGCATATCATTATAATAGGATTAATTGGTATTATCATATTTCTCAATAATATCTATCATTCTTTGACCTCTAATCCATAATATATGACCTCTAAAGATGTAACTGCTTATCCAAAGGAAGCGACCCTTAAAGTAATATTCTTAGTTATTCCCTAAGGCCCTCAATTTTCACAAATTATCTTAGAATGTCACAAGGGAGTGATTATTCCTTTCATGAAGAAAGGTATAAAAGCTCTATTATACAAGTCCGTTTTGGTTAACTAAAGATACATGCCCAATATATACAATTACTGATCACATAAAGGAAATCTCACCTATAGCATATCAAAATATATACGTTCAACTTCACCAGACCGCTAACTCATACTCAAATCCTAAGGTATTTGTCTATGCAATAGCAATAATAGTCCAATATTTATTTATTATAGTACTTTTATAAAGACTACTATCATGTAGTCTAATTCTATGTATTCTAAAAATGTTTATACTATAGGTGTGAGAGGACTACTCACTGGAAAAAAGGTAAACCATTCTCCATTTGCAAACTATAGTATAATAATCTAAATCTTGATGAAATGCTTAGTTTTATCAATCGATCAAGAATCCTTTTAGTTGAATGTTAAATAACCATGATCTATACTTTACTGTGAAGCAGAACTTAATATATATAGATCACTTACTAACATACTTGGAACTTTATATATGAAAAATGTAAAAGCAAACTTGTTAAATAGAATACTATTATTATTGAAAAATAAATATCTTTACAGAATTTCTTAGTCTTATAGGGAATATTTCTATTATTTTCCTGTCTTTGGAAGTAAATGTTATATTTTTAATGATAGAGAACAGTTAGAAAAAATTGATGTAAAGAATGGTGAAAGAATTTTTTTGGGATATTTTAAAAAAAAAATAGTAGAGTATATTGAGTGTTCAAGAAAAAAATTCAAGTAGTTATGGAATCGATCAATGTTATGGTTGAAAACATCCTACCAGCTAATCAAATGGACTTAATATCATTGAAGGATAATAGGAGCTTATTCAAGCTGATGGCAAGCAAAGTATTTCAGAAGGAGCCAACACTGATGAAGAAGCAGATTTTGACAAAGAATAAAATGATATACAATAAAAAAATTCCACTTTCAAGTGTAAAGAAGAATCATCTATTTGATTTGATTATTCGAAGTCTAGATGAATCCAGAAAGGCTAGAGAAAGACCAAAAGTTGATCAAAAGATATAGTGAATAAGTATGCCTATTATACATCAATATTGGAACCAAAGAATGTTAAAAAAGTATTAATAGATAAACATCAAATTGTAGGAAAAGCTTTGACAATTTGAAAAGAATAGTGCATGGGAAGTTGTGCCTAGATCAAAAGATGTGAACGTAATCGGAACCAAATAAGTGTTTCGAAACAAAACATATGAACTTGAAAATATCACAATAAAGCCACGTTAGTTGTACAAGATTATACACTAGTTGAAGGCATCGACTTTGATGAAATATTTACTCATGTAGTAAGATTGGAATCAGCCAGATTAGTACTTACTATAGCTTATGCTAAAAGCTTCACACTTCAATAAATAGATGTAAGGAGTGCTTGAATAGATTCTTACATGAAGAAGATTATGTTAAATAGCTTAAAGGTTTTGTTAATTCAAAATTTCTTGATTACATTTACAGGTTGAGAAAGTTCTTTACGAATTGAAACAAACACCAAGAGTATGGTGTGAAAGATTGACAAACCTACTAAAAATAAGCTACAAAAGAGAGGGAGTAAACAAATTTATATTTGTCAAAAAATTAAGAGCAAATTTTATGATAGCTCAAGTATATGTTGATGACATAATGTTTAGATCAACATCAAAATAGATGGTAAAGGAGTTTGTGGAGCTCACCCAAACTAAATTTGAAATGAATATGGTTGGAGAACTAACTTTCTTTCAATGATTGCAAATTAAATAGATGAAAGATATGAAATTTTTATCTCTCAAACAAAGTATGCTAATAACTTAGTTAAAAGATTCAACATAAAAGGATCAAATTCTATCATAACACCTATAAGTGCTAGCTAGAAGCTACCAATAATGAAAATGGACAAGATGTAGATCAACATCTATATAGAAGTATGGTTGGAGGATTACTATATTTGACTGCAAGTCATCTTGACATTTCATAGATTTTTAGAGTATGTGTGAAATATTAATTAAGTTCAAAAGAATTGCATTTGAAGGCTATTAGAAAAATTCCCGAGTATGTTTATCATACTTCTGAGTATGGTATGTACCTTAGTAAGGACTCAAGTACTCAATCTCATTGGGTTTATTAATGCTAATTGGGCTGGAAATTATGATGATCAAAAAAGCGCTTCTGGAGGATGTTTTTGTCTTGGAAACAATTTTGTATCTTGGTATAGAAAGAAGTAAAATTGCATTTCGCTATCTACTATTGAAGCTAAATACATTACTACTAGAAATTGTTATACTTAATTGCTATGGATGGAGTAAATGTTGGAGGACTATGAAATTATATAAAAGGAGTTAATTGTTTACTGTGACAATACAAGTGTAATTAACATATCGAAAAATCTAGTTTAACATAGCAAAACAAAACATATTGACATAAGACACCATTTTATCAGAAATCTTGTGGAATAGAAGATTTTGCAGATTGAATATGTTACCACATGGAAGCAATTAGCAAACATCTAAACAAAACCTTTAAATACTGCGTAATTTGAAGAATTGCGAAAATTATTGGGTCTTGGTTCACTCGGACATGAAACTTTGTCATGTCAAACTTTTATATTAAAAAATTCTATTTTTGTTTTTGTTTAAAAATTATTTTTAAAAAAAAAAGGCAGGGGGACTGGAGGATGTTGGAAACATGGTAGAAGATATGTGAAGAAACGTAACTCTGCAAAACTATCAGTTTAGAAGACCGTATACCAATCATAACCCTTTGAAACTAGGGATTTGATTGCAAAAATGAAAGCTAAGGGCGGTCGTGCAGAAAACAAAAAGGAACAACCCAACCATATTGGAGTTGAACATTGTTCAATACTCGTCCAAGGTTTTTTCACTCACACTCACACACACACTCTCTCTCTTAGCAAAGAACATGAAAAGCTCAGACTACAATCACCGATGACTACACGGCCACACAATTGAGTCTATCAAAACCCTCTATAACAAAGACTATTACTACGGATGAAACAGGCAACATTGCCAAACCCTTAGCACCTATTGTTGAGAATCTCAATACATGTCATGATATTGTTCTATCTATTGGAAGCATGAAGAACTTTATGTTAAGTTGTATATGCCTTGGAAATTTTAAAATCTATGAGGGATATAGGTTTTTCGTGCCTAATTTCTTAGTCAATCAATTTGCTAAAAAATAATTGTTGGGTACATCTATAGAGATAAATATCTTTGTAAACCTATCAATTGTCCAAATGCTGAAATAAATTAATTCTAAACAAGAAACTATAGAAAAGGTAAAATCAGGTTGATTTAGACATGGCTATAGATGAAAATTCAAGAACCCCTGATGCTTCTATTACAATTGTGGAACCTATCAATCCTATATAGTTTTATCTATTCTACAATCGTTTAGGAATCCTGAAGAAGTGAAGAGGATATTAGAGGCTAGGGACAGGTTATTTGCTGCCAAAAAGTTATTTAACAAAAGGGCTAGAGGATAGGAGAACTTATACACCAAATTAATTGTAGAGATGGAAGAAAAAGAGATAGAAATGGATGAGAAGGAAGCAGAAATCAAGTTAGCAAAGATTAACGAAGATGTTGAGCAAGATGAAGTAGAAATTGTTGAAAAAAAGTCAACAATTGGAAAACGGAAGACCAGAGCTGTTACAAAAGTAAAAAGGAAACAATAACCTTTGAAGAAATACAAAATGTAATATGTAACATCTAAGAACCCTATGTTCTATAACGAAGAAAGTATAGAACAGTTCAAAATAATTTCTGGAAAGGGATTGTTAGTGAAAAGAAAAATTCACACAGAAAACTTTAAAACTTTTGATCTTGAAGAGATTCTAAAAAAAGTAAGCTTATTAAAGTCTATAGACTTTGTTGATATCTTTAATAAAACTCTTGTAAAGGAGTTTTTTGAAAATCTAAAGGCTAGAATTGTATATGAACAAGGCCTATTTTATCATTCTATATATGTTAGAGGAGTTTCTAGTGTATTTAGTCTGGAGACCATATAAGAGATATTTGGAGTTTAATATTTTAAAATTTTGATGGTCTTAGTGATGAGGTCAATTTGAATATAGTGTACAAGACTCAATTTATTGGAACATTGCAATCCCAGTCAAAGGATGGTTATATTAAATCTTCAACATTAACTAGCTTTTACTTTACCTTATATAAACTATCTTGTTATAGCTGGTTTCCTACTATTAATATATTTATTGTGTTGAAACAAGGGTTGTGATGCTATAAAAAATATGACAAGGGCTAAAATTCAACATAGGTGATTTAATTTTTCAACACATTATGAAGCATGCCTAGATCACTACTCATTACACCTCTATGCTACTTTATCCCCATTTTCTGATAGAATATCTCAACTCTTGTCCAAGTTATAAAGTTGTCAAGCCTGACAAGGTTATTTATGATATCAAGCCCATTAGGCCACATTGAATAAATTGCCACTCACACCAACTCCTATTGCTTAAGTCAATACTCTAAGTAGAATGTCTCTGTGACATAAAATTGGATGGTCCTCTACAACTTTATCTTCTCCTACTCAAGTGAAAACCTCCGAGACATCAACCCCATCTGTATCATTCATACTGTCATCACCTGAAGCATTTAATGTGAAGCTGGATGATTGCTTACAATACCTAGCCATACTAGCTACTTTGATTAGCACTCTGCATTATAAGCTCGATACTATTCTCACCAATCAACAATAAATCCAGGATTAACTTGTTACGTCTTAGTATCTTCGCAGTCGCTCTATTAAAACTTTGGCATTCCTTTATCTAACAAAGGAGAGTGTATGTTGGGATGTTGGTTTGAGTTATTGGTTTTATGGTTTGTTGGTTTGCCACTGCTGCATTCAGGGGGAGTATAGTACTATATTTTCTTGGGTTATTGTTCTCTACTACAATTGCTATTAGAGTTTAACTACCATCGTTACTGGTTTGTTTAACTAGCTAGCTCTGGGTCAGTTAGGTGAAATGCCATCTGCACTATTTAATAGCTGGACAATTTGAACACTTTGAATAATAATAATAATAATAATAATAATAATAATAATAATAATAATAATAATAATAATAATAATAATAATAATAATAATAAGTAGGATTGCTTACTTTGGCTAGATATTTTCATGGATTTTGTCTACAGTTTATAATTTTGCATTAAATAATACTAAAATGAGATATTGTTAAAGCGATTGACAAGAATCTTTGAAAATGCTGAAGAATTGTTTCCTTGACAATGATTTGTTTTTGGAAACTACTTAAAACTATTGTTGGCAATATTTGATGTTTGAAGATATCCTTTTTGGATTAGGAGAAAGAATTCCAAAAAAGTTTAAGAAAAGATCTTTGAGAAGATTACGCTGCAAGGTTATGGAATCCTAATGAAATTAGAACTGCAATGATTTAGAAGCTTCACACAAATCTTTTAGCAGTCTTCTAATTCAATTAGGAAAACAAACAAACATTTTATTGCAACATCTATATAAGCCTAAAAAATTTCAATTCAGAAGTAGAACATTTTAGATAAAAAAACAATCAAAAAGTGATTAAGCAATTGAGAAAGAAATCATGAAAACATTATAAGTGTTCTTGAAGCATACAATTTCAATAAGCTGGTTGGTTCTCATTGCGAAAGTATGCTTCATGATTCAAGTTCATTGCTGCAACAATATTATATCTTCAAAAAAGACTTAAATATTCCTTTTCATGTTCAACACCTTTTTGGTGAAATGGTTTCTTATGTTAACGAAATACCACTATACTGTAGCAACAAAGTTTGAAGAGAGTTCAATCCATGGAGTTAGGTCCAGCAATGGTCTTCAGGGAGTTTGACACGAAGAACACTAGGAGAGTGTTCTGCTAAAATCCACTAAGAATCACTAACTAAATGAGATAAATGTATTCTTGTAACTTTTATTAAAATTTTAATGAATCTTTTTCATGGACCAGATGCCACAGACGTAAGCTTGTTATAGCTGAACTGTATTAACAATTTGCTAGGTGTTAACCTTTTTACTATTTGTGAAACAACACGACTTTAATCAAAAAAGTTTAACAACAACACAATAGATCAAACTAAACCACACAAGATTTATAACTATAAAGTGGCAATCTGAATAAGTATTATAGGAAGAAAAATAATTCTAAATAATCAAATAATCTCTAAAGTGAATTTAACTTTAATTTAAAGATAAAATGAGGTTGCCTTGTATGTGTAACATCATATTAGATTGGGATGAAAAGTGTAAATGGTATGTAAGGATGGTCTAAGTACTCACTGTTAACTTGAGATATATTTATTTTGACTCAACAAGAATGGTGGCCAAGCAATTGACTTTGGGTGTTGTCAAACCCATTCGTCGTCTAGGCTTATAGGCACGAGATGTAACATATGATATTAAAGTGGTAATCAACCCCAATGTGAGAATTAAGTATTATATTGTACATGGCGGTAATCACCTCTATAAATTTAGACAAGAAACTTAGGTCTAAAAAGAGGTGATTGTGATACTCTAATCTCACATAGTATTGGAATGAAACTCAGTGTGAGAACTAAGTCTTACACCGTATATGATGAGAGGATAACCAGCCCCAATATGAGAACTAAGTATTACATCATGTGCAGTGGGAGTCACCTCTAGAATCCTACACCACCTAATTGGTCTTGGACTTAGTTTATAAGTTTAGACCTAGAGAAAATGCTGAGGATAAAAGGAGAATGAATGTGATACTCTAACCCCACACATGATTAGTATGAAATCGGATGTGATAACTAAGTGCTATACTATGCACGGTGGGAGCAACATCTAAAATCTTTCACCACTTGGCCAGTCCTAAGCTTAGTCTGTAAGTTTGGGCCAGTGAATACGCATGGGCCTAAAAAGGAATAATTGTGATACCCTAATTCTACATAGGATTAGGATCAAATCCGGTATGAGAATTAAGTACTACACCGTATGTGGTAGGAATCACTTCTAGAATTCTACATCGCCTGATTAGTCTTAAACTTGGTTTGTAAGTTAGTGTCTAGCAAAGACACTTGGGCCTAAAAAGGAATAAATATGACACTATAATCTTACATAAAATTAAGAAAAAATGTGTGAATAATATATAAGTATGGGCTTAAGTACCCATTATTAACTTATAATATCTAGTTTGGCTTAATGAGGACAGTGACTAAGTAGTTGGCTTTGAGTGCTACCAGGCCTATTAGTCTTATTTCTGGGACCATAGGTACAAGGTATGATAGTATGCTTTCTTATACTCTCAATAACAAGGGCACCAATTGTAATTAGTGGCTCCATATAGACGTCTGACCTACCTCTTTTGCAGATCACCCAAAAAAAATAACTAAGCTATCTTTTAAAAAATAATTTTTTTTTACAAACCCCGATGCCTATGTTGGGAATATGCCCTTTAAGACTAGTTTTCTGATGACAATATCGAAAATGTTAATAAAAGAATTTATTTGTCGGAAATCATTTGTGAAATAATTTTTCTTTATTTGTGTACATTTTTGTTTGGAACAGACCCATTGTGTGTAAATAAGTGATCCATGTGAATGGAGGTCTTTCACAGTAAGGTATGGATCATAGGTTATTTAAACACATAGACAGTTGTTCTTAACCGATTGACGAGAATGGGAATCTCATCATGTTTAGGTTATTATGTTATGAGTTCCAAATGGGGAATGGCTTACCTTTAGCCAGTGAGTAGGCCACTCACTTCATGACATAAGCTTATTTCGAATATGTAGAACAGGACCTATAGTAGTGATTTCTAAAAAGTACTATATGGTAGAAACCTAGACTACAACCGCTACAGCGTGGACTAGTACTCTATGACTTGAATATGAGTTGGTGGTCTGGCAAAGCTGGAAGCATATGCTTTGATATACTATAGTTGAGGTTCTATCGGAGGGCCAATATACTTGTATGTTGGGTATGTATGACTAGTTAGTTAAGACAGACTTGTACAAGATAGTTTCTATACTATATCGCCCCTTGTGGTTGTCCGGATGATCTAAATATCCAGGGCCCTAGGAAATGTAACCTGGATGTTTGCTTTAGGGTCGCTTCCTTGGAAAGTAGAAACACTCCAGGAAGTCATGGATCATTGGACAAGAAGCTTAAGGATGGTAGATGTCTTTTAGAGAGGTGTTAGTACACTTCTTCCTCTCTAAATGTACGGCGATGTGTAGAGGGGTATTTTAGTCATTTCACCTATAGGTCGAAGACTTTGCTAATGCAGCATTGTCCTTGGAGTCACTATTTCCTTATGGTGATATTAGGAAATATTTAAAATGCAAAATACATCTATTTATATAGTAGGGGTATTTTGGTCATTTTAGTAGCCAAGGCGATGTGTCTTTTTGGTCTTCGGAATAGCCCGTAAATCCTAATTAATTTTTGGGTTGAGAAAATGATCTCAGTTGAGAGAGTTTTATTTTATTCGGGAAGTCTAATTTATTATTAGATTAGAATAAAATAATTGGAGAGAATTTTATTATCTGGTTTAATTGGTTAATTAATTATTCAAGGTCTGTGTCCAGTTTGAATAATTAGAAAATTAACCGGGACTTAAACTAGAGGAAAATAATTATTACTTAAATATTTATTGGGTTATTTATTTAATTAAATCACAAGAAATAAATAATTAATGTTTAATTATTTTTTGGTTCATTTGCGTTCATTAATTATTTATTGGGTTATTTATTTAATCCCAAAAAAAATAATTAATGTTTATTATTTTGGATTTTTCGGGTAAAAAAAATAATAAATATTATTTTGGCACAATAGCCTGGGCCATAGGATTTTCCGAACATAGTTTAGAATAGTTTAGGGTGAAATCAAAATTTATTTTGTAAATAATATTCGGGTATAAAATCCCGGGAATATTATTTTTATCAAAATACTTATTTTTGGTTTCATGACTCTTGGCTTTCTGTGTGGAAAAATAAATAAAATAAAAGAAAAAAATAAATAAAAATTTCTCTCGGCCTCTCATGTAACGTTTGGTTATCTGGCTTTTGGCTTTTAATTTTTGATATCATAAGAAGCCAAGCCAGAGGAGTTAACCGTGAGAGGCTGTTTGCTTTCCTGGCTTTTGGTTTTCTGGCTTCTAGGTATTCATGGAGCCACTGCTATAAATAGCCAACCGAGAAAAGGAAATACAAGACATCTGAGTGATCATTTTTCTTCATCCAAATTGAGTGCTCACAAACTGGATTTAGGTAGTGGTCATATTTCGTGAACTGGGAAGCTTGGCATTTCACCGGAGTGTTCGTTTTCACCGGAGGAAGAAAAACTGGACAGTGGAAGCTTCACAGGAAATGCACTGGACGTTGGAAAGGAAGAAGTTGTTTCTGGCTTCAAGCCATCCAACCATGTTCTTTATGTTTTTAAGGCTCTAAGAGGTATGTTTTCAAGCCCACCATGATGCTTCCATACTCTAATATTATGTTCTTGTTCTCCATTTTCGTCTACTGCACATGCTCTGTAAATTTTCAAATTCCTTCAGCCTAAGCACTCCCCACCTCATGAGGGTAGGGGGACAAAACTGCATAATATATGCAGCCTTTGTTAGGATGTATGCCCTATTAGACTAGGTTTTTGATGTAATATTGACTTGTATTAATAAAAGTTTTTTTTTAAGAAATTATTTGTGAAATTTTCCTTATATTTGTGCACAATTTTCATTGAAAAATACCCATTGTGTTTAAGTAAATGGTTCATGTGAATGGAGGTCTTTCACAATAGGTATGGACAATAGGTTATTTAACACATAAACTTATATTCTTAACCAAATGATGAGAATGGAAATCTCATCATGGTAAGGTTTTCGTGTTATGAATTCTAAATAGGGAATGGCTTACTTTTAGCCAATAAGTAGTCTTCTCATTTCATAACATAAGCGTATTTCGAATACGTAGAACTAGACCTATAGTAGTGATTTCTAAAAGTATTATGTGGTAAAAACCTAGACTACTACTCTACAATGTAGACTTGTATTCTACAGCTTGAGTATAAGTTAGTGGTCTGATAAAGCTGGAAGCGTATGCTTTGATATACTATAGTTGAGGTTCTTTAGAAGGACCAATATACTTGTATGTTGGATAATTGTAGCTAGTTAGTTAAGACAGATTTGTACAAGATATTTTTTATACTATATCGCCCCTTATGGTTGTCCGAATGATCTAATTATCCTAGGCCCTAGAGGAACATGATTTTGATATTTGCTTTAGGATAGCTCCTTTGGAAAGCAAAAATATTCCAAAATATCATGGATTATTGGACTAGAAGTCTAAGGATGGTAAATGTTTTTTGAAGAAGTGTTAGTACACTTTTTCTTCTCTAAATGCACGATGATATGTAGAAGGGTATTTTAGTCATTTTACCTGTAAGATCAAGACATAACTACTGCAACATTGTCTTTGGGGTCAATATTTTTTTATGGTAATATTAGAAAATATTTAAAATATAAAACACATCTATTTACATAGCATGGGTATTTTGGTCATTTTAGTAGCCAAGGCGATATGTCTTTTTGGTCCTTGAAATAGCCCGTTAGTTCTAATTAATTTTAGATCCAGGAAATGGTCTCAATTAAAAGGATTTTATTTTATTCAAAAAGTCTAATTTATTTTTAGACTAGAATAAAATAAAAGAACGAAAGAAATTAAATTTACTATCTAGTTTAATTGATTAATTAATTATTCAGGGCTTAAACCCAGACTGAATAATTAGAAAATTAACCTGCACCTAAACTAGTTAAAAAAGGTCTTAAATAATTATTTTAGTTCATTTAGGCTCATTAATTATTTATTGGGTAATTTTAATAGGTCCAGGAAATAAATAATTAATGGTCATTATTTTGGGCTCATTGGGTCCAAGAAAAATAATAAATTATTAATGGCCCAATAGACTGAACAAAAGGGTTTTTTTTTTTTTTTAATTCATGAAACAGAATAGTTTAGGCTAAGTCGAATATCTTCTATTGACAGCCTTTGGGTATTTTGAAATATCAAAACCTCGGTATTTTGGTTATCTAAGTGAAGCCGTGTGTTTTTCATACACAGTGAGCATACACATGAAAAAGACCAAGAGAGCTTTTCCTTTTTTTCTCTCTTCTCTCTCGTTCATTTTTCCGCCTTTTGGTTTTCTTGATTTTGCTAATCAATAGCTAAGGATCAAGAATTATTTTTGAGACTAGATTTTCCTCGCCTAAGTTTTTTCATCAACGAGTAATATGCGGTGGAATATTCTGAGTTCTCGAGAAGAACTCGCGTTGATGCAAACCAGAAGAAGTAGACGGATCGTGGGATTTCAACCGAAATTATCATCAAGAGAAGAGGTCATTCCAGCGGTTCATTCATCTTCTTCACAGCCAAATAGATCAAAGTCACTCAGAGGTATATCTATTTTAATGCTTCCACTATGTTGTTTCTACATTGCTTTGTTTTGTTTTTTTCTTTTCTTTTTTTGTTTCGTCTATGTAGCATGCAAGTCTTCTATATGATTTCTTAGTGTTGCATAAATTTTGGGTATATAAAAATTATCAAACTTAAATCCATCCCTTAGTTAATTTTTAATAAAATATTAATCCCAAAATATACATACGAGAAAGTATACTTATCGCAAGTATAATATAGGGAATTAATGAGTATCGATCCTCAAAGAAACAAGTACACACTAATCACTTTATATTCATTATTTAACTGACCAAATAAAGTGATAGGATAATGAAAAGAAAAAATAAAGAAATATATACAACTCAAGGATGTAGAAATATGCAATTTAGACAAAAATCCTAGAAAACATGACAATGAACCATTTAGTAACTATCTCAATTAATCATCATCTTGGCATTATCAAGGAATATAAGTAAAGTTCAATTATTTCCCAAGTCATGAATTCACTGATATGGACTCCACTTCTTTCCTAATCTATGGAATCATTATCTTTTGATTAAATAGCAAATTTCCCAATCAAACTAACATAACCAAAAGATGCATTAAACACAATTCCCTATAAACATGAAATTACTAAACAACCCTATACTCTAGGCAAAATTAACTAGTCTTTGATTATTTTGGTTCTTTGATCTTAACTTCGTTTCCGAAGTCCGTTAAGAAATAAAAAATATGAAATCAATTAAATCAACTCCTAACATCATTTCCCAAGTCAATTAGATGAAAATCTAACTTCATCAATTCTTCCATGATCACAACTAATCAAATACCAATAATGATAGAAAATTAATTAAATAGCTAAATTAATACAAAAATCATGAATCTCAAAATATTGTCAAATTACAATGAAAATATTGAATACATAATTATTCTAAAAAAAGAAAACAAATGTTAAAGAAAGAACTCATAGACAAGCCTCATTCTTCTTCCTTGAAGACTCTTTTGAACAATGCTCATTGATGTGATGAATTTCTCCTTTAATGAGTGATTTGCTAATTTGATCCTTGAATTTATACTCTTGTCCTACGTCTTTCTTGTTTAAATAAGCTTCCAACATGCTAAAATTTGTCCCCTAAGAGTTTTAGGCTGAGTATAGATTGGAAAATACCAAAACTCTTGGAAATTACTAAATCTACACAAAAATTGGAAAGCTCGCCGGCCTGGAAGGTCACGGCCGGCGCAGGCCATGCTCTGGTCAGCCCGGTGTGCTTTGTTTTTCTGTCCCAAAATTCCCTTGTTTTCCAGATCAGGGCTGATGTCGGTTCTGTGGGTTATAACCGTCACTGGCCGTGCTCGAATGATGACAGTTTTGTCATTTTTTCGTCATTTTCTGCAATAAAATTTCAAAATGCCTTTTCAAGGATAAAATATCAAATATGAAGGAATATGCTTAGTTATTATAACAAATGTATCACAAAACACCCTCAAATAACTAGGAAAATATAGATGAATTTTGCCCCTGTCACATTCCCCCACACTTAAACCTTTGCTTGTCAGCAAAGCCCTTAAAAAAAAAAAAAAAAAAGACATCCTTTCAAAAAGTTCACTTCGAACAAAAATCATAATTACCTTTTAAACTTTAGATATGTCCTTGTCATTCTTTCAACCCTTTGAAATCATTCACAAACACAATACAAACAAGGCATATCAAAGCCCTTGAAGTCGAATTAAACAAGTTTATACACTAGTATAGGAACATTATTTCACCATTCAAGTAAAAGCATGGATAACATGAATTATACAAGTCAAACTATCTACCAACTCAAGTATTATAAGTCTAAATTTTGCATAATTTAAGTCATGTTTTGAGGAAAACACTTAAAAAAAATTTCTCTCAATTTTTTTCAATAACTTAGGGAATTGATAGCCTCAAATGCATGGATTTCTCTTTACACACCGTATTGGCCCCCTTATAGTCATCATTCATCATTTTTTCAACAATCTCTCTTTTTTTTCTTTTTTTTTTTTTTTTGGTAATTCATAGCCTCAAGAAAAGTAGATTTCTCTTTACTATACGTATTGGCTCCCATAGTCAAGCAAAAACAATTTTTTTCTCATAAAAAACAATCATCTCATTATTTTTCTCAATCACAACAATTGTCCACAATCTTTCCACAATATTTTCTCATTCCTCATCACAACTCAAAGTCAAGCAAAATTCAATCCCATAATACCAGAGTTAGCCAATAACTTTTCTCATATTCCTCACATTATCCATATTTAAATTAGATGAGTCAAACAAAACTCAAACACCAATGCATAGAAGAAATTAATTCAAATTCTCAAGTCTTAACACATCCTATCCAATAAACCATTTTAATGTCAATAAAAATCCACCAAATGAATGGAACATCTCATTTCTAAAGAAGAAAGATAATCACAACCTTGCTAAAGCATTGAAACCACAAAAATTTTTGAAAATTTTCAAAAAGATATGGAAAATACTTTCAAAACTAAACCCTCCCCTACACTTAAATTGAACATTATCCGCAATGGCCAAAAATATGATAAAGAAAGCAAAGCCAAGAAGACTAAAATAAATAAAAAGAAAGAATCAAGAATATAAAATACTCCCATTACAAATTAACTTCAACATATTTGAATTCATCACAAGGAGGCATATGGGAAATTGTACCTAAAGGAAAACAAAAGAAACAAAAATAGAAGCATAAATCTAGAAAAAGAACAAGAAAATCAAAAGAAAGGAAAGAGAAGGAAAGAAAGCAACTAAAAAAAATCCTAAGAAAGGTCATGAAAATATAAAGAGAAAAGAAAGCTAAAGAACAGAAATACATAGGAGTGGAAAAATACTCAATCCTCCTCATCATCATCATCCTCAGCATTGGCCTCATGGCTACCATCGCCTCCTTGATTGTTAGGAAATCTTTGTATCCATTGCGCCCATTGTTGTTCTTGAGCATCTTGCCTTCAAGTGAGGGCAGTCATGGATTCACACAGCCTTAGCAATATCTCCATATGGGTTTCCATGCCAACTTTCAAATGCTCTAATTGCCCTCGCACCTCTGCGTCAAAATCACCCCTAAATTGTGTAATAACCCTCACTTTTGTACTTTATTTAGCTACTACTATGTTTAGAATAAGAATTTGTATTAATGGCCAGAATAAAAGATGATTAGTATAATGAAGCGAATATTTTGGCAAAATAATATTTTGTTGGGACCTAGATATAATTATTAGATTTGTTCTACTCGTACCCTAAATCTTTGGAAGTCTACTACTGTTGGTAGAATAAGAATTTAGGGATACACTGAGAAAGAAAATTGATCAGTGCGATGAAACGCACGATTTGGTATGAATTATGTTATTCGAGTTATTGGGGGCATTTTCGTCATTTTGACCAAGCCCGCGTCTTTGACAGCTAATTTGACCAAACTGAGAAAGAATTGAAGATTTTAAGTATTACCAATGGATTCAATGAAATTTTTGGAGTCGAATGGTAAAGTAAAATATTTCTACATTTCGGACCCAATTTTAGTCATTGCTGAGAAAATATTGAAAATGCGATCCAAATTTTGGTCGTGTGGCATTTTGTGATTGGTAGCCATGAACATGTCTTAACTTATGAGAGTTTACATGAAGAATTCAAACAAGATACATGAAAATAAAGAATTATAAAATAAATAAAAGAATAATGTGTTTAAATATTATTAGAACACATCACTTGTGGAGCCCTTCAATTAACACCTTGAGCAATTTATTTGGCCCATATTTTGACATGGAGATGGCAGTGGAATGGCTGAAAATTGGCCAAAAAATTGGCAGCCACAAGAGTGAAAAAAATAGAAAAATTAAATAAGAAAAATCAAGGAAAATGGTGTGTTAAATTGTGATTGGAACACACCTATGTGAATTCTACCATATATTTAATTGAATTAAAATTTTCTTGGCCAAAAATATGATGAGAATGGTGGTGGGAAGGCTGTTATACAGCTAGAAAAATTTGACAGCCGCAAGGGGAGAGAAAAAAGAGAAAAGAAATCAAAAGAAAATAGCAAAAAGAAAGAAAAAGGTAGCTAGTGTGTGTTCTTAATGTAGTGTGTGAGTTCTTGAGAGATTATTGGGGCAAATCACGCCAAAGAGTTCTAAATAAAAGGTAAAACCTCACCTTGCTAGAATTAAAGTTGTTGGGTGAATGGTGATCATGTTGATATCAATTTTAACATGAAAACATGATTTTCATGTCTTGATTTTTATCAAAAGCTAGGGTTTACAAACTTGGTTTGTGACCTTTGTGTGTGTTCATGTGTGTCAGCTACCTAGAAGATTTATGGCTATTGTTTTGTGTGATAAATGAATGGGTTTTCATGGTAGTTTGAAGGGTTGATCTTGGTTGATGAAAAAAGGATCAAAATGGAATGAAAATGATTGTTCTTGGTTAGAAGGATTAATTATGTTAGTTCTTAATTGAAAGAAGTGAAGTTGTGTTGCATAAACATGACTTTAATAAGTTGTTGGAATCTGAAAATTGAAGGATCAAAGCTGATTTTAAGGGAACATTGAATGAATTTAATGTTCTTAAGGTGTTAAATGTTAAAGGATATCAAAGGATAACATGAATAGTTGAAATTATACAAACTACTGGGGCTGTTTTTGCCTCTATATTGTCACAAAAACTTGAACTTAGGAAAATACTTATATGTAATTAAATTTAAGAGTCTTACGGTCGTTTTGATATACCATAGAGCCTAATCGGAGTTGTGAATTGAAAGTTATGAGCAAAACAAAATCATGTGTCAAGTAACAAAATTCTAGAAATTGGTTGGAAAATGAATGAACTTAAGAATGATTAATTACGTGATTTTAGGATGAAATGAATGGAAGACATGAACATAATTCCTTGTTCATGAAGAGAGAAAGGATATGGAAAAAGAAAAACGAAAGAATTGGACAAACGACTGTTGTGCATTTTCTTAAACGACGGCTGACCATTGGCTGAACGTCGGCTAATCGTCGGCTATTTTTTGACCAAACACGACTAAACCTAAAAACGATGTTTGTTGTAGGTTTGTTGGTAAACAGCCAATGACATGTTGAAAATGGTAGAAACGGTAGTCGAATAGCCCGTGAATGGGGAAAGTTTATTTAAGACACGAGGTGAGTCGCACTTCCTTTTAAATCCTATTTTAGCTAGTGTTTGTCAAAATATTTGAACGTGAACTAGCCTACTTGCTGTTTCCATTGATAAGGAAGATCGTGAGTCCCACTACTTTTTAAATTCTATTTTAGCCAAGTGTTTTTTTGAAACGATCATGTGTTTTTTTTTTTTTTATATAGTTAATGCTTTCCTGATATATTTTGAGATAGATGTTACACTTGAATTTGAAAGCATTATCAAGTACTCGATTTCTTAAATATCCTAGATATGAAATATCTCGTATGATCTTTTCAATTTTCAAATCCCGATTTTGATAAAGTGTTTTCTAGATATGAAAAATGTTCTCTTGATGTGCTCAAGTACGAGTGTAATACCCTGCATTTTACCTTCGACTAGCTACTATTTGTAATAGGATGATAATTTGTATCAATAGCTAGAACAAAAGTTGATCAGTGTAATGAGATGAATATTTTGGTATGATAATATTTGGTCGGGTCCTAGATGTAATTATTGGATTTGTTCTACTCGTATCCTAAATCTTCGGAAGGCTACTATGATTAATAAAATAAGAATTTGAGGATACGCTAAGAAAAGAAATTGATTAGTACGATAAAACGCATGTTTTTGTGTGAATTATGCTATCTAGGTCACCGGGGGCATTTTCGTCATTTAGACTGTGCCTGCGACTTTGATAGAAAATTTGACCAAATAGAGAAGGAATTTAAGAATTACCAATGGAGTCAGTGGAATTTTTGGAGTTGAATGGTGAAATAAAATATTTTTCCGTTTCGGACCTGAATTTTGGTTATTTCTTAGAAAAATTCTAAAATCCTGTTGAATTTGAAACAAGCGGCATAATATGATGGGTGGATGAAAATAAGTGTCGTTTAGTGATTAGTTAATGAGGACAAGTGTTTCTATTTGATTGGTTAAGATAAGTTGAGATAAAAGTTTATAAGTATTTTTACTAAACTTATTTAGCAAGATTTTCATAAGCTTCCTTAATAAGATTTTGACCTCACTAATTCTAATTGACCATGTGATATATTTTCCTTAAGAATGGAGGTGGAGAGGCTAACATATAGCCTGAATTCCGTCCATAAAGAAGGGAGAAAGAAAAGGAAGAGAAAAAGAAAAGGAAAGGAAAGAAAAGCTAGAGAAAATAGAGAGAGAAAGAAAAAGGAGAAAGAAAGAAAGAAAGAAGTGTGTGTGTGTGTGTGTGTGTGTGTGTGTGTGTTCTTGGTATTCTTGGAGAAAAATCACTTCAAATAGCCTCAAAGACAAGGTAAAACCCTACCTTTCTTAAATTAAAGTTGTTGGGTGAATGATGATTAAGTTGACATGAATTTTAATATGAAAACATGATTTTCATGTCTTGGTTTTGGATCGAAGCTAAGGTTTGTGAACTTATGTGTATGAACCTTATATATGCTTGTATAAGTACCGCTGCCTAAGGGTATTTGAATGAAGTTTTGTGTGAGGAAGAAATGAATACTTATGGTAGTTTGAAGGATTACTTTTGGTTGATGAGATGATAACCAAAGTAGAATAAAAATTGAAGTTACTTAGTTGGAACAATGAATTATACTAGCTTTTGTTTTGAAGAAGTGAATTTGTGTTGAATAAGTGTAACTCTTGTGAGCTATTGGAATCTGGAAATCACAGAATTAAATATGATTAGAAAAAAAATTGAGTGAATTAATGGTTCCAAGGTGTTAAAAGCTAAAGGAAAACAAAGGAAAGCATGAATAGTAGGTTTGAGGCAAAATTACTGGGGCTGTTTTTACCTAGTAGCATGTCATGGAAACCAGAAATCTTAAGAAGACCTATATAGAATTAAATTTAAGAGTCTTACGATCGATTTGGTATATCATAGAGCCAAATCAGAGTTGTAGATTGAAAGTAATATGTAAAACAAAATAATGTGTCAAACAATGAAATTCCAGAAAAGTAGTCCGAAAATGGATGAATTTAAGGATGATTAAATGTGTGATTTTGGATGAAATTAAGGGGAACATGAAGTGAATCCTTTGTATATGACGGGAGAAAGGCTGTGGAAAAAGGAAAACAAAAGAATTGACCAAACGACGAAAACATAATGTGAACGAAAGTTGAACGTTTTCCTTAGCCAACGGCTATCCGTCAACCCCGATGGCTAAACGTTGGTTGGACGTCGACTCACCATCGGCTAGTTTTTGGCCGAACACGAATTGACCCGAAAACGATATGTGGTGTAGGTTTATCGATAAACGGCCAACAGTTTGTTGAAAACGGTAGAAACAGTAGTCGAACGGCCGTGAACGGAAAAGTTTAGTCAGGACACGAGGTAAGTCCCTTAGATTTCTAAAACCTTTTGAAAGCTAGTGTGCTTCACTTTTCCATGAAATGCTATGTTTTATACCGTTTTGAAAATCCCTAAATACGTTTAAGGTTCATCTGAGCAAGATTTATTTTATGCCATTTTGGGGCTTGAATGAACTTCATGATTGGCTTGGAAACCTTAAAGGATGATTAAAGCATGAATTTTGTGAATTAAGTCCTTTTGAATTAAATGCTTGGAATTTTTGAAAAATGGTAATTTTTGGAATCAGGAATTCATAAATTGACTGGAATGCCTTAATTGGAACACTTTATGGAAATGTGTTTGGAAACTTTGAATTTAATCCTCTTTTGGGATTAGAATTCTGGAATTCTTGAAATGAATTCCTTTTGGAATCGGGTATTTAGAAAATCCAAATGTCCTTTTTGGAATGATTTATGAAAACTTTTGGAATCAGGTATTCGGCAAATGACCGAAATATCCTTATTAGAATTTTTGAGAATACTTTTTAAATCAGATAAGGATAAAATGACCAGAATACCCTTAGAAAAGTCTTTTGAAATTAGGTATGGGTAAAATGATCCGAATACCCTTGAAAATGACTTTTGTGATCAAATATGGGGAGAAATGACCTGAATACTCCTGAAAACTTATTTTGATATGAGAAAAGAATTCTTTACCCTGTTTTGATACGATTTTGGAAAATAATCTCTCAATATGAGATTAACATTGGAAAACGACATTTTGATCCTGAAAATTATTTTATTGGTCTGATGTGCCTATGGAATGAATTGATTGGCTCTGCGAAGCCTATGAAAATTATTAATTAACTTGCGAGTAGTGAGTTCAAACTCTGGAAAATAATATCTTACCCTAGCAGTGTTTTTCTTGATATGGAAAAATAGTTTCCTGATGTGCTCAAGTACGAGCCTTTTTGGATTTGGAAACATGGTGAACAATATGAATCTTGAATTCTTGATTTCTTGAACTTGACAAACCTTAAATACTTGGCGTATACACTAACTTGAATACTTGGCGTATGCACTAACTTGAACACTTGGCGTATGCACTAACTTGAATACTTAGCATAAGCACTAACTTACTTGGCGTATGCACTAACTTGAATACTTGGCGTAAGCACTAATTTACTTGGCAATTGCACTAACTTGAATTCTTGGCGTAAGCACTAACTTGAATACTTGGCGTATGCACTAACTTAAATACTTTGTGTAAGCACTAACTTGATTCTCGGTAGTACACTGCAGTATACGTACCCTTCCGGTGATGCACGGTTGAGTGTTGTAGGCTGTGGTCTAAGCACAATGATATATGGCAACGAAAGCAAAGCCTTGTGAGCTTTGTATACAGACTAACCCTCTATTGGAGGAATGCCTGTGATGTGAAAATCGGGGCAATGATTTGAAATTAAAACACAATTTTTTAAAATGATTGAGTTCTGAATAAAATCTTCTTTAGAGAGTCTTGGAGTTGTTTCCAACGAACAAATGAAATATTTTCCCCACAAGAGTTTTATGTACTCTGTCTCTTTACTAAAGTACTAGCACACACGGGACTCACTGAGTGATTTTCACTCACACGTGTGTATTATTTCCCTTGAAAAATTCAGGACTAGTATGACGCAGCAAAAGTGCAGTGGACCCCAAAGGCTCATGCTACATCTTGGACCTGTTATACCAGTAAGTGTATATATCAGAAGCTAAATTCTTGTACTTTTTTATGTTGGAAAAAAAAAAGTTTCGTTGCCTTTTGAGTAAAGTTTGTTATAAAGACCCCTTGTCTGAGCAATCAGACGGGGCAACATCCCACAAAGTTATAGCCCACTACGTTATGAAAGTATGGGGAGTTACAGCGAGCTTCCTATATGGATTTGGAAACATGATGAGCAATATGAATCTTGAATTCTTGATTTCTTGAACTTGTCAATCCTTGAATCTAATAAATGATTAACTTAAATATGGCTATGCACTAACTTGAATATTTGGCGTACGCACTAACTTGAATACTTGGCGTTCGCACTAACTTGACCACTTGGCGTAAGTACCAATTTGAATATTAGCATATGCACTAACTTGAATACTGGGTATAAGCACTAACTTGACTACTTAGCGTAAGCACTGACTTGAATACTTGGTGTAAGCACTGACTATACTTCAATACTCAAATACTTGAATACTTGAATCAGAATATCTTATACTAGAATTCTTGAATACTTGAATCAGCATGTTTTCACTCGAAATCCTTGAATACTTGTTTTGAGAATGTTTTTACATGAGAATTTTTGAATTAACTTATGTTGAGATTATTCTCCATAAGATCTTTTCAGTTGAAAACACTAGCACACATGTGACTCACTGAGCTTTACGCTCACACGTGTGCTATCTCTTTTGAAAAATTTTGGATCAGAGGTGCGGCAAAAGTGTAGTGGACTCCCAAAGGCTCATGCTACATCTTGGACCTATTTTACCAGTGAGTGTATGTATCAAAAGCTAAATTCTTATACTTTTCTATTTTGAAAAAATTTCCGCTGCCTATTGAGTGAAGTTTGTTATAAAGACCCCTTGTCTAAGCAATCAGATGGGGCGACATCTCACAAAGTTATAGTCCACTATGTTATGGAAATATAGGGTATTACAAATAGTATCAAAGTATAGCAGAACCCATGATAGAGCCTCTGATAGAATCTAGCTGAGCCTCCAACGGGATATTGAGGAGTCCATCATGGTATGAGTAAATGTGAATTTATAGAGATAGTGTGTTTTATGAAATTGGATATTGGAGTAGATGTGACATGTGACTTGGAGATATAATTTCTTCTGATGAGCCAGAAGAAGAGTGATTTGAGATAATTTCAATATCTTTGAAATGTGTCTATAACCCCAAACTTGAACAATAGTAAAGAGAATGAGATCAGGGAAACCTCATATTTGAATTATTTACGCATTCTAAACTCCTATTTTGGGATTAGTAATAGTGAGATGATGAATAAAGGAGGTTGAACACTTTCCATGTATGTATAGTGCGATATGAATTGTGTGGATAAGAATATCCACACTTATATAGTGTTACTGTATTATATTTAAGTGCTAAAAGTCCTGATTGATCGTAATTTGAGAAAGGATATGATTATATCAATACTAATGTACCAGGAATCATCACACATTTGAAGTTAAACGTGCTTGGGTTGAAGACATGCTAGGATGGGTAATCCCTGGGAAGTACCCATGAAAGTTGAAAAGTACTGATTTATGGTTGCTTAAGGAAACAAAAGTATGATCTATATGCAAAATGATATAAATACAAGAGGTTTGATTATAGATCATATGAGAACGAAGCATGTGAAGGTATATTATTAGGTTGACAAAATATGAGGAATATAAGTCCAAAGAGTCACGGGGAAACAAAGTACCCATCAAGATTCATGTGGAATAAAGAAGTAGATGGTAGGAGAAACCTGTAATAGAAATTTGATGAAATCAATGCAAATACAAATTTCGAGAATGAAATTTCTTAAAGGATGGGAGAGTATAATAACCCTCACTTTTGTACTTTAATTGGCTACACTATGTGTAGAATAAGAATTTGTATCAATGGCCAAAATAAAAGATGATCAGTATAATGAAGCGAATATTTTGGTATAATAATATTTTGTCAGGACCATGATGTAATTATTGGATTTATTCTACCCATACCCTAAACCTTCGGAAGGCTACTACTGTTAGTAGAATAAGAATTTAGAGTTACACTGAGAAAGGAAATTGATCAGTGCGATGAAACGCACGATTTGGTATGAATTATGTTATTCGGGTTATCGATGGCATTTTTGTTATTTTCACCACAAATTTGACCAAATTGAGAAAGAATTGAAGAACTTAAGTATTACCAATAGATTTAGTGAAATTTTTGGAGTTGAATGGTACAGTATAATATTTTTTCTATTTCGGACCCAAGTTTAGTCATTTCTGAGAAAATATTAAAAATGTGATCGAAAATTTGGCCATGTGGCATTTTGTGATTGGTATCCAAGAATATGTGTTAACTTATGAGAGGTTACATGAAGAATTCATGGAAGATGCATGCAATTAAAGAATTATAAAATAAAAAGAAGAATGATATGTTTAATTATTATTGGAATACATCACTAGTGAAGCCCTTCAATTAATGCCTTAAGCAATTTATTTGGCTAATATTTTGACATGGAGATGACGGTGGAATGACTGAAATTGCCCAGAAAATCGGCAGCCATAAGAGTGAATAGAAGAGAAAAATTAAAGAAGAAAAATCAAGAAAAATAGTGTGTTAAATTGTGATTGGAACACACCTACGTAAATTCCACCATATATTTAATTGAATTAAAATTTTCTTGGCCAAAATTTTGATGAGAATGGTAGTGGGAAGTCTGTTATACAGCCAGAAAAAATCGATAGCTAGTGTGTGTTCTTAGTGTAACGTGTGAGTTCTTGAGAGATTCTTGGAGCAAATCACACCATAGAGCTCTAAATACAAGGTATAACCTCACCTTTCTAGAATTAAAGATGTTATTAGGTGAATGGTGATCATGTTGATATCAATTTTAACATGAAAACATGATTTTCATGTTTTGATTTTTATCAAAAGCTAGGGTTTACAAACTTTGTTTGTGACCTTTGTGTGTGTTCATGTGTGTCAGCTACCTAGAAGATTTATGGATACTATTCTGTGTGATAAAGGAATGGGTTTTCATGGTAGTTTGAAGGGTTGATCTTGGTTGATGAAATAAGGATCAAAATGGAATGGAAATGATTGTTACTTGGTTAGAAGGATTAATTATGTTAGTTCTTGATTAAAAGAAGTGAAGTTGTGTTGAATAAACATGACTTTAATGAGTTGTTGGAATCTGAAAATTGAAGGATCAAAGCTGATTTAAAGGGAAAATTGAATGAATTCAATGTTCTTAAGGTGTTAAAGCTTAAAGGATATCAAAGGATAACATGAATGGTTGAGATTAGGCAAACTACTGGGGCTGTTATTGCCTCTGTACTGTGTCACAAAAACTTGAATTCAGGAAAAGGTTTATACAGAATTAAAGTTAAGAGTCTTACAGTCATTTTGATATATCATAGAGCCCAATCAGAGTTGTGGATTGAAAGTTATACGCAAAACAAAATTGTGTGTCAAGCAGAAAAATTCCAGAAAATTGGTTGGAAAATAAATGAACTTAAGAATGTTTAATTACGTGATTTTGAGATGAAATGAATGGAAGACATGAACATAATTCCTTGTTCATGAAGAGAGGAATGATATGAAAAAAGGAAAATAAAAGAATTGGACAAACGACAGAAAAACAACGCAAATGACTGTTGTGCATTTTCTTGAACGACGGCTGACCGTTGGCTAATCGTTGGGCACGTCAGCTGGACGTCAGCTAACCATCGGGCACATTGGCTATTTTTTGACTAAACATGACTAAACCTAAAAATGATATTTGATGTAGGTTTGTTGGTAAATGGCTAACGACACGTTGAAAATGGTGGAAACGGTAGTCGAATGGCCCGAGAACATGGAAAGTTTATTTAGGACACGAGATGAGTCCCACTTCCTTTTAAATCCCTTTTTAGCTAGTGTTTGTCAAAATATTTAAACATGAACTAGCCTACTTGATGTTTCCATTGATAAGGAAGATCGTGAGTCCCACTGCTTTTTCATTCCTGTTTTAGTTAAGTGTTTTCCTGAACGATCATGTGTTTTTTCAATATAGCTAATGCTTTACTGATGTATTATGAGATTGATGTTACACTTGAATTTAAAAGCATTATCAAGCACTCGATTTCTTGAATATCTTGGTTATGAAATATCTCGTGTGATCTTTTTAATTTCTAAATCCCGGTTTTGGTAAAGTGTTTTCCAGATATGGAAAATGTTCTCTTGATGTGCTCAAGTGCAAGCTTCCTATATAGATTTGGAAACATGATGAGCAATATGAATCTTGAATTCTTAATTTCTTGAACCTATCAATCCTTGAATCTAATATATGACTAACTTGAATACTTGGCATATGCACTAACCTAAATACTTGGTATGCACTAACTTGAATACTTGGCATAAGTACTAACTTGACTAGTTGGCATAAGCACTGACTTGAATACTTACCGTAAGCACTAACTTGTCTACTTAACATAAGCACTGACTTGAATACTTGGTGTAAGCACTGACTATACTTGAATACTCAAATACTTGAATTCTTAAATCAGAATATCTTATACTAGAATTCTTGAATACTTGAATCAGCATATTTTCACTGAAAATCCTTGAATACTTATTTTGAGAATGTTTTCACACTAGAATTTTTTAACTAACTTATGTTGAGATTATTCTCCATTTGATCTTTTCAGTTGAAAACACTAGTACACACGGGATTCATTGAGCTTTACGCTCACACGTGTGCTATCTCTCTTGAAAAATTTAGGATCAGAGGCGGAGCGAAAGCGCGGTGGACTTCCAGAGGCTCATGCTATATCTTGGACATATTATACCAATGAGTGTATGTATCAAAAGCCAAATTCTTGTACTTTTCTATTTTGAAAAAAAATTCGCTACCTATTAAGTGAAGTTTGTTATAAAAACCCCTTGTCTGAGCAATCAGACAAGGTGACATCCCAAAAAATTACAGTCCACTACGTTATGGAAATATGGGGTGTTACAGATTGGGTTTGGGAACTACCAGTACGAGCTCGAGGTGATGGTGCAGGATGCTCTTCTTCTTCGAGTGGAAGTTCGACTCGTCCCAGGTACTGCACATCAAAAGATTGTAACCAATGCCTTACCTCCATACTGTACTGATAACCACAGCTAGTAAGTATTGGCTCAGTAACCGTATCACGCTCTATAGTGGTTTCAGTAAGCTCCCCTTCCAAGCTAATGCTAAAGGCTTCAAGAAGTTTTATTATCACGAGGGGGAAAACAAAAGCTTTTGTAGAAAGGTGAGAATAAAACACATCCCGCATGGATTATATGATTAAAGGAGTAAGCGGGATTGGTAGAGTGTGCATCATCCTATGAAGAATATACAAGTCAATAACACGAGAATAATTGAACCCACTAGCTTTTGGAACAACATTGTAAGTAAAGATATAGATTAAGGCGCATAGGTTGGCTTCAAGATCATTGTTAGAGTAAAAACCTACTTGCCCTATGGGGCCTCTCCAATATAGTCTTAAGACAGCTCTAGTATCACTCACTTTCTACTTAAGATTAGACAATATCTTTTGGTTGTTGTGATCTACAGTTAACCAAGGACCCTCATCATTTACACGAAGGATGGTTGCTAATCTCTCTCTATCTAGAAAAATGGGGGTGCCCTTTACTCTAGTCTCAATGGTCTCAAGATGGTTACTGCGTTTTGGTACTATGTTAGCATAAAACTCTGTGATCAGCATAGGACAATAAGGTCCTTTAAGCTGAATAATTGGTCCCCACCCCAAGCATCTAAACATGATGCCAAACTTGAGGGCAAGGTCTAGTGAGGGTGCGAAAATGCGTTCTACTATAATCTTATTGGCAATCCTCTTAGTGTACCACTGTTGACAGAATGGATCAACGAAATCAGCAGAATGTAAGAACAATAGGTTTATGGAAGTAGGAGTAGAGGAAGATGAAGCTCTAGCCTATTTAGACAATTGACCCCACTCTCTAGGCATGATGAAAGGATATGAAGATGACTAAGCAAGAAGATGACTAAATTACCACCCCAATGTCGTAAAGACACTCAATAGAATCAAGTCACCACAACACAACTTCACACACAATCCCACACTCTACAATCTTTAATCAATCCAACACAACCACAATCCACAACAACAATTAACCCAATCTCATTTCAAAACCTTGTCGACCATTGCCCACAAATGCAACTTGTTCTAATGATTCTTGTGATGACCCCATATGTTGGCACTCATAATTTGGATGCCCTTCCCTACAAAAGTCACAACTTACACTCATTACTTGCCCTTGGGAAGGAGACATTACCAATTAATTCATCTTTTGCGTGAGTGCTTCCACCTTTGCCTCTAGAGCTGCCATTGCATCTACCTTGTGTATTCTATGAACACGAGCTCTTGCCCATGAACTACCCCAGATATAGTTGTTTGTGGACAAATTTTCAATCAAGTCAAATACCTCGTCCGGGGTCTTAGAATTAATAGAGCCTCCTTCAAATGTATCAACTAGTTGCCTAGTAGCAAAACTCAAACCACTGTGAAATATTTGCATTTGCATCCCCAACTCAAACCCATTATGAGGACACTTTCTAAGCATCTCCTTAAACCTCTCCTAATACTCATAAAGGTTTTCAGACTCTAATTGTTGGAAGGCAAAAATATCAGTCCTCAGTTTGGATGTTCTAGCTAGAGGAAAATATTTGGCCAAAAAATTTTTTAGCTAAAACATTCCAAATAGTTATGGATTCACTTAGCAAAGATTTTAACCACGAATTCGCTCTATCTCTCAAGAAAAAAAGAAAAATCCTTAGTTTGATGGCATCCTTAGAAACCCCATTTATTTTAAAAGTGTGACAGATTTCTTAAAAACTCACAAGATGGGCATTATGATCTTCCTCGGGTAACCCATCAAATTGGACCATGTTTTGGATCATTTGAATTATGTTGGGTTCATCATGTTTGTCAGAACAATGATGAAGAAGTTTGCCTACTTAAACTAAGAGAACCAGAACAAGAAGACTCAAACTCATACAAATTATACATGTCAGATAGAGTTTTAACCGTTTTATCTTTTATATCTTTTATCATACATTACCTAAGTGTTTAAGATTCATCAAAATCTAATGTTTCATATGAATATTCAATAATATTATGAAATCCAGCCATTTTTACTCAAGGATCCATACACAATGTGCAATACTGATGCGTATTTATTTGGGTATAAAAATCATGTAAAAATAAGCACATTCCCAATCAAGTTTAAATTAAAACGTTAACCTCAAATTACACATATGAGCAAGTGTACTCATCATTAACATAGCATAGGGTTCAAACGAGTGTCGATCCTCAAGGAACAAGTATGCATTAATCACTTTTCTTTCATTGTTTAACCGACTCAATAAAGTGAAAAAGAAATAAAAAGAAACATAAAATAAAATAATATATACATGTCAAGGATGGAGAATTATGTAACTTAAACCATTGTTCTGACAAACATGATCTTACAGTACATAATCATTATCATAACTAATTATTCTCTTGGCATCATGAAGGATTAAGATAGATTCACTTCTGTTTCAATTCATGAAGTCACTATCTTCTAGATAAATTAGAATTATTTGGACTTGTCTCAACTAATTCATCCAAAAGATGCATTGAATACAATCCTTGATTAAATTTTCTTGGTCTCGGCAAACTTAAAACATGAAGCTAACCAATGAATCCTTTGTCTCGGCAGACATCAATTAACTTTTAATTACCCAGTCCTCATCAATTAACCCTCTTAGTCTCAGTGAGTTAATAGACAACAAATATGAAATTAATAAATTGAAACCACCATCAACCCCTTTGGTCTCAGTGAGTTAATAGAAAGAACCAATCAATTAATCTCGTAATAAGCGCAAGTAATTAAATATTAAGAATAACAATCAATTAATCAAAATACCAAATAACTCTAAAAATCATGAATACCTAAAACAATGCCAAATTATAATAAAACAATTAATACATCGTTGTTCAAGAAAAAGAAAACAAAAGTAAAAGAAAGCACTCATAGACAAGCTTCCTTCTTCTTCCTTTGAAGACCTTCTTGCACAATTCTCCTTGATTTGGTAGAATTCCTCCTTGATTTGAGTGATTTTCTGTTTAGATCTATGAATTCCCCCATTTTTCCTTGTATTTTGCATCTATTTATAGGTTTAGTAAGTGTTTAAACTCGTTGGTGTAGGGTTTTTTGCCGATTAGAAGTAGAAAGATACTAAAATCTTGCAGATTACCAAAAATTGCACGCAAAAATCAAGACACCACCTTAACATCAGGTCACAGCCAGCGGCGCCTTGGTTGCCTAGAGCCGGCACTGGTTGTGTTCTATTTCCTCAGTTGTTCGCTGGTTTTTTTCTTGATTTCTTCGCAATATTTTCCAGAGTGCAGTCGGCGTTGGTTCCAGCTTCCCAGCTGGCATCAGTTCGGTTTGGTTCTGTTCCAGTTCGTCTCATTGATTTTTTTGTCACCTCAAAGTACGTGCCAGCAGCACGTGGCCGGCACCAGTTCCTCTACCATAGCCGACGCCGCCTTTGTTTTGTTTTTGCGACGTTTTTGTCTTTTTTACTCCTAAAATATGAAATAATGCACAAAATACCTTTTCAACAGTGAAATCTCAAATATGAAGGAATATGATAAATTATTGAAAAAATGTATCACAAAATAGCCCTAAAAAACTGGGAAAAATATACTTAGTTTAGGCCCTATCAAGTACCCTACCTAAAAATACCTTTGCCTTATAAGGGAAACATGCATTGCATGACATTTCATTTAAGCATATAGCATTTTTTTTTTTTAAACATTTATATATATGTTCACTTATGATGTTTTTGCAAATTTGTATAAGTGCTTAAGGAAGTTTATGATGTGATGTTATGATTGAGTTATTTAGAATCTATATGTATGGTAAATAGGTGTTTAGAATGAGGTAAGGGCATAGTTGAGAGTGAAGTGAATTTGTTAAGGAAATTTGATCACAAGAGTTGATATGGTTTAGTAGTTAAAGTTTGGTGAGTAATTCTTGGAGACCAGAGTTCAAATCTCAGTTTGTGCATTATTTTCTTCCAATTCTTGCTCACTCCATGGTCTTGGCCGAGACTCTCCTCAAATCAGCCGCCATTTTGAGTATTTAAAGTCCTTAGGAATTATCTTTTAGTTTTGATAAGATCCTATCTTTATATTATATATATATATATATATATATATATATATATATATATATAAGATATTTAAACATTTAAATGTAATTTTGGATATTTAAAACTAGGCTGACTGCCATTTTTGGGAGAGTTATAAAGCTCCTTAAACTCTTCTTAGGTATATATATTGGATAAAGATGATATGAGAAGATAAATAGGTTGGGAAAATTCTGATTTTATTTTTTTTTCTATAGTTTATCTCTTCTAAAAATTCCCTATAGTTCTTATTAAACAAAACATCAGCTATCCTAGATAATTTCAACTGCCTTGCACTTCGATTATTTCTAGTTTCAAGCATCTAATTTGTTTACAAATGCTAGAGGATAAAATCCTAGGCTAGCCGAAATGTGGAATGGATATTTGAAGTAATGACTTCAAATTTTGATAGAGCAACTTAGAGCTCATTTGAATTTTTGAGCTCCTAAAATTCGGCTTAAAAATATTCAAGGATGTTTTATTTTCAAAATGCCAGATTTCTTTTAACTTATTTAAGCATCACCTTACTGCAAATTTTAGATTTTTCCCTTCTTTTTCTCCTCTTGATTCGATCAATTAGTATCCTTGTGATTAGCCAGCTAAAGCATCTGAAATCAAACATTTCGGCTATGAAGGTGGGTATAGGAGATAAAACCAGATTTGCCAACTATCACTAATATACATTTCATTAGTTTAAGTTATTTTTCCTAAAACCAAGTCATATCCCTTATCTTCTCCCAAATCATTGCCACCACCAATTTTCTTCATCTTTGTCCAGTGCAACTTCCATGTACTACGTTGTACTAGCCGAATTCAAGTAGTTCCTGTTCTCGTGGAACTCTTGAATTTTGAAGAAATCTTCTCTAAACCAATCAAAGTTCAAACTCCTTAAGATCACTCTAAAAAAAAAAAATCCAAGTGGTTCAAACATTTAGCTACTGGACAAAATTTCAGAATGCAAAGAAAGTCATTCAGACCTTCTTTCCTCTCAGGAGATTTAGCTATTTCCATATTCCTCTCAAATCAAGAACACCCTCTGCATTCTCTCTAAAACAATACACACATTTGCATTGTCATCTCTTCTCAAGACTTTCGGCCTCTTTTCTCTATTTCAAAAACCAAAGCACAAGCACACACACTCTTTTCTCACAAGAAATAAAAAATGGAGTAGCACTCTTCCATTTCCTCCCTTTCACTTACGCAACACCATTGTCACTCAAATGCCACAATGGTTTCTTTTCTTTTGATGACCCAAGTCTTTTTCAGGCCAAGGCAAAAAGATCTTCATTCTTTAAGAACATTTATTCGTTTCACTCATCTAGGAGGTAATCCGAATTCCCATTTCTTTTCCCTTCACACTACTACTCAATAGAATTTATGAAATAGCTTCAGTTGCTTCAAGACACGTGAGTATGTGTAGATATGCATTAAGTTTCTGAATTGATCTTTGTGGGCTTTCAAATGTATTGTTGTGATGGGTATTATAACGATTTCTATTATAACATAACTTTATTAAATTAGTAGATAATGTTATTACGGTGAGATGTATTTTCATATACGTATTAGTTATATTATTAGTAATTATTTTATTTCTATTTAGTTTAATTAATATGATTATCATATTATTTTTTTAAAAATTATATATTATTGAATATATGTTGTTATTATTATTATAATTATTATTTTTCTCTAATTATTATATTATAGTCATTATTTTAATTCTTATAATATAATTCGGTGCATATATGAATATTTATATATATATTATTTATTATTAAAATTACTAGTTATTATTATTATTAAATTTATTATTTTTATTTACAAATTGTATTTATTATTTATTAAAATTATTATTTATTATTTACCATTATTATTTTCTTCTCTCCACTTGGTTGTATGCTTATTGCGTGAATTTTATATTAGTGGACTTAATGTTATGTGTCTTGATAGAGTAGGGAATATCATTGCGTAGTTTGTTGTGAAGTTATTTAGAATAGTGATTGATTAAGTATTTTAATTTCCAATCATAATAGGAGAGGGTTTCAAAGGACAAAGGACAACACAATAATCTGAGAATATACCCTATAGACCGAGGAGGTAAGTCCTTGCATAAAGATGTTTGCGAACAAATGCATTTCTGCAAGTCGAATGCACTGATTGTCGTGGAAGATGTATCTTGAGATGCAATTATGGACAATATATTCCTTCTTCTAAACTAAAATAATTTTTGTCAAGCAAACAATTTTCCAAGCGAAACAATAAATTTTCCTTAAACAAAATTTTACCTAAAATTATTTGCAAACCATAATTGCTACTTCAAAAAAAGCTCTTCATTGATTTTATATTTTTCAAGTGGAATAAAATAACGTTGAGTATTCAATAAGAATAGATTACTAAGACTAGTCTTTGAATGGTTGGGTAAGTCTCTTAGTAGGAGGACACTTCTGAGGGGTGAACCTTATCTAGACAAGATGACAATTCTTGTTGGTCAGGCCAATCCGAGCTAGCAGTACAATTCGGATGGACTATTTATTTTCGGAGTGGACAACCAGTATGTTTGGGTGTAGAAATGGAGGAATATCCCACCCAGTGGGCCATACACAACCTTGTATCAGCATGCACAACGTGTGGCATCCTGATCATTCTTTTCTCATGATGCACAAAGTGTAGCATCCTGACCGTTCTTTTGATATGGTGCACAAAGTGTAGTGCCATGTCCATCCATAATGCATGGCTTCATAGTCAACTTTATTAGAGTAATTATTTCTTTTCAAGTTGAGCATTTTTACTTTACAAATGCTGATAAAACACCACTCAATGTTCAAAGGTAAATTTTTGGACTTGCAGACTTTTTGTTATAACTTATTCAAAACTTGCATATATAAACTGATTTTTCCTAAAATACCATGAGCACACACAGGACTTACTGAAAAATATTTCTCACACCTTTTATATCATGTCTTTAGGTCGATCCTACTAGGAAGGTCGATTTACTTATGCTGCCATGAGCTTAGAAGATTTATCTTGATATATTTATTTGTTAGAGATTTCAGTTACCATCTATTTGTTCAAAACTTGTATAAGTATTATTTTAGAATTGTAATAAGTCTGTTATTAAGGTAATTTCTTCTATATTTTCTATTACCTAGTTATAAAGACCCATTATCATAAGGATGAGGCGACATCCCTGCCCCTTTTGGGGTATTTAGGTAGCAGGGTGTTACACAATAACATACAATATAAAATAAGAATATCTTCATAATATTTTTTATATTTTTTAAACATATTTCTCATAAAATAATCATATTGGGAATGGTCCATATACTCACAAAAAATGTGTGGTGCCTTAGCAAGTGTTGGAAGAATATGATGAGTAGTGGGATAATAAGATCTCGATAAAAGATCAGTTGCTTCTTTGAAAGTAAATAAAAATGTTGTAAGTGCAATACAATTTTCAAAATGAGTTTTAGTTTGTTGAGGTTGAAAATTGTTACTATTACAAAATTCAATAAGTTGATTTTGAAAATGTATAACACTTTCAAACATATCTAAAGTTGAGTTCTATCTAGTTTTACAATCTAATCTAAATTTTTTAAAAGATACATCTTATTCTTGGCATAAAGCCTTAAAATTTTGTTGCCTAGTTAAAGAAGTTTTAATAAATAAAACAACATTTCTAATTATATTAACAATATCATCAACATATTTTTATCCTTCCTTAACACACAAATTAAGTATATGACAAGCACACCTAATATGAAATAAAATACCATCTAACATAAGATTCATAGTATCTTTCAAAATTGCTATGGTAGAATCATTATTTGAAGCGTTATCTAAAGAAATAAAAATAATTTTATTTAAAATCCTATATTCACGATATATTTGAGTAATCATTCTAACTATACTACTACCTATATGAGGATATTCAAATAATTTAAAATAAATAGTTTTTTTTTTGTACTAACCAATCATAATCTATCTAATGACATGTAATGCATAAATAAAACTCATTAGTAATTACAGTCCAACTATCACAAGTAAGAGCAAATTTCCAATTACAAGAATCAAACATAGCAATTAGATACTCTTTCATTTCTTTATATATCTTTATTATATCATTTTTAACGTTGTTCTAGGAATCCTTTTCCATACTGGTTGACAATTATTTTGCTTATATTGTTCATAATGTGAATTTTCTGTAAAATTGAAAGGTAATTTAGTTTGAACAATCATTTTAGCAAATCCACTTCTATTTTTTCCATGATCGTATTGAAAATTATCAATAATTTGACCTCCTGTAGTATGTTTTTATTGTTGTTTAAGTAGATTTTCTAACCAATCATTGTATGACATTTTCATATATCTAATTAACGTTCTCGTTCCTCCTCCCTTCTTATATACATATACCACCCTACAAATTTTACATGTTACCCTATCATTATCATTATCCTTTTCAAAAAGATTCCAAATCATAGATGTTTTTGCTTTAGCTATAATATCCATTGTTTCAAAATCATCCTGACCTATATTAGATTCATTAGGATTAATAGTTGGAGTTGGTTGTGATTGTGAAACACTAACGATGGGCTTACTAGGGCCTTCATCTTCATTACCTATTTCATTATTTATTAAATTTAAGGCTGGATCCATATTGAAATCAAAATGTGTAGATGATTGTGATGAAGAAAAATGATAATATTGATTTGCATCCATTATTTCTATAAAAAAAAAAAAGCAATCAAAATTCAAATAAAAGTTCAAAAATAATAAAATAAAGTATTAACAAATAATAAAATAAGAGAATTGAAAAATATAAATAACAAATTAACTTAAAAATTAAACAAATAACTAAAACAAATAAATAATTAATAAAGCTAAAATATAAGAATATAAGATTAAAAAATACTAATTAGTTGATGACCAAGAACAACAATACTTTGTGGAGTTTTACTTCTTGTATCCACTATTCCGCCACTCAACAATCTTCCAAAATATGAAGACTTTCTTGAAGAATTAAAAAAGTATATTAAAAAATAAATTCTATTCTAACACTTTTTGTAGATGAAATGAAGAGATTTGAGGATTATGAGAGAAAGATGAATGAAAATAAGAGAGTTTAAGAGAATTAGAGAGTGTTTGATGAATTTTGGAGTGAATTGAAGAGTATTTATAGAGTTTTGGAGGTTATGAAAAAGAATATAGTCATTAGAGACTAAATTATAAATATATATATTCAACCGTTAGAAATCGAAATGTAAAAAAAAAAAAAAAAATGCTGAAAGCCGTTGCACCAATGGCTCTCTAGTGCTGCCCAGCTCATGACTGGTCAGGGTTTTTTATCCCTGGCCTGAACCAGATCAGAACCTAAGATCGGCCTAATAAACAGTGACCAATTCAACCACCTGGTCTGGTCTGACGGGCTTAGTCCCACTGCAGAGTGATTTATTTACTTATATGTGGAATCTGATTTTTTTTTTTCTTTTCTATCTCACATATATATATATATATATATATATATATATATATATAAGTATATTTTTTGGAACACCACGTGTCACGTGACTTCACTCACATTTACTACCAAATCACGTGCCCCACATCACCACCTCCGATCCGCTGACTGAACCATTCAACCCACTCCCAACCAAACCCAGCCTTACACGACTCCACCAACAAAGCTCACCATATTTTCCTCACCCCAGGCCCCGGAACCACCCCTTGACCCTCGTCCCTTGATCCACCCCAGACCTCGCCTCGCCCCGCCCCACGCCACCCAACCCCATGGCCGCAGAAGACCACACCACCGTCTACAACGGCGAGGAAGACATCGACGACGAGGAAGACGAAGAAGAAGATGACGATTTAAACCCTTCCAATAACACCACCGCCGTCACAGCCACTGCCACCAACCCTTCCGGCGTGGTGGTGGACGACGAAGATGATGATGTTGACGTCGACGACGATGATGTGGACGACTCTACCTCCTCATCAAACCTGGCGACTGCTGATACTGATCCCTCTTTCCATCACCTTCCACCTCCTCTGCCTCCTCTTCCTTCTGCCACCGCGGCTGCGGGAGAAGTGACCGTCGCTCTCCCTTCCGAACTTGTCCTCCCGCCTGACCCGAAACGTCAGCGTCTAGATGATGTCACTGTTGCTGCGGTATCAACAGTAGTCAGTGCTGTTGTGGAGGAGAAGAAGCCGGTTCCGCTTGATGAACAGCGGCGGCTGTTCCAACGGTTGTGGACTGATGAGGATGAGATCGAGCTTTTACAAGGATTTCTAGATTACACCACCTCGAGAGGGGCTATAAATTCGTCTCACCATCATGATACGACGGCTTTTTATGACCAGATCAAGAGTAAATTACAGCTCGATTTCAACAAAAATCAGCTCGTGGAAAAACTCCGGAGACTGAAGAAAAAATACAGAAATGTTATGAACAAAATTGGGACGGGTAAAGAGTACGTCTTTAAGAGCCCACATGATCAAGCCACTTTTGAGATTTCGCGTAAAATTTGGAGTGGAGAAGGTGGGACCGCTCCCCGCAGTGGTGGTGTGGCAGAGGAAGGCGGGTATGAAGATGAAGATGCTAACCCCCATTTTAATGTTCACTTGATTGATCAAAGCCCTAACCCTAATGGTGTTGATATGAATAATTTGGATAAGAAAACGCCTCGGCCTAGGAAAAGGTCACGAGGTGGAGCAGTGAAAATCGAGGAGAAACAGTTTGGGTTTAATGGTGTTCCAAACTTGCAGTTTAATAATCAGCTGCACAATGTCGTGCAAAATGCATCTGTGGCTGTGGCTACGCCCACTGCTACCCCTGTTGGGACAGGGCCGGCTCCGGTGACAAATTTGATTGAGGAGACGGTGAAGAGTTGTTTGTCTCCAATATTTAAGGAATTGTTGCATAATGTCATGAATTTAAATGGTCCTATGGGCGGTTCACGGGGTTTCGGATTTGCACTGAGTCCACTGCCATTGGGGTTGAATGGGGATTTGGTGTCGGATGAGAAGTGGAGAAAGCAACAAATTTTGGAATTGGAGGTGTATTCGAAGAGGTTAGAGTTGGTGCAAGATCAAATAAAAGCACAGTTGGAGGAACTGAGGTCCTTGGGCAGTTTATAGTTATAGGAAGCCCTCAATGTTGGATTGGAATAGTAAGTGTTTGGCCTTTCAATTTTTCTTTTTTTTTTTTTTCCCTCAGACGACATGATTCTAGTTGATAAATTATTGCTGGTCAATGATCGGGTATTTAGAATTTTAACTTCAGTTGTTGAATAACGGGTCTATAATTCAGCCTTTGTTGGCTAGTTGGGACTTTTTAATGTTTGTGCAGATAGTTGTTTGACATGTACATGAAAATGGATAAGTTTAGGCAGCTGGTTGTTTGATATTATTATACTTCTTTTTTGGTATTCAAGCTTTACTATAATGGTATGTTTTTTCATGGCTAATAATAGCTAACAATCTTCTATACTTGAATTTTGTTGTGCTATCTGTTTCTGTTGCATGAATCTTGGCTTCGTTAGTGAACTATGTTATCAGCATAAGCAGCAATTCTTGTCCGTAATGAATTTACTTAAAGACATGCTAATATGAGTTTCAGGGCGCTGAATTGTTTTGCCAACCCCATCCAGAGCAATAGAAGAAAATCATAGAGGAATTAGAAGGAAAAGAAAAAAGTGTGTAGAGAGAGGAGAGTATAGGATCTTTAATTGGATTGCATCTGGGTTGAATTGGAGAAATAAGTAAGTGATTATCCTGGGAACTAGGGTTTAAGGGGGAACTGATGAGCTTCTATCCTAGGTGGTCATTTAAGGCCTTACTTCTTGTCTTTGTATGGCACAGTATTTCATTGTCTACGGTACGCATCCACTGCTATGCAGTCAAGGCATCCGATATGGTGGTTACTGATGGAGCTCTTGATGTTGATAATCTTACATATCTTTAAGATGTGTGTGAAGTTTAAAATCTGGATGAATTTTCAGTTACAAAATTTGAATCTTTTAGAGAGTTGTGACACCTGGACTGAATGGGCTAGGCAGGGGCAATTTGATATATTTCTAGGCAGGGGCAATTTGATATATTTCTTTGAGTAAGTTAAAGAACTTGTGGAAATATGACCAAAGGATAATGCTGCTGTGTAACTGCTCTCTTTATAGCTTGGGAGGAAAGAGTAAGCAAACAACTTAGACAATTGCACAAGTTCCGTCAAATCTCATACGCGTATATTTAGATTTGTTTAGAAGGAATAAACTCCAAAAACTAGCAATTCTTTGGTTTTTGGTGACTCTCTGTATTGTGAAGGGAAAGAAATGGCTTGGCCTTGTGGCTCTTGATTCTATTGCAATCTACATTTATGGAGCAGCTTGTAATGTTCTGCTTTAGAGGTTCCATGGCAAAGTTCTCTCCCTTAACTATTTGAGTATGTCTCCTAAAAGAGTGGCAGACTGATGGCTTTAAAGAGAGCTCCACTTGTTGGTTTTTCTGTTTGTTCAAGGACATAGTTCTCAGAAAATTTTCTTCTGTGTGAGCCACATATTCTACTAGAGCTTTTAAGATTCTTAATTTTCTTTGTCAAGGTGAGAAAGTTTCATAATAAATCATAGAAGAAGTTGAGCCCCATTTTCTAAGACTTGCATTCATATAGCATTTCCAAACCAACTCATGAATCTGTTGCATGTTATTTGTATGAACTCGGCCGATGGTTTTGCATAATTGCCACTAATTTGCTCATGATGTTTCTTCTGACTTAACGTTCTTTTACATCCATTCCTAGGGAAATGGTAACAACTCAAGTGATAGTTAATAAGAGAGTTAAAAATTTTGGAGGAAGAACAAATAGTTAACTGCCTTGTACAGCCTAACTACTAAAGCAATAGTTGCTCCAGCACTTTATGGATTTGCCTTAAAAGATCTTTCAGATTTCGGGGGATATTCTCTCTCCTATCGCTACTGATATGATGGCACATCTATGATGGTTTTGCTTTGAGCTCGTTTTCATAGCTAATTCCTTTGTCGATGCGAATGCGTATAAACTTTATATAGGTTTCTTTGAACTCAAATTTCTACTCAATTCCATTGTGATCAACATTTAATATATATTCACTGCCATCGAGTCGAATATTCTCTTTCCCTGACTGTATTATGCAGTAGCAGCGTTTTATTGTCTATCTAGATGATTAGGCAATCAGAAGTGGCTGCAATTTGAGTTCTTTTGGCAGGAAATTGGATGCTGAATGCTAGTAGTGCGTAAGCGAACTAGACAATGTTGCATATCATGCTTGGATAGTGTGAATCCTGAAAAAGCATTCTGAGGTAGTATAATGGTGCGTTATCCAGACTTCCTATTGATGTGTTTCTACAATATTTGAATAAAGTTGGTTGATGAAGGTAGAATTCGCCGGTTTGGGGAAGGAATTGATGCAGAAGAAAGGATGACCATTGCAAGCTGCGGAATTCGGGCCACGCCACAGGAATAATTTGGAGCATGTGCAAGTGGTGATGCAATTATTATTTACTTCGTTCAAAAATGATGTCAATATAATAAATGGCATATAAATTAAAAAATTATTAAAATTTATATAATTATAATAGAAAATAATTAATATATTTTTAAATAAAAATAAATTTTTATTAATTAAATTAAATATATATATTTAATAGTTAAAAAATAAATTAAAAAAATATATAATAAATATATTCTTAATTTATAAAATTAAAAAATATTTTGATATAATAAAAATAAAAATTTTAAACATTTTTTTAAAGATATAAATTGCGTATTATTATGAATTCAAACCTTGTTTAGGAATTAGGCGTAAACAACTTAAAGCTACAAAAGGACAGACTATTTCCTTCAATGCATCTTATACATGCGTGTGGAACAAACCCCGCTAACAGCTTTCCGAAGGTCAATGAGGAGACGTGGGTGGATTATTCGTCCATAGGTTAGCCATGACGGCCCAGGCAACGAACAAACATCCGGATTGAAGTTTTTTTTCTTTGTTTTTTTGTTTTAGGGGGACGGAGGCTGGGGGGGGGGGAGGGGGGTTGTTGGTGGAAGTCGGGTGGGGAAAGGGGTGTTGGGGCTAGATGTCAGAATTGAAGGCGAACTTCTACTCTCCACTCATCATCAAGTAAGGGGTGGCATAATTGACCAGACGTTCATACAAACTTATATAGTATGCCTTTAGAATTAGGCCATTCACAACCCTATATAGCCAGCCTTCCCCTCTTGCAGTATTCATGATCTAATATGCCCGTAGGCATGGACATTTAGGCCCATTTTTTCCTCGGCAAGCTGGGGACTTGGGAGTGATCTGCAAGCAAGAAATGCTCTGGCAAACTATCTATCCTCTTCCCACACAATGCAATATTTGCACTTAAAAAACATGGGAATCGCCAGAGACTCAACTATAAGCTAATAATGGAAGATAAAAATGTAAAACTTTCATAGCCGCCCCAAAAGAAGGAAATTCAGGTTTTCATAATTATAGTTTAGTTAATAAAAGATAAATGTAGGTCGTAGACAGCAGTCTTTCCTGAACAATGTGAATGGCATAAATGAGAAGTAATGAAACAGAATTTGAGGTTCTGGTTAGTAAATGGGGAATTTTGCCTTTGTTTTCTCGAACACTTGCTCCGCAATAATGGATGCATTACCATCAGCTCTTTTTATTTCCAATTGAGCCTTCTGATAGAAACCAGTACCTCTAAGAGCATCAGCAATAAAATCATCAAATCCAATGGCAATAGCTGCCTCAGCTTTGGCACCATAAACCAACCTCTAAAATAGCGCAGAAATAAAAGGGACATCAATATAAAAGGCATAATGCATTAAAAAAAAAAAAGTGAAGCAAGTTGTATTAAGAGAAATAAAAAGAGAACTAAAGAGATAAGCCACTAACCTTTATTCTTGAAAGATGGATAGCGCCAAAACACATAGGGCAAGGCTCACAAGACGCATATATCTCACAATCTGAGAGCTCAATCTTGTTAAGCTTTTTACATGCCTGAACAATGATACAAGGTTAGCATGAGAAACACATTAATATCTATGCGTCCAAGGCAAGCATGAGACACAAGTTATAATAATGGAATTTCAGAGACAGAAAAGAGGGAAGGGGCAACAAAGATTATCATACAAGAAGCAGCAACCAAAGAAGTTCAATAGCAATAACTGCAACCCCCCCAACCCCTTTCAATAGCATAAGAACAGAATTCAAGGAACTAGTTTCAAAATGCACTGTTAATCTTTACACAAGAAGGTTAAAAAATTAAGAATAATAGATACTCAGGAATTTGCACTTTTATAGGAAAAATCTTGCTCCACTGAAAGGGAAGATTGCTACAGTACCGCACCATTGCATTGCAAGAATATTAATTTCCTTCGCATGTTTGTCAGTAATTAGTAATGATAATCAACGAAGAGGAGTTTTTGTAGAAAAATCATTACTGACACTGAAATAGTAGAACAAACGCTGCTTTCATACATATTTTGTTCACCTAATAGATATAAATTCAACACTAGGAAAAGTTGAGATACATTGGTTATACAAAGAAAGAGAACAACTAAGCAGCCCAAGAAAATAACCTGAAGCCCTTGTAAACAACAGTATCGCAAATGTTAACCAGAAAAAGAAAACTCAAGAAGACAACTCTAACCTCTCTAATTGCCGTAACTTCTGCATGTGCGGTAGGATCTGTACATTTCAAGACCATGTTATGACAGCTCACAACAATTTCATCATCGTGAACAACAACTGCACCAAATGGGCCTCCATCTCCGCATTCTACACCTTTGTAAGCTTCTTCAACTGCTCTAGTCAGAAATTTGTGATCTCTATCCTGTACAGCTGATAAGAAATACCACAAATAAACATAAGGCCATTTATCCACACATCCATTAGTTTCACAAAGAAATGAGCTTCACCTAAACTGGAACATTTAATTGATCAAGCATAAATATACATTACCAAAATGATAAAACTACAAGATGCATAATAGAAGAATATTCAAATGGTTATAACAAACACTCTTCAAAGCCAAATATATGCCACAGAATGGGGAAACAACTCTCGCTTGGAGAAGAACAAATTTACTCAGTCCTGCAATAAACGCATATGTAAGATAGTGTACTATAGGTGTGAATAAAATAGAAATAATTATAGTCTACAGGAATATGGGGTGAAAATATGGATTAGATGTTACAGGTTTGGAAGCATTCTTATAATCAATGGTTAGGCAGAAACCCTTCTTACATAGAATAAAGTATCAAAACCGAACCCAGCAGTTAAAAAGAAAGATAAAAGCCCTGCTCGGTAAGCCAAATTGTTGGAACAGCAATAGGTTCACATGAAGTCAATTAAGATCTTAAAGATTTATTCCTCTACTTTTCCACCCAATAAATACAACAAAGATCCTTTAAAAGTCCATCATCTATCACTTGTAAAGTTTGAATCTAGAAGCCAACATAACGTTCCATGACAGTTTAGGTTATAAAATTTCTAAGCTGCAAATATAGGCGAGAAGAGATAACGAAATTAGATAACCTATTACAGTCTATTCATTCGTAATTACAGTACTTAAGACTAAAAACTGATAATTTACTAGGAATTATTGCATCACCTTATGCTGACTTTAGGTTAGAAGGGATAACAAAATCAAAATGAACTATTATGGTTTATTCATTCATGTTCTGGTACTTCAGATTAAAAACTGATAATTTAATGCAATAGTAATTGCTTTACCTTGTGCTGGAAAAAAACGCGTTTTCACATACATGTGAACACATACATACGTAGCTTCAAGGCTTGAAAGCGTCTTATGGGTGTCTCAATTTAGCAGGTGAAAATAAAGTGTGTTGAAGGTTTTCATATCCAAATTACAATTTGAAAGAAGAGTACAGCCAGATTGAGCACAATCTCCAACAGAAATGGTATAACCACAGGAAAAAGAAAGACAAAAAAAATAAATAAAGGAAGAATGAAAAATGATTACCTTCCTGGTGACCAGCAAACGCAGAAGCAACAGAAATAGTTCCATCCTTAGCTTCAACAACTGTAATAAGAATACATGATTAAAGTAAAAGAAAATTTAACAAGAGTGGTAAGAATGAATCAACACCACTTTAACATGCACAAATCGAAATCCGAAATCCAAAATGACCACACATAAATCTAAATTCCACAATCTCAAACAAAATCATGAACAAGATGTGAGTAATTCACGGGAACAACTTCCTTGAGATAGGACTCTCTGCCTCAAGAATAAAATCCACGGTACAACAAGGATCCAGACTCAAGATCCCCACAAGAACAAGTAATGCATTTCTCGAAGCGAAATCGATCGTAAAATGAATCACGAAGTTTGACATCACCACAAGGAAAAGTCTAGGACAAGGACATCCTAAACTTCGCTAGAAACAAAATCATTAGTAAAATGCAACACCGACAACACAACAGGGGGAAATCAAGTTGCATCCACAATTATGAAATTCCAGAATCTCAGCATAACATTCAAGAATCATGAAATTGGTACAAGCCCAGTAATCTTACAACAAAAAAAAATTACAAAGCGAACGAACACACGGCAGAGAAAATCATAAAACCCGACAAAACACTACCCATTAGTTCATTAAAGTTCACTAAATCAAGAATGATGAAAAACCAAAAAAACCCACAAAGAAAATCACAGAGATCACCCATCGATCAAGCAGGGTAAAATTCTGAAGCCTTTACCACACCGTGATTGCTTACCATTAGCTTCTTCCATGGTGAAGATGACGAGACAATCAAACGAAATTCAGAATAGACTTCAAGAAACGGACACTGCCAACAGAAATGTGATTATTATTCGTCAGGAAAGGGTACATATAAATAAGAGGGAGCCGTAAACGTGAAAGGTTTAAAGAAGAAAAATGGTTCACGTATTTATTGTACTATATAAAAATGCAAGAAAAAAAAAATTGGGGAGGGAAAAGAGGAAAAAGGGCTGCAAATAAAGAAACTAGTGGTGGAGAAAAAGGTAAAAATATATATATAGAGAGAGAGAGAGAGAGAGAGAGAGAAAGGGTAAAATAACAAAAATGGAGTCTCATAGAATCCATCTATTTTCGGCTTTTGGCCTAAAAGAAGCGGGTGTGAATGTGAATGTGATTGTAATGAGATGAGAAACACAGGTCGCTACCCTTCCTAACCTCTCCTATTAATCTAAAGGCCTCTGGGAAAGTTTTGCGTTGCCAAGCTGTTCATTAGTATATTGTAAACAGTGCGGAGGGTATCTGCGGGGTGGTCGCAGCTCCAACCCCTATCGGAAAGAGACATATTGGGTAAATTTATATTTGTATTGCAATTTTTTTAAAAAAATTAATGGAAAATGTTATATATATATATATATAACTAATGTCAAGTTAAAAGATAAACTATAATATTTTATAAATAAATAATAATTTTTAAAAAATAAAATTTAGTTAAATTAAAATTTTTAATTGAATTGAGTTGAAAAACTATACAAATATATTTCTATGATAATTATTAAACACAATCATTTTAAAAAAAATAAAAATAATATAGGGAGATAATTAAGGGCTAATTTAACACAGTAACTGGTAAATATAATTGTATAAATTATTCTAAAGAGTGGGACAGCATAAGCGGGACGGTAAGAGGCCCAACCTTTTCGGAAGAAAGATGCACATTTGGTAAATTGTCCAAAATAACTATCAAATACTCTTAATCAATTTTCCCTGCTAATAGTTTGATTGCTTTTCAAATTTTTATTTATATTTTTGTAGTTATTATACTTATATTAATACTAATTAAATAATATAAAAATAATTTTCCATGCAAATAGAATCAAAGAAAATTTGACTTATTAAAGATAAATGTAAGATATTGATATTATTATGGTGTAGAAACAAAAATAATTAGACAAGACCAATAAAATTATAAATTAACTAATATTTAGTGTTCATTATTAAAAATAAATAATAATAATAATAATCATCATCATCAAAATTTTTAGATGGAATATGTGTTAAGAATTCAAGTTTTGAGAGGTTAAAAGTCAAAATTATTTTGATTTTTAAATAATTCGAGAGGTAGTATTTAAGGTTAAATTATATAAATACTTATTAAATCTAACACTTGGTTGGTTAAATGGAGTAAAAGAAAACTTTTATTAAGCCCCATAAGCTAAGGAGATCTATCATGAGGGTAATCTCTGGACAATTTTAGAATTGTTTTTCTCTCGTATGATTTATTTATTAAATTCACAATTCCTAGCATTTCAAACCAAATGGCCACCTTTATTGAAAATTCCTATTAAAAAAAATGGGTGAGTCATCATTTTCAAATCCTTCTCAAGACATATCCACTTGAAATGGATAACTTTAATTAGGAAAATCCTTCTCAAATCCTTCACAACTCTAACTATGAAAATCTTCCACTGTCCATACATGTTGGTTTTTGAACAGAATCTACTCTTTTTACATAATTATTCAAGGAAAAAAAAAACAATCCACATTTTATCCATTTTGAAGCTAAAGAAGTTAGTTTTAATTTGGATTTTAATAGCAGTTAGGTCTAACACAAGTTAAAATAGAGTGATTCAATCTTACGTACATAAGATTATAAAATCGAGAGAAGTAAGAATTTATACTATGAAAAAGTAATAAGTGCTGTTAATTTAGACAAATCTTATGAATCAAACTCTAACGTTCGCTAAACTCAAATTATTAACTTAATGATAACGAGACATTAATCCTCCTCTGGGCAAGTCCAAATTAAGAAACATACATATTAATCTATATAAAGCCAAATAGTGATTGTAACGTCTATTTAAATAGAGAGACTTCCGAATTTAAACATGCTAGTTATTCCTTTTTTAGTGGAGGTTGGTATTTACATTAATTTTTATAAAGCCAGTTGGAGTTAGCGGCAGCTTTTATTTAAACAGAGAGAATTCTGGTTTAAAGATGTTAGTTGTCTGTTTTCAAAAAGTAGAAACCATTCACCAGTGGGGTTAGTGGTAGCTTTTATTTAAATTGAGTGAATTTCGAGTTTAAAGATAATAATCGTGTTCTTTTTTTAATATTTGGAAATATTTAAAAATTAGACATAATAATGCTAGTAGAAGATACAGAATGATAATTTCCTCGATAATACATATATATATATATATATATATATTTAATGACTTTCATTTGAATGTGTATTATTTAGATGGAGAAAAATATTTATATATTTAGTAGTTTTTCATTTTTTAGATAATTTTATCTAAAAATTAAACAATAGTTTAACTCTTAATCGGCAGCTTTAGTCCTTCTAGGATATCAAAACTTGCAGGCCATATATAGGGAGGTTCTGATCTTTGGTGAATTTGAAGCTTCCAAAGAGAGTTGCAAACTTCGTTCTCTGCCATGGGATGAGACATTCTTGTGAGAAACTAGTTTTGTTACCCAACCTAAATTTCATTAGAAGAAAAATGCCAAAAAGCATCCATAGGCTTCCACTTCATATGGAAGAAGCAAGGATTGAATTCTCTCTTGTAGCATTTGGTAAAAGTCACTTAGTTCAGACACACAGTCTCAGGACCTCATCTAGATAGTCAGAAGATAAGAGTAAAATCATTCTGTTTCTCCATTTCCATTCTCTCTAGTTTCTTTCCCCTAGTCACAACCGAGTCATCGACCCAATCTCCTCCCTCGTCTTCTTCCCTTTCTTTCCCAACTTATATTTTATTACCAAAATCTTCACTGAATCCCATGCTTTTCCAATACAAATTCAACAACCTTTCAATCCCCTTCCCTCCATACAAATGCTTAAAATCTTTTGTCATTCATCAACAAAGTTTGAAAGAATCGAAGATAATAGATTAACTGTAAAAAGAAGTAGCATTAACCCGGGAGGAAAGAAGAATGAATCTCTTCCTCACGACCACTTTCCTGTGTATGGGAGAAGCTACTTGTGTGTTGAAGTTTGCAATGCAGATGTAGATGACAATTCAACTGCCACGTTGTTGTCTACCTCAGCTATTTCTGCCAACGCCAAATCATTTAATGGCAGTTATCACAAGAAGACATCAGCTTCTGTTTTTGCTGTTTCCTTTGATCCCGGTTGGTGCCACCATTTCCTTCAAAAAAGATGATGAAGTTGCCAGTTGTTAATTATTGCCTCTTTGTACTTCATTTTCTTTTCTTCTGTAATTAATTCTTCTTTGAGTTCCGGATGTATATAAAAACCAGATTGGTGATCAATATTGAAATGAATGAAGAAGTTTTCATTTTTAGCAGTTTTCATTATCTCATCTTTGTGGTTGTTCTTCATCTTTAAATTTTGCTGCTTTCACTTAATCAAATTCAACATGGTATCAGAGCCGGATGATAAATCAATGTGAAGAAATTGAATTCTGATTTCCTCAAGCTCGTGGAGGTAATCATCAACCTCATTTTCCTTATCACAGAATTGCTGATAACATGAATTTGTTGAATTGTGACTTAGTCAAATCTCTTGATTGAATTGAATCAGTTAATTGGATCTGTTGTTGGAATTGATGATTGTTGAAATGATGAAATCTGAAGTTGTGGATTTGTGAATGAATTGATGATATGATCATGGCTAATCAAGAGATAGCAGCTTCTAATCCTTTTTATCTGCATCCGAGTGAAAATCCATCACTTGTTCTAGTTCAACCTTCCTTGAATGAAAGAAATTATCACCAATGGTGTAGGGCAATGAGAATGGCCTTAATCTCTAAAAACAAACTAGGATTTGTTACTAGTACAGTTAAGGCACCAAATCAAACACACACTTCTTATGCTGCTTGGGAACAATGCAACAACATGGTTTTATCCTGGATCTTGAATTCTCTCTCACCTTCTATAGCACAAAGTGTGATTTGGATAGACACGGCCTATGATGTGTGGAAAGATCTCTGTGAACATTTTTCACAAGGAGATTCTTTCAAAATCTCTGATCTTCAGGAAGACATTTACAATTTGAAGCAAGGTTCTTCAACTGTGAATGAATATTATACTGGTTTAAAGACCTTGTGGGAAGAGTTATTGAATCTAAGGCCATTACCTATTTGTCATTGTGACTTGAGATGTGAATGTCCAGCTTTGAATGAGGTTAAGGTTAACAATGATGTAGACTTTGTCATACGGTTTATCAAAGATTTAAAAGAGGAGTTCTATGGAATTAAATCTCAAGTTTTACTGACTAAACCTTTTCCTATAGTAAACCAAGCCTTTTCTATTGTTTCTACTCATGAAAGGTCTCTCAATTACAATTCAACACACTCAGATCTTCATGTTTTTGCTAATCCACAAGTGTTTACTACAAGAAATGCTGTGGTTAAGTCTCATGAGTAGACCATTAATGCAGCAAGAAATTAACAAATGTTGAATGTGGTTGGAAATGTGAGTGGAAGAAATGTGCAATTAGCAGGAAGTTTTAATTACAGAAAGGGAAATAACATGAACAGGAGAATGCAGTGCACCTTTTGTGGTTTGCAAGGTCATACACTTGAAAGATGTTATAGGAAACATAGATTTCCAGCTGGATATAGGAACAAGAACAAAAACTCAGGAAATTAGGGATTTATGCTAGGAAATCAGGCTTACATGCCACAGATAAATTCTGTTGAAAGCCATGGTGTGAAATCAGTCTATGATGCTGCAAATCAAGCTCCTGCTAGTTCACATGTCTCAGTGGATATACAAACCTCAAAATTTGTAACTCAAGAACAATATCAGCAATTGTTGAACATGATTCAGGCATATCATCTTCCTTCCAATACAAAACCCCTTGCTGATCTAGAACACAGTCATTCCATCAACCAAGCAAGCCTTACACCAGCCTTTTCACATTCATCTCAAAGTGCTCAAAATACAGGTACCAATTCTTCAATCTGGATCTTAGATTCAGGAGCAACAGACCATATTTGCTCATGTCTAGACTATTTCACTGAATATCATCCGATCAAAGATACTTCTGTTAAACTGCCTAATGGAGATGTAGTTGAAGTTTCACATATAGGCAGTGTTCAGTTAAATACTCATGTAACACCCCCACTACCTAGGCCCGATAGGGCCGGGGATGTCGTCCCATCCAAAGGACAAGGGGTCTTTATAACTAGGTTATACAATCAAAATAATAGAATAAAAATAATACTTTAAACTTAAAATTTATTACAAACCAAGAATTCAAAATAAATTCATAAATAAAATTATCCACTCTCAACTCCCAAAGCATTACACAAAATAAATATCAGAAAAATCTTCCAAGGCAGGCTACAACGAGCTACTCATCCCCATAGTAGGATCGACCTGAAATCATGGTAAAAAGAGTGATGAGATAAAAATCTCAGTAAGTCCGTATGTGTGCTCTGAGTGTCCAGTGAAAACAGTTCGTGAATGCAAAGTATAAAATCTTCATAAGAGAAATACTGGCAAGCATTAACCAATAGTCAAAATCAAGAGTGGTGTTTTGACTTTTCCAACCATACAGGTACAATAAAATCAACCATTCAAAAGGCGGTCATGGGTTACCACACGTTGGGCCCCATAACCAGTTAGAATGCCACACTTTGTGCAGACTGACAAAAGGTAGGTGATCGGCCTACTGAGTAAGATACTCCTCATTCTTTATACCCAAACAACAACTGATTATCCATTTCGGCAACACACAATCACTTGACAGAAAAACTGCTAGCTCGAACCGGCACGACTTACTGGACTGTCATCCTATTCAGGAAGGACTTACCCCTCAGAGGTGGCCACCTACTGAGAGACTCACCCTAACCCTTCAAAGACTAGTCCTAACAGTCCACCCTTATTGAGTACTCAATGTAACTTACCCCACTTGGGAAAAAAGGAACAAAACATAGTTCCACTTGAAAATGGCAATTAAGGTTTTCAAAAGTCTTTGTCAAAATTAGTTTTAGAAAGAATTTTGAGTTTGAGTAAATCTGCTTATTGATTTTCAAATAATTTATTTGACGGAAATAAGACAAGAGACAATCCTCAATTGCCTTTACAGAAATGAGTGTCCATGTACTCTACATTTGGCTTGCCATAATAAATATTTTGCATCAAACGGCTTTTATGCAGGAGCTTACCTGATCCTTAGCTTGAGATAAAATAAAGGTCTTCAACAACTGACCTAACCCCGCCTGGGGTAAATACAAGCCATAATTAATCTCAAGCTAAAATCCACTTTCACAAATAAAACTAACTCAACTCGATCCTAGTGTCCCAAGCTTTAAGGCCAGATAATAAATAAAAAGGGTTTATAAGCTAAGTCTAATTTGATATTTAAAACAATTAGTGTTTTAGGAAATAAGTACTAATAAGTTGAAGGATTAAATCTTGCTAAAAATAAATTAGAGTTTATTTGATAAAGAGTCCTAGGTGGTATTAGGTAAAATAATGATTTATTAATAATTAATTGTTAAAAAATAATTGATAACTAAAATTAATTGAAAATGAAGTTCAATGGGTCTTAATTGAAAGATAATAAATAAATTTTAATAGGTTTTGATTAAAAGATAATAATTCAAAGATAATAAATTTTAATGGTATTTATGAATATAAGACTCACAAAATTAATATTCTACTTATTATGATTATTTATATAAAAAGGCTTTATTTGATATTATTATTATTATAATATCTTTATATTTTATTTCTTGTAATAAAAACTATCATTTATTTGACTAAAATATCCTTATTATATATATAATAATCCAAATCTACCTTCCTAGGGTTTTCGAATTTACTAGTAAAAATTATAATATTAATTATTTTATTGATGAAATAAAATTAGCTTAGGGACAACTAGATCATGATCATACTTCTACTTGCTAATCGCAATCATGAACATACATTCCACTTCAATTCATCAAATCATCCAAATCATGAATAAAGGCATAGATCTAAATTTACCAAGGCATGATCCAACCTCTACTAGCATAAACATATTCATGGCTTTAGCAATCATACTTGAATATAAATCCTATTCACCAAAGGCGACATAATCTCTAACATGCTTGATCACACAACCCATTCACGACATGAAGACATGCATTAAACCCTAAAAACACCATATAATCAACCAAGACAATCAACTCATGCATCAATCCCATCTCCATCATATACACACATTTATTCATGCTTCAATCTCAACTCATCACAACAATACATGCTCCAACCTCAAACATAACCCATCTCCTTTCAATATCACCCTAGAGACATGAATCTAGAATTTAAAAAGAGAGTTGAAGGGGCTTACTTGATTGATGAGAACCTTGGAAGAGTTTCGAATGGATCTCAACTTCTAAGAGACTAGATTCATCCAAGAGAGATGAAGAAAGCATGGCCGTTGTTGAAGAAATCATTTGGCCAAGAGAGAGGGGTATTCGGCCAAAAGAGAGAGAGAGAGAGAGAGAGAGAGAGAGAGAGAGAGAGAGAGAAAAGAGAAGAAAAGAGTCCATTAGCATGCTTATACACCTATATATTCATTAGAGATTGAGGATTAGTGGAGATGAAGTTGATTGAACAAGCTTACCTTGAAGGTGTTCTTGAGCCTTCACAAAAATACTGATTTTTTATCCAAGAGAGAGAGTTGAATTTTGGAGTTTGATGTTAAAAGTGGTATAAATGGATTCACGACAGTGAGTAGGTGAAATCTGGAATTTCTAAAGAAAATTGAAGTGGTTTTGGAGTGGTATTAGGTGTATGGAAGCTAGTAGGTGTTCTTGGTGTTTTATGTGTACTTAAAGGTTGAAGAGAATTGAGAGATTTTGATTGAGGCTGCCGAAATTCTGAGGGATTGTAGTGGTTGAATTGTTTGAGTGGTTTTGGTAGATGATTTTTCTGGTTTGAAAGGAAAAGGAAAGGTTGGTTGTTAAAAATACTAAAAAAATAATTTTGGGAATCAAATTTGGAAACAAAATATGGCAAGAATATCTTTAATCAAGGGAGAGCTTTTTGGAAGCTGTAATGGCCGACTGTTGCTCAGTGTTTTTGCTGGATGAAAGCTGGTTGAAGAAACTTAATGGTGGCCGAAAAGAGGGAGTACAATGGTGAAGGAAGGTCTGGTTGTTTAAGGGATATTTTATGGAAGTTTACTAAATTAGGATTGCTGGAATTTTGGTCTTCAATCAAGGCTTGATTGGAGTAATTGTTGGAGGTATTTTAGGGGCAGCCATGACTGATTTTTCGAGCAGAAGGTTAGGGAAGACAATGGAGTTCAGTTCATGGCTGTTCAAGAGAAGTTTGTGCAGAAAAATGGTAAATTTTAGGCCAGGGCTGAAGAAGGAAACAAAGATGGAAAAAAAAAAAAAATTCCTGTACAGGTTTCGCTATTGCTAGAATTTTTCTCGGCAGCTTTTGCTGCCATTTTCCAGCCAGTTTGCAAAGGGTTTGAAGGGGATTTCAGAGGTCTTTCAAGGCTGGTTTCCAGCCTTCGTTATGGAGGAAAAACGTGGCTAAGGTGCTGGGAGAAAACTGAAAGAAAACAACTTGGTTTAAGCTCACATATACTGCGATTTTGCCCAGAAAATTTTCTGGTTTTGCACAGCATTTGTGCAGTCCAAATTTACCCAGAAAATTTCAGATTTCAAACTGGTCAAGGGGCCATTTTCTGGCAGTATTTGGGAGGGAATGATGGCTGAAAATTTTGACACTTTGAATGCACAAGAAACTGAAAAAATTCCAGATTACTTCATGAAGGAAAATGAACTTAGTTAGAGTGGAGTTTTGAAGGTTCACTATGGAGATTAATTCTCTTAAGAACCTTCCCCAACTCCTACACAATTTCGGTCCATAAGATCTCTTGCACTTAAACATTTTGAACATTCAAAGATACAGCACTTTGCTGGAATTTTTCTAGAATAAAATTGGCTTGAATAAATTGAACATCCTAATGAATTGAGAAGTAAGAAAAACTAAGGATCAAGAAGGGTATGAATTCCCTTAGGAATTTTTGTAGGGTACAAGAGTTGGATTAGGGTACTCTTATCATGTCTCCCCTAGGACATCACTTTTACCCTTCTCTAGAGCACTCAAGGTCGAAAATACAACCTTCCCAAACAAAAGTAAAATTTAATCATGCTAAAACTCCAATGATAGAATTTGAACCCAAGACCTCAAGAATTAATTTCAAAGCTCTAACCACTAAACCACAATAACTCTTGCTCTTAATTTTTCTCTAAAATATTTTTCCTATTTAATCCTCAAGCTATCTCCCTATTTTCATCTCAATTAAAAATTACCATTTTACCCTTCTTACTCAATAAACATAATTAAGCCCTCGAAACTATAAAACACCAATCCAAAGCACATAAAATCATATAAAAATATATTTAAACATGCAATAAAATATGATATGCATCCCAACCCCTTACTCTAAGGTTGGTTTCGACTGGGGTTTCACACCTCATCTAGTTTTGCATCAAGTTTTATTCATTCCACAATTTTCTATTAATCTGATTTCTATCAGCAAACTTTATCATCAAATGAACTGCATTGTAATTTTCAAAAATGGTTGTTGTTTTGTCCAGGATCCTCATCTTGGTCAAATGATTGGATCAGCTAGGTTATGTGGAGGACTTTATCATTTTGATCTCCATCAGACCACTTCCTCTGCCAATACAGTTTCTGCTTTCTCTCGTGATAAGTTTTACAATAAATCTTTACTTTGGCATTTAAGACTTGGTCATATGTCTTTTAAACAATTAGCAAAAGTACATAAAAATGATTCTTCCGTTGTTTTACCTGTTGAAAATGTATTATGTTCCATTTGTCCTTTAGCTAAGTAGCATAATCTGATTTTTCCTTTATATCAAGGAACTACCAATGCTACTGTTGATTTGATTCATATGGATATTTGGAGGCCTTTCAACACTGCTACAGTTCATGGACACAAATATTTTCTTACTATAATTGATGATTTCAATAGGTTTTATTGAGTTTTTCTTATCAAACAAAAATCAGAAGTAAAGCTTTTGATACAACATTTTGTTGCTTATGTTGAAACATAGTTTGACAAGAAAATTAAAATTTTAAGATCAGACAATGGTCTTGAGTTTCTGCTTATTGATTTCTATCATACTAAAAGTATCATTCATCAAACTTCTTGTCCATATACCCCTGAACAGAATGGAATTGTGGAAAGAAAATATCAACACATTCTCAATGTAGCTAGAGCTCTTAGATTTCAGTCTCAAATACCATTAGCTTATTGGGGTTATTGTGTCCAGCATGCTGTTTATCTCATAAATATTACTGCTACTCCTGTTTTGAGTCAACAAACTCCTTCTGCAAAGTTGTATAACAAACAACCAAATTACAGTGCTTTAAAGTTCTTTGGCAGTCTAGCATATGCTTGTATTCAGCAGCCTCACAAACATAAATTTTCTCCTAGAAGCAGACCTTGTGCATTTCTTGGCTATTCATAATCTACAAAAGGGTTCCTTCTTTTAGACTATTTTTCCAGAGAAATTTTCATGTGTAGAAATGTTTCTTTCATGGAAACTCTTTTTCCCTTCATTCACAAGCCACCCTCTTTTAATTCTGACTTGAACTTACCTGTGTTAGCAATGCCTTATACTTCACCTTACACTTCATCTCATCTTCCTTATGATCAACCTCCTACATGTAACTCTCATCAATCTTCTGCATCCAACTTAGCTCAGCCACATTCATCTTCTTTACATTTTCCTACTAGAAGATCCACTAGGCATATCATTCCTCCATCTTATCTTTCTGATTATATCTGTTCCAAGATTAATAACATCTCTACACCTCATCTTCTACCTTCTTCTACCACTAGCTCCCTTCTTTTATATAATGTCAGTTCACATTCAGAGCCTAAACATTATTTTAAGGCTATGCAATCCCAAGAATGTTGTGCAGCTATGCAAGATGAAATTTCAACTTTAGAAGCTAATCATACTTGGAATTTAGTTCATTTACCTGCTGGTAAAAAGACAATTAGTTGTAAATGGGTTTATCGTATTAAATATAAATCTAATGGTTCTATAGACAGATACAAAGTCAGACTTGTAGCAAAAGGGTACACGCAGCAGGAAGGCATAGATTTTCTGGATACTTTTGCTCCTGCAGTTAAAATCACTACTATTAGACTAATGCTGGCCTTAGCAGCTAAATCCAATTGGCATATTCATCAGTTGGACATCAACAATGCTTTCTTACATGGGGATTTATCTGAAGAAGTTTACATGGATTTACCACCTGATTTTGATACTTCAAATAAGACTTTGGTGTGCAAATTAGATAAGTCTTTATATGGCCTTAAGTAAGCCAGTAGGCAGTGGAATGCCAAACTCACTAGTTACTTAGTTTCTCTTGGTTTCCGGCAGTCTAAATGTGATTATAGTTTATTTTTCAAAAGGATTGATGATGCATTTCTTGCATTGCTTGTTTATGTGGATGATATACTGGTTTTAAGTAATCAATTGGTTGCCATTGCTAATATCAAAGCTCAGTTGCATTCTCAATTTAAAATCAAGGATTTGGGGGATTTGCATTATTTTCTTGGATTTGAGATTCACAGAACTGCATTAGGTATCACTCTATCTCAGAAGAAGTATGTGCTTGACTTGCTTCAAACTTATGGCTACATTGGATGCAAATCAGTATCAACTCCTCTTGACAGTAAAACTAAGCTTGCTGCTGGAGATTCAGATATATTTTATGACAGTTCTCTTTATAAAAGGCTTGTTGGGAAATTATCATATTTGACTCATAGCAGGCCAGACATTACTTTTGCTGTGCAGTAGCTTAGACAGTTTCTAACTGCACCTACTGCTTCTCAAATGCAAGCAGTATATCGAGTTCTTAGATATCTTAAAGGTTCTATAGATTTTGGTCTAAAATTTTCTAGCTGAATCCAATTTCAATCTTCAAGTATATTCAGATTCTGATTGGGCAGGATGTCTTGAATCTAGGAGATCTATTACTGGTTTTTGCAAATATTTTAGTTTTGCACTTGTGTCATGGAAATCTAAGAAGCAATCTATTGTTGCTCGAAGCTCTACAGAGGCATAATATAAAGCCCTAGCACAATCTGTATGTGAACTTCAATGGATTCTTCACTTGTTCAAGGAACTTCAATTTCCTTATCGATTTCCAATTCCTGTTTTTTGTGATAATAGGAGTGCTATTTACCTAATTGAGAATCCTATTTTCTATGAGAGAACTAAGCATATAGAACTTAATTGTCACTTCATTCATGATCTATATCAAGCTAGAATCATTAAGCCTCTTCCTATCTCTTCTACTCAGCAACTTGCAGACATTTTTACCATGGCACTTCCACCAGCTTCCTTCCATCTTTTGTTATCTCATCTTGGAGTTTTGTTTGCTTCCAGCTTGCGGGGGGCTGTTGAAGTTGGCAATGCAGATGCAGATGTTGTAGATGCAGATGACAATTCAGCTGCCACGTTGTTGTCTACCTCAACTTCCAACTTAACTTCCACCTCAGCTATTTCTGCCAACGTGGCCGCCAGATCATTTAATGGCAGTTATCACAAGAAGACATCAGCTTCTGTTTTTGCTATTTCCTTTGATCCCGGTTGATGCCACCATTTCCTTCAGAAAAGATGATGAAGTTGCTAGTTGTTAATTATACCCTCTTTGTACTTCATTTTATTTTCTTCTATAATTAATTCTTCTTTGAGTTCTGGGTGTATATAAAAACCAGATTGGTGATCAATATTGAAATGAATGAAGAAGTTTTCCTTTTCAGCAGTTTTCATTATCTCATCTTTGTGATTATTCTTCATCTTTAAATTTTGCTGCTTTCACTTAATCAAATTCAACATTGTGTCCTTGTATGCGTAACTATGGCAGAAATCTTGAGGTTGGAATTGGAGTTGTGATATATGCTGCTATGTAGATGGGTCTGATTGGAAAAAGGAAATTTAGGTTAGAACTTAGATGAGGGCTCACGAATATCTTATGTAATATTATTTTCAAATTACATAAAGTTGAACATAATCATTTGAAAGAAAATGTTTTGATAGACGGAAAATTGTTCTAACAATATCATCAACCTTTATTATTGTAATATATATTAAGGGTGTATTCATATTGTAGTTTTTTATTTTTATTTTAATTTAAAAATAATAATAATTTAAATTATTTACATTTTTTAAAAAAATATCATATATTTACAACTCATCATCTTCTATCTCTTTTAAATCTCTAAAGCCTAACCTACACGACAATTTAAAGAGACAAAGAACTTTTCAAAACTTCCACTGCCATTTTTTAATTATTATTTTTTTTAGACCACCCACTAAAATTGAGTTATCTTAAAATTAATAGAATATCTCTAAGATCATTATAGTTTACAAAAACATGATGAAAGAGAAGCAGAAGAAATGGCTTGAACACTACTTTCAATAGGAAACTTCTTTACCACACTAAGAAAAATATTGCTTCTTCTACCCATTTATGTTTGCTCCAAACTCTTTCTTTGACGAGCTTTTAAATTTCCTTTTCAGACCTACTAGTCACATACAGTAGGGATAAATATTTCCCAAAGACCTTTCCTAAAGGAATATTTGATAAAGAAGAAATATCATTCTAAGAGCAACAGGAGAATTTGTCAAAATAAAGTTTTGACTTATCAAAATTTACCACTTTGACACATAGCAATTCAAATTCACATAGTATGTTAAAAGTTTAGAAAGCATTAGACAATAATAATCATGTTTGCTATACAAATCTAACTAGTTTGGTGAGTTTTCTTGTTATTCCTTTTAGTAAATACTGAATGATCGATATCTAACCTGGAGGCAACTAAAACTCCCTTCATTAAATAAGACATTTCAAGCAATGACTCCCTTGGTTTCATACTATTTGGTCTTCTAATCATTGACATACAAATAAAAAATGTTGAAATCAATATGTACTTTTTTTATTTTTTAAATTTATCCATAATAAATACAAAGATGAATAATTATTTACGAGATTTTTTTATCTTTTTATTAAATATAATTTGATTAAATTTAAGGGTAATATTAGAAAATACTAATCATTTATGTATGAGAATGTGTAAAAAACTAAATATTATAAAATAAAATACAAAGGTTAAAATGTCAAATAATATAAAATAGAAGGAGTAATTTGATCTTACTCTTGAGACACCTAAATTCAAACATATAATGAATAGAAAATGGGAAGAAAGGATCTTCCCACCTCATAACCCTAGTAGTCATAAAACTATAAGAGGAAATACCATTTAGCATAATACAACAAATTAAGCAAATGAAAGAATCTTGAGAGGATTAACAATATGTTATATTCCCTCATTGATCCCACCAATCTCCCTTCTCTTACTCTAAAAATGAAATACTGCTTTATCAGGCATGGCAAACTACCTTTTCTCTCGACAATCCATCAAGACATGATTGTTGGCCAACTAGTCCATTTCCAAAACTATATCAAAATCCACTATCTTTATCTATATTAGATTTGCATCTAGCTCTTCGTCACTAATTCCTATCTGACATCCGCTATGAACAAGATTGGAAACCAACACCTTCCCATTAGGGATAGATACTTTATAGGAATCAACTAAATAGGTATGGGTCATCTTAAAGGCTTTGGCAAATCTATAAGATATAAAAGAATGCAAAGCACTACAGTCAAATAACACCACAACTAGTACTAAGTTAACCAAGATATAACCTATAACCACATCCTTTGCTGTCTCAATCTTCTGTTGTGTAAGGGTAAAAACCTGAGCATTTACCTTCTGCTTCTGATCCCTTCTCTTAGGTTTCTGAATACTGATGACTGTCTAAGTTGGTCATTGAGTTGGTTCTGGGCATTAACTAATCTTATTACTTTGCTTCCCACACTTGAAATAGCTACTTGTAGTCCACCTACACTTCTCGAGATGCTTCCTGCCATAGGTAGCGTACTCTTTCCATAGCGTATTGGCATTAGATGTCGTGGAACTTGTGGCACTCATCATACGAACTCCTATAATAGTTGGTCCTCATAAGCTAGAAATAGCTCTTCTCTTAGTATCTATCTAAGCCATTGAAGCTAGTCTAAATCCTTATTCCTAACGGAACCCTGATCTGAATCCTTATTCCTGATGGAACCCTGATCTAGAACCTTGCCCGTGAATGAACACTGATTTGTGTCTCTTCTTATCTCTTGCAGTCTATCTGTTTGAACTTTACCTCAATATCTAGACTTCTCTGATAGGCCTCCTTATAGTTGTTCGATCTGATCATGGACAATCTTCTACGAATCCTCACCTGTGACCCTTTGACGAATGTGTTAGTTCTCGAGGTAAGATCACGGGTGACTGTAGGAGCATACTTCTCCAAAGTATTGAACTTGAGTGCATAATTCGTCACACTCATTAGTTCAATCTATACCACTCAAAGAATTAGTTTTTCTTTCCCATCTTAAAAGTGTCGAGGAAGTACTGTTCCAAGAAAATCTCTCTGAACTACTCCCAAGTGAATGGTTCCCTTCCCTAGTAGTAGATTGACTTCATGCCCTTCCACCACCTTAGTGCTTCATCTACCAAAACGGTGCTGTCACTTTGGCTTTGTCTCATTTGGAACCTCCATGGTCTCAAAGTAGTGCTTCAGTTCCTCAATCTATTCCTCAATCTTCTCTAAGCCTCCTACACTATTGAACATTGATAGTCCTAACTTTTTTTTTGGTCATACAGTGCTCTCACTTCTGAATCATTCCTTTGAAACCTCCACTCTTGATCCTGCTGAAGCCTTTGCTGTTTAACCTGAAACCTAAGCTGTTACTACTAAACCCTCATATGTTATTGTTGCAATGTCTGTTGGCTCTTCATAGCTTAAGCCACCATCATCAATGTAGTGGGCATATCTATGGGCAGGCTAACTCCCAACATAGCTGAAGGAACATACGTGGGAACCCCAATTGGTGGATTCGTTGTGTTTGGAGGTGATCTTGAAGTAATCAGCGAAGGCATAAACGGTGAAGGTAGAGGCAAATGGACTTCGATGGAAGGTGCTCCCGAAGTCCTGCAAGGGGCTAATACAGTGGTAGATGAACTTTGTCCCTGGACTACCCTACTCGTTTGTCCCCGAGATCCTGTAACTGTTGACCTATCTCTATCACTGTCTCAAGTACCCTCCTAAATAGTTCTCCTGTTTCCACATGCCATCTCGTAATATTCAGGTGATATGTGCTAAGATGCTAAAAAGAAAAAAAATGTAGAATATCCATAAAAGTATAATATATTAAGCACATAACACATACTAAATCACGTAAGAGCTATATGGAAAATTTTTTACTGAAATACTTGTTCTAGATCAAACTTAATGAATTAAGTACTTAATCCTACACTTGTATCACTTACAGTTAAAACCTAAGGAATCATAAACCTATTACTTTGATACCACTAAATGTCACGCCTTGGAACTCTAGATAACATGGTAACACCCCAAAAAGGAATGTCGAATCCTTAAACATACTATCTAATTCCACATGACCAAAACATCTAGAACTTTCAATAATTGGAAGTTAAATTCAAGGCCTCCAAGTACATAATAAAATTTAAAAAAAAAAACATTAAAACTTATGCAAGTGAAGTAATCCAAATCTTACAACCCGAGAAATGTTTAATGAAATAAAAAAGTACTTCAACTGACATTTGCAACATGCACCAAATACTTGATCTAAAGCTTCTAGTTCTAATTATTCAAGGTCTTCCTCAAACCATTCATCAAATTCTTTATTGTCTAACTAAGAACCTGCAAAATTAAATTGAAAGGGATGAGCTCACTAACTCAGTAAAGAAATATAGTCTGTTTGGGATTAAGTATGTTACATAAATAATAATATCCAAAAGATTTAAGACATAAAAATATGAAAGTTAGAAATCTTTATTGAAATCATTTGTGTTTCGAAAACAAGTGAGATGGATACTGGAAATATACAGAGGTACAGGAAAAAAAAAAAAGGTGAGAAAGTTGTAGTTCACGCAATGAAATCTTTTTCGAAGAAAGGAAGCGGCAAGGAATTCTAAGGGTAAGTGATGCGTATAAATTTGGGTATAAAAATCATATAAAAATAAGCGCATTCCCAATCAAGTTTAAATTAAAACGTTAACACCAAATTACACATATGAGCAAGCGTACTCATAATTAAGTATAGCATAGGGTTCAAACGAGTGTCGATCCTCCAGGAACAAGTATGCACTACTCATTTTTCTTTCATTGTTTAACCGATTTAATAAAGTGGAAAAGAGATAAAAAGGAAAATAAAACAAAAGAAAAGAAAAGAATATATACATGTAAATGATGGAGAATTATGTAACTCAAACTATTATTTTGACAAACATGATCTTAAAGTACCTAATCATTATCATAATTAATCATTCTCTTGGCATCATAAAGGATTAAGATAGATTCACCTATTTTTCAATCTATGGAATCACTATCCTCTAGACAAACTAGCATAATATATTCTGTCTCAACTAATTCATCCAAAAGATGTATTAAACACAACCCTTGATTAAATCTCCTTATTCTGGCAAATTTAAAACATGAAATTAACCAATAAATTCATATTCTGGTAGACATCAATTAACCTTTAATTACCCAATCCTTAGCAATTAACCCATTTTTCAAGCAAGTTAAAAGACAACAAATATGAAATTCATAAATTGATACTACTATCAACCCATTTTTCAAGCAAGTTAATGGAAAGAAACAACAAATCAATCTTGTAATTAGCACAAATAATTAAATACCAAGAATCAATTAATCAAAAAATCAAAGTAACTCTAAAAATCATGAATACTTAAAATAATGTCGAACTACAATAAAACAATTAATACATCATTGTTCAAGAAAAGAAAACAAAGTTAAAAGAAAGCATTCATAGACAAGCCTCCTTCTTCTTCCTTCGTAGACCCTCTTGCACAATCCTCCTTGAATTGAAGAATTCCTCCTTTAATTTGAGTGATTTTCTATTTTGATATGTGAATTTTCTATTTTTCCCTTGTGTTTTTCTTCTATTTATAAGCTTTGGAAGTGTCTAAAATCGTTCTTCTAGGGTTTCTAGCCGACTAGAAGTAGAAAAACACTAAAACTCTACAAATTACCAAAACTCGCACGAAAAATCGAGGCACCGCCTCCGCATTAGGGCACAGTTGGCGCCGCTTGTCCTGCCTAGGGTCGGCGCCGGTTGTGTTCTGTCTCTCCAATCGTTCGTCGATTTTTCTTGATTTTCGCGCCAATCTTTCCAGAGTGTAGTCGGCGCCGCCTCTAGACTCCCAGCCGGCACTGGTTTAGTTCTGTTCCACTCTGTTTTACTGGTTTTTCTATCGTCTTGAAGTGCGTGCCAACAACACGTGGCCGGCGCCGCCTCTATTCTGTTTTGCAACGTTTTTGTCTTATTTTACCTCTAAAATTTGAAATAATGCACAAAATACCTTTTCAAGGGTAAAATCTCAAATGTGAAGGAATATGACCAATTATTGAACAAAATAGCCTCAAATAATTATGAAATATATGACTAATTTAGACCCTATCAATAAGCAACGCCACTTTGGCTGAGCGAAATAGCGCCGCTTGCTCTTGCTCTATATTATCCAGGCATGAAATTCAATAAAATTTTTTAGATTTCCAAGTACAACTCATAGGGTACATTGAAGGAACAATTTGGACTTTCAAGTCTCAATTCCAACAAAAAAAGTTAAGATTAAAGTTAAAAACGACAACAAACATTCATATGAAATTCCCAGTTCGGATATATATCAGAACTACATCAAGGCCATCAAGACCAATAAGGTTTTTACAAGGATTCCAGTATCAAAAACATTTTATTTTATCAAATACTCAAAAGACAATATGATTCCTTCAAAATCATGTATTTCACATAAATATTCATACTAGCATTTTAGTAGATTGAATTATGCTTGGGTAAGGTTTAGCTAACTGATATCAATTTTCCAACTACTATATCTAGTTAGGAGAAAGGATAGAATAAAAATAAGTATTGTATCCCCCTAGCAAAAGGACTAGAACTAGTTTAGGTATTATATCCCCTTAGCCAAGGGTCAAAATTCAGATAGATTTAGGGAGTCTCCACCATAACCACTCATAAGTATCAAATATCACATCAAGCAAACTTCTGAAATTCAACTCAACACAACATCATGCTTTCATCAACACACACACACACACACACACATCCATAACAGTACATAAGTCTCATAAATCATAGTCAATCCAATTTATACTCATGAAATAATATTTCTTTGAATTAAAAAAAATGTAAATTTCCTAAAATGTAGGAAAAAAAAAACAAAAAAGCAAGAAAAACCATATCACTTACTTGGACCATCACGAAGTCAAAACAATTATCTTAATGCGTCCAAGAATCTCTAATCACCTAAAACCCTCGAATTTATAATATAAAATTAGAATCAGACATGAACTAAATTCCCAAATTAAAACCATACATAGGATCCTACCTATAGTTTAGACAAGAATAGTAAAGAATCCACTTAGGAAACGATTCAATTGTGATCTTACCTTCATTCTGAACTTCAAATCCCAATCTCCTCTATGTTCGTTCTTTTCATCGTTGTCTTCTTTTTGAGCGGTTGCAAAAATGATGATAAATTTTCTGTAAATACTTGCACATATGACGAATAGCTTAATGAACTTTAAAAACTCCTACTCCTTTCATCTCAAATTATCTATTCACTTTAAAGGATTACGCGGAGAGTAAGAAAAATAAGTTTTTTTAGTGAATTAAACTTTCTTTTTCAATTTTATCCTTAAAATTCAATGATAAGTATCTCTATGTTGTGAATACATTAGTGGATTAGTTGTGAATCCACTATCCATTAGTGGACAAATGTATATGGATGTCCACCATTAACACCACTAATACATATTAGTGGAATTAGTGGACATAGATGATTAACTCTACTAATAGAGCTCTATAAATAGAGCTCTTCCCCAAGCTTGATATATACCAATTGTGAGAGAATTGTTGAAGAAAATTGTGAGAGAAAAAAGAGAGAAGTTTGAAGAAATTATTGTGCAAAGAATAGTCAGAGATTTATTGTGTGTAGATTTTATTCTGACACTGCCAAAATTTTATAACACGTTATCAGCACGAGTCTCTACTGTTTCCAAATCTAGAAGACTAAAGTACGAGTTTTTGCCATTACAGAAATCAGAAGACTAAAGGCCCGCATTTATTGATCCCTATAACTAACCTTACTAAACTCGAATTTGTAACCCTTGATATTTCTAGAAAAAATTATATATCATGGGTTCTCGATGTAGAAATGTATCTAAATGCTAAAGGCCTTAGTGAAACTATTAAAAAAAAATAGTGCATCTGCACAATAAAAGGCCAAAACTTTGATTTTTATCCGTCGTTATCTCGATGAAAATTTGAAAATAGAATATCTTACCGAAAAAGATCCATATGTCCTATGGGTAAATTTAAAAGAAATATTTAACCACCTGAAGATGGTCGTACTACCAACTGCACGGTATGAATGTTGCACTTAAGGTTGCAAGATTTTAAAACCGTGAATGAATATAGCTCCGCCATGTATAAAATCACATCTCAGTTAAAATTATGTAAAGAAAAAGTTACTGATGAAGATATGCTAGAGAAAACATTCTTCACCTTTCATGCCTCAAATATTGTCCTGCAGCAACAATATAAAAAAAAGGGAATACAAAATTTATTAATTTAATTACCGCTCTCCTCATTGCATAGACAAAGAATGAGTTATCATTGAAAAATTATGAAGCCGGACCAACTAGCTTAACAGCACTCCCAGAAGTGAATACTGTTACTCCAACAGAAGCCATTGTTGTAGTTGTAGCTGTGGCACGGTCGTGGTTGTGGACACGCTCGATATTTTCTTTATCACAATAATAATCAATTGTGAGAAATACTTGCTATCTGAAATGGGAAAGAAAAGATAATAAGGGAAAAGAAAAAGAAATGTAAGAAAATTATAAGGATAAGTATTATAGATATGGCATGAAAGGTCATTGGTCACGTAACTTTCGTACGGCTAAGCATTTAGTGGAATTATATCAAGTTTCGCTGGAAAAGAAAAACAAAAATGTTGAAGCAAATTTTTCTCAACATCCAGTGAATGATACTGACGATGATGATATTGATCCAGAAGATTTTTATATCAATATTATCCATATGGATATATCTGATTTTTTTGAATACCCAAACGGTAAGATAGACTATTTAATTGGTGATGACAGTGTCCAGAAGAACTAATGCCTCACCCTGATATTTTTGTAAATTTTTATTATATTCTAATAATATTTATGTTTGTATATACATATTTTTGTTCAAATGGCTGTTTTTAATGATGGTGTATGTATTATTAATAGTGAAACTACACACACTATACTAAAAAATGAGAAATATTTTTCTTTTCTCAAAATAGGATAAATAAATATTTATACTGTAAACGGTAGTACAAATTTGATTGAAGGTTTCGGAAGAGCTAGTATATTGTTGCCTAAAGAAATAACAATTAATATTGATAAGGCACTATTTTCCTCAAAATCCAGAAGAAATTTATTAAATTTTAAATATATTCGCAAAAATATGTATCATGTTGAAACAAATGAGGAAAATGGTATTGAGTATCTTTATATTACTCAAATTAATTTGGGCAAGAAATCTATATTAAAAAAACTACCATCTTTTTCTACTGGCCTATATTTTGCAAAAAATATGTACAATTGAAATTTATCATCTAGTAAATTAGAAATTTACCGATCCTACTACTTTTAACATTTGGCATAATCGGTTAGGTCATCCGGAATCTACCATGATGAGAAGAATAATTGAGAATACACATAGTCATCCATTAAAAAATAAAAAGATATTGACATAAAAAAAAATCTCATATGCTGCATGTTCCTTAGAAAAATTAATTATTAGACCATCACCAGTAAAAGTAGGAGCTGAAAGTCCTACATTTTTTGAACGAATTCACGAAGATATTTGTGGACCTATTCATCCACTATGTGGACTGTTTAACTATTTTATGATCTTAATTGATGCATCATCCAGATGGTCACATGTATGTTTATTATCTACTCGCAACCTGGTGTATGCGAGATTACTTACTCAAATAATTAAATTACGAGTATAATTTCCTAACCATCAAATTAAAAATATCCGTTTAGATAATGTTGGTGAATTTTCATCAAATACTTTTTATGCATATTATATGTCAATTGGGATTATTATTGAACATCCTGTAACTCATGTTCATATACAAAATAGTCTTGCTGAATCTTTTATTAAAAGATTATAATTAATTATTAGACCATTATTAATTAAAACAAATTTCCTAACATTTTCCTGGGGACATGCTATTTTACATGCTGCAGCACTTGTACGTATAAGGCCAACTAATTATCATAAACTCTCTCTTTTGCAATTAGCTTTTGGTTCAAAATCAAATATTACTCATTTAAGAATTTTTTGGTGTACTGTATATATTCCAATTGCACCAAACCAACGTATAAAGATGGGTCATCAATGAAGAAATGAGATATACATTGGATATGATCCTCCTTCTATTATCAGGTATGTTGAACCCCTGATAGGAGATATATTCACAGTAAGATTTGCTGATTGTCATTTTGGTGAATCATTATTTCCTAAATTAGGGGGAGAATATAAACAGTATAAGAAAGATCTTGCTTGGACAATATCATTAAATTATCTTGATCCGCGCATAAGCGCGTGTGAACTTGAAATTCAAAAGATAATTCATTTGCAAAGCATTGCAAATAAAATGCCAGATGCTTTTGTTGGCTCCAAAAGAGTAATAAAATCATATATTCTAGCTATAAATGCTCCTATTCAAATTGAAGTCCCAATAGAATAAAAGATTATACCTATAGCTGTTGAGTCAAAAGCACGCCAGAAGTGTAGCCGACCTCTTGGTTCTAAAGATAAAAATTCTCGAAAGAAAAGAAGATTAAATGCTCTAGATGATCATATTGAAGAAAAAAAATGATAAAGACCAAGAGAGAACTGATGACAAAATAAAAGAACCAAAAGTTGATAAAAGTAACACTGAAATTTCTATCAATTATACAATTTTCAGTAGAAGTTGGAATCAGATAGAAAAAGTTATTAATAATATGTTTGCATATAATATATCTCTTGATATTATACAGGATAATGATGATCCTGAACCAATATTAGTTGATGAATGTCGGTATAGAAAAGATTGGCTACAATGGAAAGATGCGATTCAATCAAATTTAAATACACTTACAAAATGTGAAGTCTTCGGACCTGCAGTCCGAACACCAGAAGGTCTAAAACTTGTTGGTTACAAATGGATATTTGTACAAAAACGCAATGAAAATAATAAAAATCGTATGATATAAAGCACAGTTAGTAGCCCAAGGGTTTTCACAAAAACTAAGTATTAATTATGATGAAACTTATTATTCTATTGTTGATGCTATTACACTCCGATATCTTATCAGTTTGGCAGTATATGAAAAGATAGATATGTGCCTATTAGATATTGTCACTGCTTACTTGTATGGAAATTTAGCAAATTATGTTTACATGAAAATCCCTGAAAGATTTTGCATGCCCAAAGTATATAAACATTATCCTCGTGAAAATTACTCCATCAAATTGCAGAAATCATTATCTGGCCTGAAGTAATCTGGGCGCATGTGATTCAATCATCTTAGTGAATATGTATTGAAATCGGGATTTAAAAATGACCAGGTATATCTATGTGTTTTTATTAAGAAATCTGATTCTAAATTTGTAATATTATCTATATATGTTGATGATATTAATCTTATTGGAACCCCAGAAGAGCTCCAAGAAATAATTGATTATTTAAAAAGAGAATTCGAAATCAAGGGTTTTGGTAAAACTATATTTTGCCTTGGTTTACAAATTGAAAATTGGAAAGTGGAACATTTATTCATTAATCAACATATATAGAAAAGTTCTAAAAAGATTTTATATAGACAAAGCACATCCATTGAGTATGATCGTCCGGTCATTAGATGTGAATAAAGATCCTTTCCGACCTCAAGAAGATGATGAAGAACTATTTGGTCCTGAAGTACTATATCTCAGTGCAATTGGTGCATTGATATATCTTTCTAATAATACACGACCTGATATTGCATTTGTTGTCAATTTATTAACAAGATTTAGTTCTTCACCAACACGACAACATTGGAATGGAATTAAACAAGTCATTCGATATTTCCAAGGCCCAATTAATCTCGAATTATTTTATTCAAATAAAACCAACCCAATATTGATAGGTTATGCAGATGCTGTTTATTTATCTGATCCACATAAAGTACGTTCTCAAACAGGTTATCTATTTACATGTGAAAATACTGCTATATCATGGCATTCTACAAAACGATCTATAGCAGTTACTTCTTCAAATCATGCTGAAATTATAGTCATTCATGAAGCAAGTTGAGAATATGTATGGTTAAGATTAGTGATTCATTATATCCGAAAAAGTTGTGGATTATCATCTAGAAGAGATATTCCAACTCTTCTTTATGAAGACAATGCTGCTTGCATAACTCAATTACGAGGAGGATATATTAAAGGAGATCGGACAAAATATATTTCATCAAAAAAATTTTTTACTCATGAACTCTGGAAGAAAGATGAAATTAATGTGTTACAAATTCGGTCATATGACAACTTGGCAGATATTTTTACAAAGACTTTACCGACTGTAACATTTGAGAAGTTGAGATATAAAATCGATATGCGTCGATTCAAAATTTTAAAGGGATCATCTCATCATCAGGGAGAGTAATAAGTAGACATATAGAATAATGTATTCTTTTTTCTTTACTAAATTTTTTCCACTAAGTTTTTATCTAACAAAGTTTTAACGAGACATATTCTTTATGTAATGGACATCTAATGAGGAGTGTTGTGAATACATTTGTGGATTAGTTGTGAATCCACTATCTATTAGTGGACAAATGTATATGGATATCCACTATTAACACCACTAATACATATTAGTGGAATTAGTGGACATAGATGATTAACTCCACTAATAGAGCTATATAAATAGAGTTCTTCCCCAAGTTTGATATATACCAATTGTAAGAGAATTGTTAGAAAAATTGTGAGAGAAAAAAGAGAGAAGTTTGAAGAAATTATTGTGCAAAGAATAGTCAAAGATTTATTGTGTGTAAATTTTATTCTGACACTCCAAAATTTTATAACACTCTATTTATATTAAAAAGTACACAAATTCCAAAATGTAGACATAGCTCCAAATTATTTCTCTCTCCTAAATATTTAACTCTTACTAGAAAATGAGTCAAAATATTGTTGAGTATTTTAATTCTCTCTCCAAGTTGCTATTAATATTTCTTGAAAATTAACGAGATGAGCATTGTGAAACCCCAGTCAAGACCAACCTTAGATTAAGAGGGTTGGGATGCATATCATGCTTTATTTCATGATTAAATATGCTTTCATATAATTTCTATGTGCTTTGAATTTGATTTTTATTATCTTGAAGTCTTGTTGGTGAGTGATGTGTGAGATGGGCAAAATGGTAATTTTTGGCCGAGGTGAAAATAAGGAGATAGCTTGTGGATTGAATAGGAAATAATTTTTCTAGTAGAAATAGCAACAAGAGTTGGTGTAGTGGTTAGAGCTTTGGAATTAATTCTTGAGGTCTTGGGTTCAAAGTCCATCATAGAAGCTTTAGCTTGAGTAAATTTTATTTTGCTTGGGAAAGGATGGTTTCGGCCTTAAGGGCCTAGATTAATGTGGTGATGATGTTCTAGGAGAGACATGATGGAAGTAACCTCATTCCACTCCTTTTACTCTTCTCGAAATTCTTATAGGGAAAATCATTCTTCCTTGATCTTTAGTTTTCCTTAGTTTCAACTCATTGGTTTGATCAATATGTTCTAGCCTTTTTCTTTCCAGAAAATTCAATAAAGTACTGAGGTCTTTTAGGTTCGAAATGTCTTGGTAAAAGACTCCTTATGGTCTGAAAAATATGGAAGAGTTGTGAGGAATTTCAAGAGGAAAATCTCTCTAGTGAGCTTGCTGAAATTTTCCTCTAGCTTAGTTCATCTTTCTTCATGGAATGAGCTGGAATTTTCCAGCTTGTTGTACCTTCAAAGGGTCAAAATTTTTAGCTAAAATTCCCTCCCAAATGCTACCAGAAAAATGGTCTTTAGGATCAGTTTGAAACTTGAAAGTTTTTGTCCAATTTCGGACTCCTCAAGCTGGAGCAAAACAGGAAAAATTCCTGTACGAAAATCAACTTTGAGAGCTCCAAACCAAGCTGTTTTGTCCCAGATTTTGTGCAGCACCTTAGCCATGTTTTTCCTCCATAAAGAAGGCTGGAAACCAGCCTTGAATACCCCTGAAACCCCCCTTCCAGCTCGCTGCAAAATGGCTGGAAGTAGCAGACGAAAATCTGCCAGAAAAATCACTGTGCAGCGAAATTTCTGGGCAGAAATTTGTCCAGCTTGTTTCCTCTTTCTCTTCCAGCCAAAACACCAACCTTAATCTATCAAAACCTTCCTTAAACCTCCATCAACAGAGCTCCATTGATCCCATTGAACTCCTGCACGAAATTCCATTAATGGCTGTCCAAAAATCTCTCAAACAAATCCCTGCAATTTAGCTTGATTGGTTTCCAAAATTTCAGCCATCTTATTTAGCAACCTTCCATAATATTTTGCTCAATGGACCAGACTTCTTCTTCATCATTATACACCCTACTTTTGGCCACCATAAGCCTCCATAAGCCAGCTTTAATCCCACAGAAATTCTGCTCAAACAGTCGACCATGGTAGATTTCCAAAAGCTGTCCAACAATCAAGATATTCTTGGAATATTTAGTTTCCAAATTCACTTCCTAAAAATATTCTTCAAAGATTGTAACAACTAACCTTTCCTTTTCCCTTCCAAATCAGAGAATCAACCTCCTAAACCCTACAGAAATTCGTCCACTCCTATCTCTCACAAAAATTCAGCAGCTGCACATTACCATCTCTCGATTTTCTTCAACCTTCAAGAACACACACTACACCAAGAACACCTACTACTTCCTTTCACCTAATACCTCTCCAAATCACTTCAAACTACCTCTAAAAATTCCAGATTTCATCTATTCATTGCTGTGAGTCCATCCGTACCATTTTTAACATCAAACTCCAAAATCCAACTTGCACTTTTGGATCAAAAACCAGAAATTTCTGTTAAGGTCAAGAACACCTTCAAGGTAAATTTATTCTAACAACTTCATCTTCTCCAATCTTGATCTCTAGTGAGAGCCTATGTGAATAATCATGCTAATGGTCTCTCTCTCTCTCTCTCTCTCTCTCTCTCTCATAGACCGAAATTCCCCCTCTTGACCGAATGGACTCTTCTTCCATGACCATGCTTTCGCCACCTTTCTTGAACAAGATTAGCCATCTAGGAGTTGAGATCTTCTCTAAACTCCTTCAAGTCATTCATCAATCAAGTAAGTCCCTTCAACCTTTCTTTTAAACTCTAGATTCATGTCTCTAGGATGATGATGATAGTAGGTGGATGGCGATAGGATTTAAGTATATATATATATTGTTGAGATTGAAGCATGAATATATGTATGATTGTGAAGGAGATGGGATTTATGCATGGACGGATTATCTTGGATAATTATATGATGATTTGAGATTTAATGCATGTCTCCATGTCATAGGTAGTATTTGTGATGAAGTATGCTAGAGATTATGTCACCTTTGGTGAATAGGATTTATATTCATGTTGGATTATTGAAGCCATGATCTTATTTATGCTAGTAGGGGTTAGATCATGTTTTGATAAATTGAGATCTATGATTGTATGCATGATTTGGATGATTTGATGAATTGAAGGGTTGTATATGTTCATGATTGTGGTTAGCTATAGGAATATGATCATGATCTAGTTGTCCCTAGGCTAAATTTTATTTCATTAATAAAATATTTAATAACATGATTTTTCTAGTAAAATTTTGAAAACCATAGGAAAATGTGGATTTGGTCTTTTATATAAAATAGTGATATTCTAGTCAAATAAATAATAGTTTTTGCTGGAAAAAAAATATATATATATTATTTAAAATGATAAAATCAATTAAAGCCTTTTATGGAAATAATTATAATTAATAAAATATTTATTACTAAAAATTTAATTATTATCTTTTAATCAAAACCCATTAAGGATTTGCTTATTATTTTTCAAGCAAGACTCATTAAATTTATTTTCAACAAATTTTAGCTATCAATTATTTTCTAACAACTGAATTATTAATAAATCATTATTGTACCTAATACTACCTTGGACCCTTTTTCAAATAAACCATAATTTATTTTTAACAAGCTTTAAACCTTCAACTTTTTGTACCTATTTCCCAAACTCTAGTTATTTTATTATCAAACTAGATTTATTTTATAAACGCCTTTTATTTATTATCGAACCTTAAAGCTTAGGACACTAGGGACATGATTGTAGTAAGTTGAGTTAGTTTTATTTGAGAAAGTGAGTCTTTAGCTTTAGTTTGATTGTGGTTTGTATTTACCCTATGCGGGGTTAGGTCAGCTGTTGGAGACCTTTGTTGTGGACAAGGATCAGGTAAGCTCCTGCATAAAACCTGTTTGATGAAAAATGATTTTTTTTTATGGCAAGCCAAATGTAGAGTGCATGGTCACTCATTTCTGTAAAGGCAATTGAGGATTATTTCCATTCTCATTTCAGTCAAATAAATTATTTGCAAATCAAGGGGCGGTTTTACTCAAAACCTAAAACTCTTTCTAAAACCAGTTTTGCCCCAAACTTTGGAAAACCTTAATTGCCATTTTCAAGTGGAACTGTGTTTTGTTCATTTTCTCCCCAAGTGGGATATGTTACGTTGAGAACTCAATGGGGGTAGGCTGGTAGTACTAGTTTTGAAGAGTAAGAGTGAGTCTTCTGGCAGGAGGCCACCTCCAGAAGATAAGCTCAACTTAGAAAAACGTCAGTACTACTTAGTCAGGCCGGTCCGAGCTAGCAGTTTGTTTTATTTCAGTCAAGTGACTGTGTTTTGCCGGAATGGACACCCTGTTGTTTTTTGGGTATAGAGAAGGAGGAGTATCTTGCCCGGTAGGCCGATCACCTACCTTTTGTCAGTCTGCACATAGTGTTAGGCATTCTGACCGGTTATGGGGCCCAACGTGTGGTAACCCATAATCCTTTCTTTCGAGTGGTTAATCTTATAAATTATGTACGGCTAGATAAGCCAAAACGCCACTCTTATTTTTGAACATCATTCATTGTTTGCCAGTATTTCTTTTATCAGTCTGCACAAAGTGTGACATTCTGACCATTGTATGGTTATGGGGCCCAACGTGTGGTAGCCCATGACCACCTTTATGAGTGGTTGATTTTATTGTGCACTTGTATGGTTTCAAAAAGAGGAAAACACCACTCTTGATTTTGACTAATATTTATTGCTTGCCAATATTTCTCTTATAAAGATTTCACACTTTGCATCCACGAACTGTTTTCACTGAACACCCAAAGCACACACGGACTTACTGAGATTTCTGTCTCATCACCTTTTTACCATGATTTCAGGCCGATCCTGCTGTGGGGATGAGTAGCTAGTGTTATCTGCCTTGGAAGAGAATGTGTCTTTTGATTTTATGTATTGCTTTGGGGAGACGAGAGTGGATAATTTTATTTATGGATTTGTTTCCTTTTGGGAATTTCTGGATTTATTCTTGGGTTGTAATAAATCTTAATTTGAAGTATTATTTTTATTATTTTTATTCCGCTATTTTATTTGTGCGACCTCGTTATAAAGACCCCTTGTCCTTTGGACGGGGCGACATCTCCGGCCCCGGCGGGCCTAGGTAGCGGGGTGTTACAAGCATGAATTGTAAAATGAGTTTTTGACTATATTTTAATATATTTAGAAAATAAAATGCTATTAAATAGAGGTAAATTTAGAATATTAAATCTTAAATTCCTAAAGGGACAAATAATTTGAGATAAAGATTAAGTTAGAAAGTATACTAATAATTTAAGACAGAGGGAATAATAAATGTAATGATTGCTAATCTAAATGTATATACTAAGAGTCAAGAGGGGATAGAAATGGCATTTATATGTTTTTTAAATAAATTTTTTTCCTTCTTTAAGTATTTTAAAATTTAATAGTTTTAATTGTAAAATTTTTTTAATGAATGAATCAGATTTTATGTTAAATATTTTTTAACTCCTTTTATGGTTCAGATCCTTTTGGTGGTTATGGTTAATTTTGTAATTTTATATTGCATTTTCTTTATGGCCTTCCTATTGAATTTAATTTTTACAATATTTTGTCCATTGATTCCGCAAGCTCCGTACCCCATCGCTATCCCGGTTCTGCATCTCTCATTGTTTAGCTTGCAAAGTTTTTCAACTCCCTTCTCTTTTGGCCTGGCTTCGTCGGGATCTGGAATTTCCACCCATGTTCCGAAATCCCTGGCTTCGTCTTCATGTTCGTCTTCGGTTCAAAACCTCTGTTTCTTCTTGTTTAGAGCCACTGTTTATCTTTAGAATAAAACCCAAACAGCTTAGGGTTTTCTATTCCGCAGAAGACACAGAGGCACCTGAGGCTGATCAATTGCACCGGCGGCACCTGAGGACCTGAAGCGGTCAATTGCAGCTAATGGTACCTGAGGCTGTGCCATTTCCCGCAAAAATTGGTGTGTTTGCATTCTATCTTGGCTGTCATTTTGATGGGTACTCTATTTTTCCTTGATATCGGTGTCTTAGTTATCACGAGTCTGTGCATCAAGCTTTAAATGGGAAGTAGACAAGATCAAGTATTCTTAAGTATTTTCTTGTAACTTCTTGTAATGAACAATAGCCAATGAGTTATTTCCAAATGCACACGCCGATCAGTTAACGGCCCCAATTTGTGTGAAATCACTCTATACATTTCTGTATTAGCAGTAGATAGTTTTATTCAAATCCTTCTTCGTTTATTGTTGGAAGGGCTGTTCTAATGTGCGGGGATTGAACATTAGTTTGGCATTAGCTTGTGGAGATTGTTGCAGAACTGGATAATAGGTCAACCCAATCAAAATTTTTATCCGGAGTCACATTGTATATTACCAAAACAGAAGATTGACACTGTCAATTCACTTTTAGTCTTTTCCTGATAAATCTTCGAAGAAACTAATCCTAAAAGCTTCTGTATAATTTGATCCCAAATGCATCCCATTATTCTCCTTCTTCTGTTCTCTCTGTTATACTTGCTTTTCATTTTTTGTTATCCTTGTCAGTTTAGAATTCATAATTTTTTACCAATTACAATGACATATTATATGATCCTGACTGGTTTAGAATGAGTATTGATGGGAGCTTCTATGGTGTAGGTTTTGCAGCCTGGGAAACTCATTGCATAGACATGAAATAGCTTTAGATGCTAATGGTAGAATACTTTTGCTGACATCTAATTTAGTTAGAGCGGCCATATATCATGTAAGCGTCTACTGCACTGCCATTTGATGCCTACTGTTATTTTCCAACCCAAAGTGATGGTTCGACTTCTGTTTCAACAAGTATTTTTGATGGTCCTGAACTTAATGTTTTTGCCTCTGGGGGATTAATCTTATCCAATTTAATGTTTATGATGAATCAGGTTAGAGGTCGTACTACTGGGATGAGAACTCTTCCTCACAGTGTGCCAATAACAACAGTAGATTGGCATCCAACTTTTCCATTATTTTTAACTGGCTCCGCTGATCACTCAGTTCGGGTTACATCCATATCATGAGATTTCCTTTTGACATTTTCGATTCGTTCCTGCATCATTTTGTCATCTCACAAGATGCATATCATGAAGTTCATTTTCCATATCATGCCAATTGTTTTGTTTATGTTTGGTTTGTTTTGGTCTAGAAGTTCATTCCAAAATCAATTGGCAAAGAGATTGAGAAGGCTACCTCAAGCATTTATCCATGAATATATAAGGACATCCAAATGCTAAGCCATCAATTTGGATATGTGTGGATATGTTCCGGATTATATTACTTTATGTCTATATCCATAAAGTCAAGATATTGAAGGCACCTAAATTTGATCTTGGCAAATTGATGGAAGTTCATGGTGACTATTCTGAAGATATTGATACTAAGTTGGAAAGTCATGCAGAGGAAACAACAGTTGAGCCAACTGAAGTTGTTGGATCTTGAACAAATATTTGAAAATTTTCCCTGTCTGTTTCTGCTCAACTTGTTTTTTGTTTTCAATGGAGGAACTTTATATAGCATGTTATTGCGCTATATTTGTTTGAGAGCTTAGGAAGCAATTTTGGCATTACTCAGAAAATGTTTCTGCTTTTACCTAATCAACTGAAATAATTTCAGTAACCACTGGAGTGGTTTTTTCCCCGTCCCCTAAAAAAAATCATCTTCATACCTTACGTGGGGGGGGGAAGGTTGTATCATCCCGTGGATTGAAATGACTAATATTTCACTGACTTTTTATGTTATTAGGATTCTAGATTTTAGAGTTAAATTCCAGAAACTTCTCAGATAAGCTTCTCTGCTAAGTGATCAAGGTGGTTATCAAACTGGTTTCACTCTCCAATATTTTAAGATTGGTTATTGAGTTTTTATTATGCGCAGGAGAAAGAGCTTGTAGAGAGGCATAACTCATGGCTTAATGATGAGTTAAAATCCAAGTTAGATAGCCTCATTCAACTGCTTAAAACACACAATGAACTTGAGTTTGAGATGTCTACCAAGCTTGCAGATGTAAGTTTTGTTCAGAATACCTTTGCCTTTCTATTTATTAGTGCTTCTCTATTGTCTGATGCTATCTTCTCTCCCCTGATATAGATGGAGAAAGGATGCAACGAGACTTCCAGTTCTTTAATGTGGCACAAAGATATAGTAAAACAGTTGGAATCAAAGTTAACTTCCTTAGAGCAGGTTCTTTTAGTTGTACATCTCTCTTACATTGTTTCTGTAATGCCGTGGCAATATGTCTGCTTTCTCATGCACATGTTTGATTGATTGTAAAGGAGTTTTTGTCGTGTAAGGACTTGACTGCTACTGCTGAAACAACCACAATAAACAAAGGTAACAAATCAAAATTTTTGAACATATACATATACCGACTATTTCTACAAGCCCATTGTACTGACTATTCCTGTTGTAATTTTGCGACTATTTTTGGTCATTTTAGTTATCATCTATTCTTTCCTTGAATTTGCTTCATGTTATGCATTTTTCTGCATAACATGTTTGTCACTTGACTGCCGAGTGCTTTGTTCTGATGAATACTTTGCCCCTGCTCTGTTAACTAACTCCGTCAACATAACTAGGAGCAGTGGTAAAAAAATAGATGAACAGATATGGGGTTTATAGCAATTATAGAATTTTACTAGCTAGAGGGACTAAAGGGTTCTAAAGGCTTTGGGAGTTGCCACTTAAACAACATTTAGTTTAGTATATCTAGAATAGGATGCTATCGCATGGCTATTGACTAGTTTCATGCCACTCTTTGTGGATTGTGGCACTTGTCCATTTATTTGTGAAACTTCGTCTTCATTACCCCTTTTCGTTTTGTTTTGGGCTCTTAAAAGTGTAAGCAGAAGTACACAACCTGTTGGGTCTGCTATCCTTTTAGAACACCAATTTTGTCTGAAAGTGACTTGTTACCCGTGATTAATCTCTGTATTCTGTGTTTTTTTTTCTTCACATCCCCTTTTTGTGTTGTTACCCAGAATCCTCAGCATGGAGAGTTAAGTTTATCTTCATCAGAAGGTTAGAAGTTGAAATAAACAGGAGTTAGACTTTGGTTTAGTTTGCTGTTTTTCATCTTTTTTCTGTGTGTTTGACATATACACGTAACAGATTATTGCCTTGCCTCTGGAATGTGCAAAGTGCTGTCTTGGATTAAGAGGTAAAATCGGGGTAATTGTTTAGTGTTTGGCCTTGGAGAATTGTATAGGATTTTATATGACCACTGACATTTTGCATTGTTCACTGCTCTATCTTAAACTGTCCTATATTGGTAATTGAATTGTTTTTTGCAGTCTTTTGGGAATTGATTTTGTGTGATATTTGCTCTTGCGCAGAATTGGCAACATATGTTGCTGTGCTATGCCTAATGATAGTCTTTTCTTCTATACCAACACTGGCATTCAAGTCAGCCAATGTCATATAACTCTTTCCTCACTTACCTATGAAGAATTTCTTAGAATACTTATGAATCCCTTCAATCCATATCAATTCATTTCTATAATAAATATGCGATTCTAGAGATGTCAAGCAGAGTTTTTCATTTATTATTGTTCTGATGGTTTTCCGTTTATATTATTGTGTTGTTGTATATTATTATTGCTTCTAATGGATGAGGTATTTGAATATTTATCTGATCGAGCTGTTTTACATCTAATGGAATTCTTACTCTGGATGGCTCATGCAAGTTCTGTGTGAGTTGACGTTTCATTTTTTTCCCCAGCTGCACGTGGTCCCTGCTCATATGTTTCGGAATGCCATTAGTCTTACTAAATCTCACTGTAAACTTGGGCTAACAAGTATGAGTTTGAAAAAATATGTTGATATAAACATAGTGATTCAAAAGGACTACGTAAACAGGATTCCTTCCTACTTCATATTATTTGAAGCAGCATTATTGGAAAAGAACTTCAGAGCTACGCCGTCAATTTTTAGTTATTGATGCCTCTCGCACCACACAATAATAGTATCAGAATTTCAGAAGATTAATGTATTGTTCCTAAGAACTTAGTAGTCCTTTTCCAAACGCCGTATTACGTAGCAGAAAATTTTAGTTGACAAGCAGATATGTAGTTGTTGATTATTTCAGCATGATTGGCTTATACCTTCTCTTGATGGACTACTACTGTTGTTCCTGCAGGAACTAAGGTTTGTGTATATACTCCTCCTAGAAAAATTGAGAAAGGAAAATTTGGCCTAAGTGTTGCAGTAAAGGCACTTGAATTCTTCAAAAAGTACGTATTATATGTCTAACCTACTAAATAAAGAAAGACAAAAGTATCATGTTCCTTCAATAATGTTGCTTGTTGTAGTAACATGGTTAACTACCTCAGGACCCCAGAGAAGAGTATTGGATTCACACACATATACACTAAACCTAAGGATTCTTTTAACTGTATTCAATTATCAGTTTAAAATATCTAGACATGTGGCATTTGGATCATGGAGCTCCTAATGAGAAAAAGAAATACTGGGTGCTGATGATTTTTAAATGTTCAAAGGTTTTAAACTGTGTTGGAACAATTGAAAATTTGATCCATGCCCCCATGTAGAAAATGAAAAGACGGTGATTTCAAAAATGCTATGCATTTACAATAGATATATTTTGAATACCTTATCTAACAATTTTCTGCCTTTTCTATGTTTTGTAGTATCCTTTACAAATTTTGTTGCTTAAGTTTTACAGGAACAGAATCTCTGTGTTTGAATTGTGTTTTCATGTATGAAATCCAGTTTCATTTTGTTGTCCGCAATTACTTTTCAATTACTTATGGACTTCCTAAGCTGGATATGGTTGTTGTTCCTGAATTTTCTGGTGGAGCAATGGAAAATTATGGATTGATCATCTGTCGTGAAACAGAGATAGTTCATGATTATTTGAATTCAGCAGTAGCCGACACATAGAGGGTTTGTCATGACTCTGATGGAACTTTCAGCTTCTTTTTCTTTTATGTTTGTCTGACCCTATGATCAAAATACAGCAATTCCTAATAATGGATGATTGTCATCCACTTTATAGTTCTATTCAATGCCTAAAGTATATTTGGCTTTTCTTTGGTAATTTGCCATGTTGTGGCAGCTCACAATTGTTGTTACACATGAAGTTGCCCATCGATGGTTTGGGAACTTAGTAACCATCCTCTCCGTTTAATAGTTCTTTGCTGAAGTTTTCCTTGTTTTTCCTCTGGTTGTACTACTGTTTTGAAATCTGATACTTTCAGGTAAGTTATAGGGCCATGGTTTTATTACAAAAACCTGTGGATTAAATGGAAGAATTTGCACTTTCCTTTGTTTCCTGTCAAAAAATGTTCAATGTTGTAAATATGTAAGCTTGATCACTTATTGGTAGGTTTTGTACTTGACACTAACACATTTTCCTGTTTTCACCACAATGTGAAGTAAATGTTAATGTATTTGGACAAAATCCATATCGGAGAAACATAAGAAAGCTGCTAAATGGATAAGAAAGAGTTGGAATGAAAAGCAAATAGTGAATCTGCTTGTGTGCTAAGTATATTGGGCGTCTATATAAACATGATTGGGAAACCATTCAGTGTTTTGCGATGATGGTTTACCATCACGAGCCCACGTATGATGCACAATGCCATGCATCTTTTGTGCTATCAGCTTATGTTTTGTGTAAAAGTTTATTGTTCATTGAAGTGTGAAATTATTTATGACACTATATCCTCTATGCGCAGCAATTTTTGCCTCGAAATGCCATTAGATTTTCGATGCTGTCTATTTTCGCAGAAATATACAATATACATTTGTATGTCTCTAGGTATTGTAGCTATGTAGAATTCGCTTCATCTTACAAAGAAAAATCTCAAATATGATTCATTATGGCAGGAAGTTAACTTCTTTAGGATAGTAGTTTGTTGGTGCAATGATAACTGTTCTTTTTTACTGGATATACTATAACCTTACTGCATGTGATTATGTGCTAAGTATATTAGGCATCTATATAAACATGATTAGTCAACCATTCGATGTTTTGCGACGATGGTTTACCATCAGAAGCCCACGTATGATGCACAATGTCATTAAAATGTTAAACAACACAGATGCCCAACACAAACATCAACATACTACGTAGAGAACTTTCCTATCTTTAGGTTATGGTACGGTTGTCATTTATTTATCCAAAACCATCACTTCATCAAAATCTGAAAACCTAAGATTTCCCAGAGTTGCAGCAAGCAATTATCTCAGAAGGCTAGTGAAGTCTATGGCATATTTGAAATTCACATATCCATAGGTAAGATTGTTCTATCTATAGAAGGGTTTCTGCATTGTGCCTGCAGCATATGTGAACCTTGTTTGTGGTATGGTTGTGAACAATAAGTTCAACCACGTGTTTTCATGTCAAGTCGAAAATAATTTAAGAAAATGTATAGATTGGAAATGGTCCCATCTGTCCATGACATCTTGCGCATCTTCCTTTTCCTTACATTTTCATGTATGTTTTAGCATTGGCAGGTTTACAATCAACGGTGGATTAAATTGAAGAATTTGCACTTTCCTTTGTACTTACTCAGCATATCAATAGCTTTGTTCATTCTTTGTCCTATCATCATGTTTAGCAGTTGTAATTGGTCATTCCAAGTTGACTTTCCCAGGCATTACTCTTTAAATGGGTAGGTATTGAAATGGTTCTTTTTTTGTTTTGGTCAATTATTCTTGTTCCTTTGCTTGCTATGGGGAGTTCAGTTAGTTTTGTTATGAAAACTATAATGACTTTAATGACTCAAATGATGTTTCCTTTGCAAAGGGATTGGGAAGTAGCTTTTATGAATTTTTAATTTGTTGTCTTGCTGATTTTTCATCCTCTTTCTTGTACCTCTTCTTGTCATTGATAAATTTTCTTAGTTATTTTTTCTTTGTCAGATTGAAAAAAAAAAGGGGGGAAAGCTCTCCATTTTGAATTTTCATTCCAGTAATGAAATATTTTGGTTTTCACTAGCATGTAACTACAGACTATTATTACATATAGAATTTGGACTACATTACACAATATCAGCATTTTATTTTCTATGATTTAGCTACAGGCAGTACATGTTTATACAGTTTTAATTTCTGGTGTGGTTCTTGTGGATGGAACAGTGAGTTTCATAAGAAAGAGTTGGAATGAAAAGCAAATAGTCAATCTGCTTGTGTGATAAGTATATTGGGCGTCTATATAAACATGATTGGGCAACCATTCGGTGTTTTGCGACGATGGTTTACCATCACAAGCCCACGTATGATGCACAATGTCATGAAAACTTAAACGTATTTCGACAAAACACATAGCCAAAAAGTATGACGCAGCAATTTTTGCCTAGAAATGCCATTAGATTTTCGATGCTGTCTATTTTCGCAACAATATACAATATACATTTGTATGTCTCTGGCTAATGTAGCTATGTAGAATTTGCTTCATCTTAGAAAGAAAAATCTAAAATATGATTCATTATGGCAGAAAATTAACTTCTTCAGGATAGTATTTTGTTGGTGCAATGATAATTGTTCTTTTTTAACTGGATATGCTATAAACCGAAGGATTTGCACTTTCCTTTGTTTCCTGTCAAAAATCGTTCAATGCTGTAAATATGTAAGATTTATAACTTATTGGCAGCTTTTGTACTTGACACTAACACATTTTCCTATTTTCACTCTATGATACTGCATTTTGGCTTGATATGGGGTTATTACAAATCACTGCTGATGGATGTTTTCCCCTTGTGTCTCCTACAGGTTTTACCATCAGCTGGCATAAGTTATTTCTTTTACATGTTCATGAAGATAAATGTAAACACAACAGTTACTCTTGAGTAACTGAGAAGATCTTGAAACTATCGCTTACAACTGATGTTTTGAGCGTTTTGTCCTACATATAGTATTATTTTTTCCCTCTCCCTTTCTGCATACTTTTCCTACAAGTGTATTTTTGTAGCAATTTATACAGGTTTGTTTTCTCACAGTGATTCATGAATATGTCAAAATTTGATTCTATCTTGCTTTTTACTTTGTTTAGACATACGATGTTTATATGCATATTGTGGCTTTGTGTTCTTGCCTTGGCGGGGAATTGAAATGTACTATAAACATATTGATTTATCAATTTCATCATGATACTACTGGACTACTTTACCTCTTCTGCGCTTTATTGAAAATAAATATAGGATTCTAACATTCTTCCCCTTTTGGTATCAGCCACTGCTCCAGCTACAAAACCTGAGAAATTGTATTTTGTTTATAGTTACTAAGCTGTAAAATGTATAATACACTGAAATATTGTGTTAGATATGCTATAGGCTTAGTGGATATGATTGGATGCTAAGTATATTGGGCGTCTATATAAACATGATTGGGAAACCATTCGGTGTTTTGCGACGATGGTTTACCATCACAAGCCCGCATATGATGCACAATGTTGTGAAAACTTAAATATATTTGGACAGAATACATATGCAAAAATCATAAGCACGGTGGAATAGAACCTTTTAGCTTATCAATTTCTAATTTTTGAACTTACTAAGCTGAGAATATGTATAATACATTGAAATATTGTGATGGATATGCTACAACCTTACTGGAAGTGTTTGTGTGCTAAGTATATTGGGCGTCTATATAAACATGAATGGGCAACCATTTGGTGTTTTGTGACGATGGTTAACCATCAGAAGCCCATGTATGATGCACAATGTCATGATTGATGAAGATCTTAAGCAGTGTAGTTTGGACATGAAAGTGGTTGAAGGAAATGTGTATAGAAGGGTTTCTGCATTGTGCCTGCAGCATATGTGAACCTTGTTTGTGGTATGGTTGTGAACAATAAGTTCAACCACGTCTTTTCATGTGAAGTCGAAAATAATTTAAGAAAATGTATAGATTGGAAATGGTCCCATCTGTCCATGACATCTTGCGCATCTTCCTTTTCCTTACATTGTCATGTATGTTTTAGCATTGGCAGGTTTACAATCAACGCTGTCCATTAATTCAGTCTCATAGCCTTATTGTTTCATTGCAAAAACCTGTGGATTAAATCAAAGAATATGCACTTTCCTTTGTACTTACTCAGCATATCAATAGCTTTGTTCATTCTTTGTCCTATCATCATGTTTAGCAGTTGTAATTGTCTCTTAGTCTAAAATTGATTTTGTACTTGACACTAACAGATTTTTGTGTTCTCAGCACAATGTGAAGCAAATGTTAACATATTTGGACAAAATCCATATCGTAAAAACATAAGAAAGCTGCTAAATGGATAAGAAAGAGTTGGAATGAAAAGCAAATAGTCAATCTGCTTGTGTGCTAAGTATATTGGGCGTCTATATAAACATGATTGGGCAACCATTCGGTGTTTTGCGACGATGGTTTACCATCACAAGCCCACGTATGATGCACAATGTCATGAAAACTTAAACGTATTTCGACAAAACACATAGCCAAAAAGTATGACGCAACAATTTTTGCCTAGAAATGCCATTAGATTTTCGATGTTGTCTATTTTTGCAACAATATACAATATACATTTGTATGTCTCTAGCTAATGTAGCTATGTAGAATTTGCTTCATCTTAGAAAGAAAAATCTAAAATATGATTCATTATGGCAGAAAGTTAACTTCTTCAGGATAGTATTTTGTTGGTGCAATGATAATTGTTCTTTTTTAACTGGATATGCTATTAACCGAAGGATTTGCACTTTCCTTTGTTTCCTGTCAAAAATCGTTCAATGCTGTAAATACGTAAACTTTATAACTTATTGGCAGATTTTGTACTTGACACTAACACATTTTCCTGTTTTCACTCTATGATACTGCATTTTGGCTTGATATGAGGTTACTACAAATCACTGCTGATGGATGTTTTCCCCTTCTTTCTCCTACAGGTTTTACCATCAGTTGGCATAAGTTATTTCTTTTACATGTTCATGAAGATAAATGTAAACACAACAGTTACTCTTGAGTAACTAAGAAGATCTTGAAACTATCGCTTACAACTGATGTTTTGAGCGGTTTTACCCTACATATAGTATTATTTTTTCCCTCTCCCTTTCTGCATACTTTTCCTACAAGTGTATTTTTGTAGCAATTTATACAGGTTTGTTTTCTCACAGTGATTCATGAATATGTCAAAATTTGATTCTATCTTGCTTTTTACTTTGTTTAGACATACGATGTTTATATGCATATTGTGGCTTTGTGTTCTTGCCTTGGCGGGGAATTGAAATGTACTATAAACATATTGATTTATCAATTTCATCATGATACTACTGGACTACTTTACCTCTTCTGCGCTTTATTGAAAATAAATATAGGATTCTAACATTCTTCCCCTTTTGGTATCAGCCACTGCTCCAGCTACAAAACCTGAGAAATTGTATTTTGTTTATAGTTACTAAGCTGTAAAATGTATAATACACTGAAATATTGTGTTAGATATGCTATAGGCTTAGTGGATATGATTGGATGCTAAGTATATTGGGCGTCTATATAAACATGATTGGGAAACCATTCGGTGTTTTGCGACGATGGTTTACCATCACAAGCCCGCATATGATGCATAATGTCATGAACACTTAAATATATTTGGACAGAATACATATGCAAAAACCATAAGCATGGTGGAATAGAACCTTTTAGCTTATCAATTTCTAATTTTCGAACTTACTAAGCTGAGAATATGTATAATGCATTGAAATATTGTGATGGATATGCTATATAATGAAACAGGACCATTTTATTGATCGCAAGAGGGGTTTTGCCTATTTAGTGGATTTCTGGTGCACATGTTTAAATATAGGACCACTTTTAGCTGTTTCCTTTTGAGAAGTCAGTTCTGAAGTGTCTACTTTCTTTTATTTATGTATGTATTTATTTTTCGGTTTCAGGGTATATCTTCTGTCTGTAGGTCCCTTACTTGGTAGTGTTGTAGTTTGTCACCATGAGAGAGAGAGAATATATTGTGTCCCGACACAATAGATTGAATGCTAGGATCTTTTAGTTTGTCTATTGTTTTACTTCCTACAGGTTCAAACTGTAGTCATAAAAGTTGGTGGTGTAATTGAAATGAAATTGCGTATTCTGTTTGCATATTCAGGCCTTCCAAATTTCTCTATCATTTTAAAATGCTCATATTTCTGCGTGCTACACCAAATTCTCTATGCATTACACGTTGACAAACCATGAACATGGCAAAGCCTAAATTTTACCTTGTAAAGATTATTTCTCTAGTCAAAATAGTTGTTTGGAAGGCCTGAATCACAGCCACATATTTGCAGGTACAATGGGGTACATTGCACGTTGTGTGGGTAGTTTTTCTTTTATGAATTCAGTAATCAGTTCGCAGTTCTGGCTGACATGTCTCATGAGGTATCCAGTAGAGAAAAGAGCTCTGTATGACTCTGACCATGCAAGGAAGGTTCTGAGCATGCCTACAGGAGTAGAACAATACATCATTTTGCCTTTCAAGGTACTTTTGTCATGAATCAACTTTATGCCCTTTTTATTTCTGCTTTAAATGGTTGAACATTAAAACTTTAACAGTAGTGCTAAGATATTTGAAACACAAAACAATTACCAAGACTATTTCGGCTTTTCCCCTTTGTCTCATTCCACTGCTATTTCCCATAGTTCCCAGTTACCATTAACCTGTTAGTATTATGGCATTACCCTGATAATATTATGTTTCTCATTTTAAGTCTTTCGATTATCCTTAAAAAAAAACCTACCAATTTTTTGTATTATTATTATTATTATTATTATTATTATTATTATTATTATTATTATTATTATTATTATTATTATTATTATTATTATTATTATTATTATTATTATATACAAAAATTACAATAACTGATTGACAATAATACCAAAAAACAGTCATAATAAACAATAATAAAACCATATTAATCAACATCCTCTTAAAATTCCAATAACAGCTCTGTTATTAATTTTCGAAAAAAAAAAAACTGATCATGGCACCAATTTTTTGTTGTCATCATTCATATTAATAATAATAAATATGAATACACATATCATGTGAATGATAAATTACAGTTACAATGATGAAACATGACAGTTACAAAAAAAAATAATGTCAATAATTGTTTTCATATGAATGCTTATTTGCGGTTAGATTCATATATAAAATAGGCTTTGACAAAATACACAGACTGCATGGACATTGCATGATACCTCCTCCAAACAAGTAGGTAGGTCTCTTTCTTCGTTCATGTTACTCTTCCACCGAATGATTTCCCTTTGTCTTTGTTATCCTTGTTATCTTGCAAAATCTGTTTAGTTTTTCACTGCCACTCGTTTCTTTTTCTGTTATGCTATAGTAGTATGCTCAACAATTCATATATGAACTGCCTAACCTTATCATGCTGCATGAAGTGGACATTCATATGAATTTTAAATTAAGATTCCATAGAAGAATAAACCACAGAGTCAAACCCCAGATTGCAACCAACAGACAATTACACCCACTATTAATTTTCAGTTAGCAGCCCTACAAAAAAAAAAAAAAAGAATTGATTTGGTCTTCCTACAACATAAACAACTAATTGTAGATTTTTTGTTGTTTGTCTATTTATTCTCTTATGATTATTCATTTTTCCCTTTTTTAAAATGGTAAAAATTTTGTGGTAATCACACTGGTCCTCTATTATCAACATATTTTAAGATAGTGGAAAGCAGAATAGTAATAAGAGTAGAAAATCTGCATTATACCATACAGGATATTTAAGCTGAATTTCCATAATGAAGACATCTTTTGCATTTCGCTGTATCTCAAACCTTCTCAACCTGCCTGCTGTTTTTCTTTGTTTTTGGGTTCATGAGATGAGAATATTGTTGTGTTGCAGAATACTGATTTTGTAAATCCTTCTCCTTCTCTATTTTTTCACCCAAACTATTTCGGTAGGTACTTGTATCATTTCTGAGATGAGATGAATGATTACTACATATTCAACCATAAAGCACACTATTTGCCTGCATATTTATCTTTGTACTTTGATCATTTACTAACCCACGCTTGTTAATGTCCATAGGATGGTTAGAATGTATGCAACTACCTATACGAAAGCAATGTGGCACCCACCTATCCAAATACATCCAGCAAACATACCTTCTTCAGAGTTAGAACCTGAACCTGAACTACCAATGGATGAGAATAGTGATGATGAAGTACAAATTATTGAACCACCTATTGCCCCACCTATGGAAATCATAAACTTAGTCTCTGATAGTGAAGATGATGTGGAAATCATACACCATGCTCAAGACCAACTTGTCCAAGACATAGACCTGGGTGCACATAGTGATGACCCAGGGGAATTAGATTATGAATCCCCACCAAGGCATTCTGAAGTTGGACAGGGTTCAAGGACACCTGGGAAGGAACCTATGAATTGGGGATCTGTTGATGGAAAACAGATAGATTTCAGTAAGAATAATGGCAAGGGGTTGTTGGAATCCAATTTAGAGGATTCCGACGAAGAGTAGAGGCTTATACCTTCTGCGACACTTGGAGATCTTTGTTATAACTAACTAAATGCCTTGTTAAGTATTTACTTGAACACATAGTCTTCTAAAATAAGGAAATCCATGCGATATTCCTCTCTTTTGTAAAAGCATTTCCCATTCATGCATAAGTTAATTTTCTTGCATATAACTATTGTTCTAATGGCTTCCTTTATTCTTTTGGAATTCTATAAATATCATGCATTAAAAAAAAAAAAAAACCTTCAAAAATCAAAGTAAAGAATAAAAATTACAAACCAAAACAGATTTGGATTATGGAAACATTATTATACCTTTCTGTTACATAAGAATGAGATTTTGTACCAACAAAAAAAATACACATAGGAGATCAATTCCAATTTATAATAACTAATGCCTATATCTGTTTTAAAAGTTCATAAAGTCGGCAAAAATTGGGAGAAACCAGATATTCTAACGGTATATGTGTATGTTCAATCTGTACGTTTTGTAGGGCTCATTTTGAATTCTACAAGAACAAGTTACAGGCTTGCCGTCAAAGACAACTGAGTTTCTCGTTGCAGCCTAATTCAGACAAACATTTTGCTGCCTCAAAAAGGTACTATCAATGGCAATTTCTTGACTACTTATTATACATAAATGGCCTAATCATTTCTAAATTATCTTCATACACATTCTACTATTACATTATTTTTGAATGATATGAACAACTATTGTTATACTTTGTCCTACTCAATAGTTGTTATATTACTATTATGCTTGCCAATAGTTATAATTGTTAAACCCAAAATTGAGAGTATATCGGATAAGGAAAACTCTTTTAATAGAGAACATATCATGAATGAGAATCAACACCAATCCAAAGGCAAACAAGAAGATGAAAGGAGGGAAAAAGTGTTGCAACAAAGATCTGAATCTTATCGCCAGCAGCAACAACAGAAAAAAGAACAGATGTTGCTACGGAGACGTCAAGCATATCATGCACAATCAATTGAACAAAAGGAAAAACTATTACAATCTCGCCGTCAAGCTTATGTTCGAAGAAAACAAGAAACAACTTCAAATGTTGGAAAAGTTATACGTGAAATTGAACGGCCACAGCATCCAGTTCAACAATACACCAACCAAACCCAAGCTCTCCAACATGCCAACCAAGGAACAATAGAAATGGGATACAAATGCTTTATTCCAGTTTCAACATCAGGTATGCATCAGTTACGATATCTTGATTTCAAATGACACTTCTCAAGGAAAACTACATATATAATTGCTTTTCATATTTCCCTATTATAATTTGACCTTCATCATTTTACTAACAAAAAACCCCTCTGTCATTTTATAGATTCTCAAACCAATCAACCTGCTACAATTAATACCATGGCTGGACTAATGTCTAACTCAAAAACATCAGGTAGAAATATTACATGTAGTACTGGAAAAAACAGACATCTAAAAGATTATATAACAAAACTCATATCTTCATCTATTATCTACAGTGACAAATGAAGAAGAGAATCCTATCACTTTTGCAAAAGAACCTGCAAAGCAGCCATTAATCCTTCCAGCAGAACCTAACTGCAAATTTTGCTCAGCAAAGCGCTTCCATGGAGAACCTCCTAAATTCTGCTGTTCAGAGGGAGAGATTGCTTTGGTATCCCATCCAATGTCGTACGATCTAGCACGTTTATTAATAAATACTGATGAAGAAGCCGTGGAATTCAGAAGATTAATACGATCTTACAACAACAGCTTTGCATTTACTACATTTGTAGCAAAACATGATTCAGAGTTGATTAAGAACAGGAAGGGTGTGTATACTTTTAAGATCCAAGAAAAAAATCTACCACTTCCTCGAACATTTGGTATGCCAAACTGACAAACCAACTGGGATTCAACTCTATTTCTATGACACCGTAATGGAATTGAATAAAAGGATTGAAGCATCACCACAGTTTAATCCTCAGACAGTCAGACTACTAATGGAAGTTTTGAAGAGAAATCCTTATACTATGTTCTTCAAAAGACTTCGTGAGCATCCCCACCTTGAAGAATGCAGTATAGTATTGAATAAAGATCCCAGTTTAGACCAAAGAACTTACAATGCTCCTTCTTCATCACAAGTTGCTGCAATATTGGTTGAATCCGAAAATGATGCTGCTGAAAAGAGCTGCCATATACAGGTTTATACGCACTCAAACTTAAGACACAGGATTTATCATACATACAGCTGCTATGTTGCTTTACAATATCCCTTGTTGTTTCCTTATGGTGAAAGTGGTTGGCATTATAATATGGAAAGGTCGCCATCAAAAGAATCCCAAAGACAAATGTTTTGTGATGTATCAATAACATCAATCCAGCACAAATAAACTCAGCAACTGATTTGTTGGAGATTGAAGATACAGGTTAGTACCCTGCTATATGCATTTCAATAATTAGAAAATAAATCCAAACCATCGATATACCTTTTATATTCTATAAAACATCTTCTGTACAACGCTTCAAAGATGTTGTTCAGAGGACATCTTCTCCAAACAATATAATGAAAACCCCTATATCAAACTCTACATAATTACAATCAGCACCAACAAAAAAAAAACCCCGAAATTATTTCAGTACTATGAAGAATATCTTACTAACAGAGCTTCATACCTTATTTTCTTGCAGAAACAAAAAGGGGCAAGAAGAAAAGAAACAGAGTTTCATGTCGGGAATATTACTGCTACAAATTACAAATAAGGAGCACTGATAAATCCATGATTCTTCAAAGTGGGAGGCTACTTCAACAATATGTTGTTGACATGTACATAAAAGTGGAAACTGGAAGGCTTGATTTCCAAAGGAGTAGACAAAGGAACATTCGGAGTGAATTGTTTCAGGGTGTAATTGATTCAATTTTTGTTGGCGAAACAAGGGGATCAAACGTCGGGAAAAAAATTATACTGCCAGCATCTTTCATTGGAGGACCACGAGATATGCGTAAAAGATACATCGATGCAATGGCTTTAGTACAACGCTATGGAAAGCCAGACATATTCTTAACAGTTACTTGCAACCTAATGTGGAAAGAAATTCAAGAAAACCTTCTCCCATCAGAATTGGCACAAAATAGGCCAGATCTACTATGCAGAGTATTCAAAGCAAAACTTGATCTACTGAAGGATCAGTTGCTGAAAAAACATGTTCTTGGCGAAGTTGCTGTCTGTGTTTGTGTAACTGAATTCCAAAAACGAGGTTTACCACGTGCACACTTCTTGTTGATAATGAAACAAGGTTCAAAGCCATTAAATGCTGAAGCATATGACAGATTGGTCAGTGCAGAAATCCCTGATGAAAAACATCACAGTTACTTGCACTCCTTGGTTGTCAAACATATGATGCATGGACCCTGCAATCAGCAAAGCCCGTGTATGAGAAATGGCAAATGTAAGAATAACTATCCAAAATAATATTCAGAATACACAACGCAAGGTGACGATAGTGATCCTTATTATCGAAGGAGAAACGATGGAATGAAGGTAAAAGTAAGGAACCACATGTTGGACAATCGTTGGGTTGTACCTTACAATCCATACTTATTATCCCTATTCGATTGTCACATGAATGTTGAAATCTGCTCAACAATCAAGCTGGTCAAATATGTTTACAAGTATATATACAAGGGGCTTGACAAGATAAGTTACCAAATAGTTGCTGATGAAGAGCAAGATGAGATAAAGCAATTTCAGTCTGCTACATGAATATTCCCACCAGAAGCAATGTGGAGGTTGTTTGGATTCAATTTGAGTGCAATGGCACCTGCAGTGATAACATTACAAATCCATTTGCCCAACAACCATCCCATCACATTTGACAACAACACCAACATCAAAAATCTCCTGCAAAATCCAAACGTAACAAGTACAATGCTCACGGAATTCTTCACAATGAACAGCTCAAACGCTGCAGCGCAGAATTTAAAATGTCTGTACAAAGAATTCCCAAAGTACTTTATTTGGTCTGAAAAAGACAAAATTTGGAATGAGAGAAAAAGATGTCGGGTTATTGGAAGAATGATTACAGTATCACCAACAAGAGGCGAAAGATACTATCTCAGGTTATTGTTGTCTCATGTTCGAGGACCAACATCTTTTGCAGACCTTCTAACAGCAAATGGGAAACTTTGCCCCATATTCAGAGAAGCAGCATATGAGAGAGGCCTGTTGCACCTAGATAGTGACATTGAATTGTACCTCGAAGAATCTGCAGAATTCTAAATGCCATCCGCACTAAGGCGATTATTCTCAACAATTCTTATTTATTGTGCTCCAGCGAATCCAAAAAAGTTGTGGGAAAAGTTCGAGTAGCAGTAAGCCAAGATTTCTTGTACTCACAACAAATCATGGGTCTTACAAAGGAAGAAATTCGAATAAAGGTTCTTCAAGATATCGACCATTTTTTGCAATCTATGGGGAAATCCATCAATGATTTCAGATTTATTTCATTCCCAATAAGAATGTCTTATGAAGAAAGATTGACAAGAGAGATCAGAAGTGAAAAGAACATACCAATAAGCGAAGATGATCTCTCAAATGAATCAAAGTTGAATCCAGAGCAGAGAATGGCTTTTCAAAGCATCCTCTCAGCAGCAACCTAAGATGAACTAACTGCATTCTTCATTAATGGACCAGGAGGTACAGGAAAGACATTCCTATATAAGACCTTGTTAGCTTCCATTCGTTCAAAAGGTTTCATAGCAATAGCTACAGCAACATCTGGAGTAGCAGCATCTTTGCTACCTGGTGGCCGCACAGCTCATTCACGGTTCAAGATTCCATTAGATGGCAACGATATTAAGGGATGCCAATTGAGCAAGCAAAGTAGCACTGCAAAGCTGATTCAAGAAGCCAAGCTCATAATTTGGGACAAAGCTCTAATGGCCAAAAAAGAAGCAATTGAAAACTTTGATACTATGTTGCAAGATATCACAGGAAATGAGATACTTTTTGGCAGAAAAGTAGTTGTTTTTGGAGGCGACTTTCGTCAAGTATTACCTGTGATACCAAAAGCATCTAAGGAATTGGTGATTGCAAGCAGTCTATTATGCTCGTATATATGGCCACTTTTGCAAAAAGTAAAACTCACTTAAAATATGAGGGCAATAGATGATCCTGCATTCAATTCTTATCTTTTAAGAATCGGAGATGGTACAGAAGATGCAGATTCAAACGACAACATCAATCTGCCGCCACAGATGATAATTCCATTCATTAGTAAAGAGACATCTTTACTTGCGCTTGCAGAATTTGCGTTTCCAGACTTATCACTATTTGATTCAGATCCAAGAAGAGTTATGAAAAGAGCATTATTAACCCCAAAAAATAGTTGTGTGGATGACATTAATGATTTAATGATTGAAATATTTCCCGGGGACTTGAAGATCTACACAAGTAGTGACAAGACGATAAATCCAATGCATCAGGCTGACTATGAGGATTTCTTGAATAGTCTTCAACCAAATGGTTTGCCTCCTTATAAGCTGCAATTAAAGAAGAATTGTCCTGTGATGTTGTTGAGAAATATTGATCCAACAGAAGGGCTATGCAATGGAACTCGACTTATTTGCAAGGAACTGAAACCACATGTCATCTATGCAGAAATTGCAGTGGGGGAACATTATGGGAAACCTGTAATTTTGCATCCTATACCACTATAGTCCAAAGATGATGACAAACAGGGAATCCCATTTAGAAGAACACAATTCCCTATTCGGTTGTGCTTCGCCATGACAATAAATAAGGCTCAAGGACAGACATTAGATTGTGTGGGGATCTATTTCCGAGAACCAGTCTTTTCTCATGGACAGCTTTATGTGGCTCTCTCACACGCAAGACGATCAGCAGATGTTAAAGTGTTAATTGTTCCACCAACCTTTGTAGAGACTGGTAAAACAGAGCAAACAAGAAATATTGTTTACCCGGAAGTCTTTATTCTTACACAAACCGTTCACAAAACCTATGGTACACAAAGTCTATTTATAATTCCTACACATAATTGTCGCATAACATATTTGCAGTAAATTCACAAAATTATGACTTTGTGCTGCGTAATTATGATGTTACACACTATATATCTTTACATGTAACAACTACTTTATTCCACGTACATTTTAATATATGTCAAATAATAATATTTGTGCAGATCATGAGGAGCAACATTCCAGTTAAATCAATCACAGTCAGCTCCAAAAATTGGACAGCAAAAGTTCGCGTGCAAGAGAAGATGCAGGTCCAAAACTCTATTAATTCTCCAACGAAAACATACCAAAAACTGATCTTGATTGACGATGAGGTAACAATATTCTTCATATTAATCTACACAAAGGGGAAAAAAAAAAACATCCACTGCTAACACACAACTAATCCTGTATATTTATTCCTACACAGGGAACGAAGGTTATTGGGACGTTATTTGGCCGCGCAATCTACTTATTCCGTGACAAATTTGTCCCTTACAAGACCTATTACATATCCAATGCGGTAGTTCAGCAAGTTCCAGAAAGATACCAAATCGATAATATTCAAATGCAATGGATTATCTCGGGCAGGACCATTGTAGAAGATGCAATAGATAATATGCCACAAACATTTGATGAAGCATTTGAATACACAAAATTTCAAGAATTTCCACTTTATGCTGATCAAAAGGAAGGAGTTGGTAATTTCATCTACCATTACTTTCTTTGTTCCAGATAATACTTACTATTCTTCTCAAAATATTAATCTTATAAATATGTGTAGATGTCTTAGGATTGGTCATACATGTCTACCCTTCGAAAGAATCTAAATCTGGAGAGGGCGTGCGAAGAGATATTATTATCATCAACGAGGAGTAAGTTATAAAAGAATTATTACTACAGAAAAACATAACAAAGGAACTGTGTACAAACAAAATTATCTAATTTCATTCAATGTATCAGGTTGAAACCGATCCGAATGACATTATGGAACAAATATGCTGAAGAAGAAGGCCACAAATTGAACGAGATGCACGGATCACTACCAGTAATATCTTGTCGAAGAATAGGAGTTGGCACATTCAACTGTACCAAATTATAAAAAAACAACTCATATTCACAAAACTTATAACTTAAATTTCAATGGTTTGATCTCAGGGCTCAATTTGAAGACTCGCTACAGTTCAACAATCACTATAAATCCCCCAACTCAACAAGCAAGAAAGCTTCAAATCTGGTACTAAGCATTACACCTCCCAAAAATTAGCTCTTTAATTCGTATTTTTATTGGGAGAAGGAAAAAATAAAGTACTCACACAAAATTACCCCTACTTTTCAGTTCAAACTAAAGTTCTGATTAAATAATCACACAAGCATGATTCTAAAGATTCCATTAAGGATTCAATTGCTACAACAATTAAATTGCTACTTGTGTATTCTAACATTCGAAATCTACAATTAATATGCATCTCTGTCTCTACACTATGGGGTAGACAATGTCTGCAACATGTGCGTATACTAAATGTAATGTTTCTTAATAATACAGGGCTACAAAGAATGAAGAAACTGTTGCTGAGAAGCTGTTGAATGCAACATATACTGATTTAAACCCAGCACTTTTGTTCCACCCTAAAGACAAGATAACCCAAATAGCAGAAATTCAACCAACAGAAAAGGTAAAAAGCCAACATTTACAATGTAATATTATGAATATTACATTTCTTCATTCCCTTCATTTAACATCGCTTAAACATATACATCTAGGTTATTTGGATAAAGGGATCTATAATAATACATAATCTACAACAAAAGTTCTGGTATATGGCTTGCAAAAATTGCTACTCAAGCACTTCAGCAAGAATTGGGGAATCTTTTCCATGCATTAACTGTAGAGAAGATGTAGTTGCAGAACCAAGGTACCTTCTTCAGTATTACAAAATAAAATTATTTGCTCAAACATGAATTATACTCATTTACTAATTCATTTTTATTGTACAGATGTGCTTTTGAAATAGAAATGCTAGATGATTCAGGACTATTGTCTATCACTGCATTTGGTAAATCTGCAGAGAATATCTTATCAATAAGCGCAACAGAAGCAATGAAACTTTCTGAGCAGGTAAACCATATTCAAAACACAAACTTCAACAAACAGGAAAAACAAAGTAGGATAACCTACACAATTCATGTGCAGGATATTCCTCTTCCTTTGGATGAAGAAATTTCAAAGACAAAGGGGAAAATTTACATAGCACAGATTCGTCCAGCAAGATCTCGACCAGACACTTCAGCTATGAAGTATAATATCCACTCGCTTGTTTGAGGAAGACGAACTCAATCAGAATTCACCAATGCTGCTCAATGACAAAAACAAAAGAAGTTTCACTACAGGTAACTATTAAACAACTATTTCCCAACAAAAAAAATATTTCAACAACCAACTAATTACAAACTTTCTGCAAAAAATCCAAAATAGATGGAGAAGCATCAACAACAACAAAAAGATCACATGAACAGAAGCACGACGAGACAGCAGAGGAAGACATTGAAAAAGACAATGCGTTAAGTTATGCAAGTCGGGCAAAAAAGTCCAAAATAGAGTGATCAAGAAGAAGTCCACCTCAAGAAATACTCAATCATATTTGCACCAAAAAATTCATGAAAACTGAACTTTGCTTTATATTTTGTTCGTGGATTTCCTGCCCAAATGACTATGACTTTACTTCACTATCATTTCATTGCGCAATGAAAGATATTGGAACACTGACTTCTTCTTTCTTCTTTACCAATTCTCTGAACTGCGACTCTTGGAAAGTACTACTGCCAGCTATTCTTCTCTTTGTCACTAATTTCTACAGCTTCATTGTCTATTCAAGCTTTTATTACAGACTCTATTTCCATCAGGCCTCTACGTTTTGCTGGAAGGAGAATTGACAGCTTTTGCTTCAGACTGGTATTGGAACAGCTTTGTCGAAGACCTAAATGCTCAGTCGAAAGAATTAGTACACCCCCAATAGGTCCGCAGTTCCCAGCGGGCCTCGCCTCTTTATATTCCACATTTTCTTCCAAAGACACGCTGAGGACAAAGAAGGACAGACGAGACAAGGAAGCAAACAAAGGAGAAAAGAGAGATCACAATAGAGGTAACAGTTCAACAAACGATAAGCCATTACTATCTTTCTCCACAATAAACCATAACTCAATTTCAGCTCCAAACCCTCCTTCACACACTGCAACTACAGTATTTTATTGCTATTTCATTCTCTAAGGTTGTTTAACAAAGCCCCACTTGATTATATTAATGGATTTGGATAAGAGACTGTTTTTACTATCTCATGTTTTTGTTGTGAGCCAGGTAGTCTTTATTACTATTTTGGCCTCAGTACTGTGTGCTTTTGGAGATCAATACAAGGCAACTGATGCAGTTATTAAAGGACCTGGAAACTGAAATTGGTGTTTGGTAATCTCTTTCCCTTAACTGTTTACCTTCTCTCCTGTTTAGTAACACCGGATTCCTAGGTGTCCTGTGAGTCAAGAGCTTTTTCCCCTTTTTTTATTAATTAACAAGTTTGTTTACTACGCTACTGTCTCTTTTCATTCCTCTTCTATATATTCTGTTCTGGATTCTTTATGATCAATACTTAAAGATAATTTCCAACTTATAGTACCAGAGGAGCCAGATGAGAAGACAGAGCTTGAGGTTTACAACTTTACTGGTGCTGGTGGAGTAGCTCTGTCCATGTACAACACTGATGAGGTGTGGTTTATTAAATTGTTAGAAAGCCTTTTTCATTTAAAAGTTTGATTCGTTTCTGTGATTGATAGATTGCTTTATTCTGGAATTTAGTCGATTCGTGCTTTCGCTGAAGCTTCAATGAATACTGCCTACCAGGAAAAATGGCCATTGTATCTTACCAGAAATAATGCTATTCTTAAAAAATATGACGGAAGGTATACTGCAGCTTGTGCGCTTGTAATTTCTTAAATTTTGGCACCTTTTGTCCTGGATATTCATATTCATTTAAAAAATATCCAGTTCCTGAATTCTACATTATGGTCCAATATTATGTTTTTTCACTCCTTATTTGAGAGACTTCTTGTTTGTTTACATTTTTGGCTCTCAGGTCCAAGGACATTTTCCAAGAAATATATGAAGCCAACTGGAAGGCAAAGTGTGGGGCTGCTGGAATACGGTGAATAGCTAATTATCTTGCTTTGTTTGTGGTGCATATCATGTGCAAAGTAAAAGCCTCAAATTCCATATTTTGTAATTGAATTTGCAGGTATGAACACCGTCTTATTGATGATATGGTTGCTTATGCTCTAAAGAGTGAAGGAGGTTATGTATGGTTCACCATCTCTCTCTTGTCCTAGAATTCCTCAATTTCCAATGTACGGCTTCTGGATTAGAAGGGCTTGTTTTTAGTATAATTTTGAGGCCATAAATTATTTGGAAAGCGTCCATCGATGTGTGCTTATGCTTATGTTTGCAGACAGTCGATACCTTAATGCCATAGGGGAAATTACTTTAATGCTTGATTCATAAAAATATAAGACAAAGATTAACAATATGGGATTATTATCATAAGGCAGTAAAAGCTACAAAAGTGGTAGGACACTTAAATTACAGATGTTCAAGATCTGTTTAGAGATTCTTGTCATGGCAATGTTTTCACACTATTTGAACCTCAAATGATTGTTTTTTAAATAAGGTGATTACTTCGATTGAATAATCTCTTGACTCATAAAGTTGTCTTGTGTTTATGTTCTCCTGAATTGGCAGGATATTTGTCTCTTGACTCAAAGATTCTCTCTACTCAAGCATCCCCCAAATTTCACATTTGGACAGACTTCAGAGGTGAAGGTAAAAGAGGGTCCAAATAGATGCACTACATGCCACAAGCGTGTGGGTTTAACAGGCTTCAATTGCAGGTGTGGAAATCTTTACTGTGCAATGCATTGATATTCTGATAAGCATGACTGCCCCTTTCACTGCTGACATATCTCCTACATCTTTATTGATTGTGGGCCCTTGGTGGGTGAAGTCGGACTTGGTTAAGATATGGAATGTTCTTGGAAAACACTATGAAGAGTGGCAACCTCTTCATCGCTCCAAGGTTTTGTGTTGTTTCAAAGGCTGCTGATCCTGATGTTTTGGAGTGGTTCTCTATCATCACTACTCCTAAGTAAGTAATTTATTTTTAGCGATTAATTGGCTTCTTTATTCTATTACTTTCGGATCTGGCTTAGAATTGTTTTCGATTTACGGCAGTCCTATAGTAACCCACTTGGCCACAAGGACTTCAAGCATTGTCTCCAGAAGTGCTACGCCAGCAAAACCTGGACATATAAGACAGATAATCATGTGATGATAGTGCTTACATTGTGGTCATTCACTATGACAAAAATAGAAACAGGACGGTTGGCCAGTAAGAATTTCCAACTTTTAAATGCTGCAAGCAGAAGTTCTAGGTGTTCCTCTGCATAGCTATGTAAATCCAGTTAACTATAAGCAAAGGATTTGTTTAAAAATGAGAATACTAGAGGACGTATGTATCCATTTTATTCAACACGAGCAATCAAATGGTCCTGTTCCAAGACTGGGATGTGCTGGAAGAACCAAATGTCAAATATCAAAACGCCTGCCATTTGGTATGCCTTCCCAGCGAAGATGATTAGCAAAATTGAGGCCCATGCCATCGAAAGCAAAAGATACCACAAAATTCCTCACAGGCCATACAGCAACACATCAAGCCAAAGGAAAATGTACGCAAAAAGGGAAATTACTGGACTATAATCTATATTGTGAACGTCTATTCATCGCCAACATCATCATAAAAGCCACTCAAATTCTTATACGCACACTCTACACGCCAACTGCAAAATATTCATTCCTGTTTAATTCTTTATGTTTGGCCCTGTAAATGGTACATGTTCCAACATCCTTACTTTCCTAAGCACAAACCTTCTCACAAACAATAACAACAAATATATATACAATTTTCCACTACAAATACAAACACTAAAATATATACACACATATTTAAACAAATATTCACATTCCTTTTTCACACAACGGGCAAAAAACTCCACGCGTAGCGTGGACACGTCAACTAGTTAACACTAAGATAAACTACAATCACTCTCCAAATCTCTTGGTCAAATGCTCATTAATTACAGAATTCAGCCAAATTTGACAAACTCAATAAAGGAGACATCTTAGGGATGCCCAATTAAAATAGAGATCTTTGGGCTCACACAGTTGAACTAGAAGTATTATAGGTGAAAATTGGGGCAATGCACTGACTGTTATTCAAGGTATTTAGGGTCACTCTAGAACTGATGGACTTGAGGTGCAATTCTATCATTGAGAAGGCCGAGGAGGCCAAGCATTTTGACCAACCACATAAAAACTGAAGAGTGGACTATACACCCGCAATATGCAACTAGCCTGCCCATCTCTTAGCCAACTGGGCTTGTAGTACTTGAAACTTCTGCCGAATTTAAACTCGGTCACTATCCCTATATTACCAGTGTGGATGTGCTAATGATTCCGCTTGAGTATAATTTTCATGATAAATGGAATATCTAACTGCACACTTTTTTTTTAAAGCATATAACTCCATGACGATTTTTTCCACAAAAAAAAAAATAAATAATAAGATCAAATTGGTATTCAAAAATAATTAAAGGAATTGACAAAAAAAATTGAGAATAAAAAAGTGATAATTATCCAAAAGAAAATTTGGAATTCCTAGAGTATAGCCGTACGATTTTTTTTTTTTAATGTTCCAAGGGAGAGAGAAAATCATTTTGTATCCGGTAGAAAATCATTTTTTTTTTATGCTCCAAGTAGTTTTTTTGCTTAAATTTGTCAAAATTATTTAAAAACTATTATGGGGAGCATATTTAAAAATTAAAGTTATACTACTTCATTTGAGTTGAAATTTTGAATCAATTTAATTTAATAACATATGAAGATTGATAAAACGAGATGGATGGAATGTCAAAGCATAGAATAGGAAACCTTTAACATTTATCACACAAAGGTGAGAATATACAGGTAAATTTATTTAAGAATACAACAAAGGAGAAAAGAAAATTACTTTAAATAAAAAAATACTCCAAGAGATGGACAGCTGCTCAGGAAAGGATTTAATGTAAGTGTAATTGTTCTTTATTAATCATATAAATTTCCACCATATAGTGTTTAAAAAAATCGAGATTCCTTGATTAAAAGAATAGGCAAAAAACTTTCATAGAGAAAATTGATTCCAAACGAGCATTGTATCAATTGAAAGTTAGGTTTCATGACGTTAAACAAACCAAGTGGAAAGCTGATTAGGACTTCAATAGCAAAAATTTCCCGGGCACCACATTGAAATGTACCCTTTGTCATGCTTCCAGAATATGGAGTATAAGAAAGAACGTTAATGAAAGGCAGACATGACAGGACCACGTAATCTGTAGGAGACCAAAGCAAAATTCAATTTAATATTGCCAGAAAAGCTCTACTATAGTCACACTACCAAGTATCCCACTCGATAGTTATATCACTACCATTCTAACAAAAACTGTCTTCTGAATGTCTCAATGAATCCAAGATGAGCAATACCAAATCTTGGTAAAGGGTACCCTATATTTGGCTCATTTAGTGCTAGGGACAGAATACAATTGCTATTAAGTAACCAGATCACCAAATAAAAATTCAATGTTGGCTTGCATGCCCATAAAACTCACTTCTTCTTCCCAGCCTTGGCAGTATCTCCAGCCTTTGTCTGCATGGGCAGCAAGAGCACATCAATTGGCATATATATAGGCCCCATAAAATAGATGGAACCAGAGAAAGTATAATTAGCTTACCTTCTTTACTCCTCGGACCTTCTTGGCCCTGTTCTTCCTTTCCTTCATTTGCTTCCTTGATTTCTCAACCTTAGTGTCCAGCCCATTCTAAAAAAAGATATGACATATAAGTAGGTGCTTAAGAATACTATGACAGAAAAATTAGGAAAGATCCTAACAACAGACTCAGTCTAAAAAGTTATAACTTCAATAAATGCCAGTAAATCAAATTCAAATTACAGAAGGATGCACCAATAAGATCTTAGTACAAGTACATGACCAAAACCAGAAGAAAAAAACAAAGCTTTAAACCCAAAGCTGATTCATGAGCTGAGCACATGCAAGAACAAGAAGGCCTAATGATACAAGTAAAGTTTCAGCAATCGAACATAGAAGTTTCAGACCAAGCAATAAAAGGTACCATCCAGGCCTATTCACGAACATTCTGTAGTGTATTCAAGCATCAACATGAACAATAAGCTATAAATTCACTCAAGTAATCAAAACAATGCCATGAAAATTCTACCATGATCTTTTAATTGAGCATGCTATAAATACAAGAACGAGCCAAAATCCATAATTTTTAATTGCTTTCATTTATTACTGGCGGTAGTTTTTTACAGAAAATGAAAACCAGTACAAATCAACACATTCACAATTGAAAAGTACCAAGATTTATTTCTCAATTAGGGGTTCAGTAAGCTTGGTTTAAAAATATCAGAATAGGATGACGTACTTATTAAACAAGTGTATGGAAGATGAATTGAAATGCCATTGAAAACCAAATTACACTTAAAAAGTGCACTCATTTGGAGTTGTTTGTACAACCACAGATTTTACTTTATTTTATTTTATTTTTAGACTTAAAGGATTACATAGTGTTGGAAAAAAAAAAGGAATACTTTAAAGTTCCCTTTCCAACTATGGAAAAAGTGAAATACATTCTGCAGTTCTCCAGGTTATGTAATTCAACTCTGTTTTTCACCTGATTACATTTGAACTGCTCCTTGCAGAGTCATTAGGGGTTGTAAAATTGGTAAAGAATGTTTAAGGACAAGGATGTAAACAAAACTGTTTAATGACTTAAAAGCCCAACTTTGATTTAAGACATGTACATTAAAAGATAGAGAACCCGCGAGAGGAAGGAGGGGGGGGGGTTATGAAAATTTGTAGGTAAAAAATTAGGGTTAATTACCCCCCAAAAAAAAAGATCATCAACTTTGTTATTTCATATCAATTATAAAAAAAAAAAAAAAATCTTGGGCTGTTAAATTGATCATGAAGTTAGCAAGCAAGGGGAACATTAGAACAATTAAATTTATAGAGGGAAGCCAGAGATTGGGCTAAAAGTTTAGAGGTTTTTAGTAATTAACCCCTAAAAATTACCACAAACCCAATACAATTCTAATAACAAGCCTGGAACAAAGAAGCACCTTCAATCGCAAATAGATAGCTACAACCATGCCTAAATGTTAAACACTTTCACTTGTGACGACGAATTAAACAAACAGGCAGAGGAAGAAACAAGACACATCATAGTTAGAATTACCTCAGGGAAAGCTAATAACCTCCTTCAAACAGAAATTGACCTAATAGAACAATGTAGGAAAGCAAATAAAGGGTAAAGGTTTTAGTGAAGTTACCCTAATGAGCCTATACTTGGGCTCATATTTCTTTGCATTTTCTACAGAATCATAAATCAAGCCAAACCCAGTTGATTTTCCACCACCAAAATGGGTACGGAACTTGAAAACAAAAATAGCATTTGGGTCCTTGACTTCATACATTCTAGCCAACTTCTCCTTCAGCTCAGCCTCCATGAAAACACAAGACACATAGGAATCAGATCATTTGCCATAGAGAACTTTAAAAGCAACATTGCAGACTAAGGTATGAACCCAAATCAACAACAACAAATACCTTGGAAACATTTGGTCTTCCTGGGTGAAGGACATCAATGACCTACAAAGATAATGACAAGAATCTAATCATATCTTCAGGAAGATCAGATCAGGTATCCATGTCAACCAGCCAATAACATTCAGAAGAAGTCATTTATCTTCAGGAGGTGGACAGGTAAAAGCAGAAAGTAGGATTATCCTTCATAAGTGGATTACAAATATCATAGAGTAATATACTTGCTCACAATCACAAATATAAATTAGAGCTCCCAAATTGTCTGCTTTCAATCTTATATGCTTTATTTACCTATATCAAGTTATACAGCTTTGATTTAGCAGACATATTCTATTCCCACTAAGAACAGAATTCTTATTCCAAAATGGTAGAGTCCAAAAATAGGACTCGAGATTGCTTCAGTGCTGACCACAGAAGGCATCTCAGACAACCTTCCTGAGAAATTTCAATCAAGAGCCATCTTTTGGCCTCAGTAATTTAACAAAGAAAAGATGCCTTGAATTGAAGACAGGTTACAGAAAAGAAATCAAGCCCCGAAACATCCCACAAAAGAAAACCAACTCACAAACTTTACCACGTTGAACCGACTCACATACTTTAAAACATTGTTCCATGTTTTGTATTCGCATGAAAGGGGCCATTAGAGCAGTGACTTTTGTACTTATTTTTTGTTTTCGCACTTATTTTTTGCTTCTTTCGTCTGGCATTAAACCTAATATAACAATCAAAGCTCAAATATCAAGTTTTAGCAAACCCTGTCATTCATTTATTTGAAGTAACATTAGTTAGACAAACCAAACCCATCTTGGCATCAAACGTAAATAGGCAGCAAAGCTTCTCCCTGGTCAGAAAAAAACATAACGCCAAATTCAGATAACAATGTCTCCCTTGACATGGTTAAAACTACAAACGCGCACCCAAAAGTCGGGTGCTTCAGTTGAATTCGAACTTAAGAAATCCTAATATTCAAACTTCCATCAAATCCCAGATAAATTCTCCCACTTAATTTTACCTCAAATAACAAAACCAAAATCCAGATGCATAGTAATCAAACAGAGCCACAAAATAGTTTACTTGCTAATATTTTGACGCTCCGAAGAGCCACTAATACCCATTTTGTCTATAACCCATTTTCGTGAACCAAAGACTGAAGCAGATCCCAAGATTCAACAGCATATAGACAGTACGAAAGAGCATAATACCAGATCTTTAGCTTCCCTTGCAACACATATACGTATAAGATCAAATTGAAACTTACGAATTGCTTTCTAGACAGAAGTCTGTTGGTCATGAATTTTCTGGTTCGAATAGTTACTGCTTTGTCCGCCATGATTGCTCAGTGCTCACTTCCGAGTCCCGCCGCTAGGGAAAACCAGCTTCCAACAGACGAAGGTAAGACGCAAGGGTTGAATAAAACCCTTGAAGTGTTCTATTATAGCGGTCCTCTTCCGTTTCCCTTTTTTTTTTTTTTTTTTTGGGGTCTTTTTTTAAATAACAGGGTATAGCGGGCCATTTGCATTTTTTTTTTTTTTTTGTGTAGAAATTAGGTGGAGCATTATTGTTAATAGGCAAATTAATAAGTTTAATACCTGATTTTTTTTTTTTAACTTCAGTATAATTAGTCTCTATTCTTTTTTTTTTAACTCCTTTTTTTTTTATTTTAGCACATTAGATCCTCTCGACTTAATTTCGGTCAATCAATCCTAAATCATTCCGTCAAGTTCAATTTTGACCCATTAAGAAAGGGTAAACTTGGTATCCTACGGTCTCTTTTGTTACCCCATAGAACACCCACCAGTCTATTCTCTCTAGTAAATTCCTCTGAGTACAGAGTGTTATCCTCTCTCACATGCTACCAGGTTTGTGTTGCATGAATTTCCAAGTCTGAAGGAGTTAAACTAATGGCAGTAAGATGGGCATCTCCATAGACCTTAACCCATCAAAGCTGCTGAGTAATAGGCATTTACAGACTCGCTAGTACTCTCCTGATTCCTTCCATTTGCAAACTCTGTCAATCCTGAAGCCCAAGAATGCAATTTTCACAAGTCAAAATAGCTCAAGCGGGTATAACTAGAATCTGAGCGTCTACTTAATTAAATTCATGAAATCTGCCATCATTTAATAAGCTTGTGGCCTACACTTTCTCCCCCAAAAGGATCGATCTTCGTAAGCACTGCTATTGCATAAAGAAAATAGCCAAGATGATAATGATGACAATTATATGTCCCAAGACCAAAATCAGATCCAAAATCCACTGATCCTTGCTTAGTCACAATTCCACCCCATGTTGCATTTTACTAAAAGCCATTAGCACCAAACATCCCATCCAACCATGGCTCGACTGGGTCCTTAAGAACTTCTTTATTACTGGAATAACTTCAAGATAACACAACTCTTCAGCAATCAGTGCCAATCTTGTAGCTCTTGCAATCAATTTCCTATAAAAATAAGAAGAGGTAGTGGTTATTGCTTTAGGGTCATGGGCATCAACATCATTGACTAATGCATTCACTATTTCACTTTATGATTTTTCCTTAACACCTTTAATTGAATGCCCAGTCACAAAAATTAGATCACTTCTCAAAACCCATGAATCTCCAACAACACCAACAAGCTCTCGATCAATAACTTTTATACTTGAAATTCTCCAAGGCAGTGATAAAGGAATCAGTCTACGAAAGGAGTTGAAGATGAAGAGAATGGGCAAGCATTCGGGTGAGGGTTGTTTAGTATAGAGATGGTGAGGTTATGAATGAAAAGTTCGTAAATGAATGCAGTGTTGTGGAACTGAGGTGGGTAACAAATATAAAGAATGGAGATAGTGATATGATCTTGGGGTTGATTTTCTATTGAATTTCATGGCTAAATTTGGGGCAAAATGTAAGACCCATGTAAGAACTCAAAATAGTGAGTTTAGTAGGACCCTAAGCCAAAATAAAGAATTTAGAATACTAGAAATGAGAATCAAGTTATCCAAATCATAACCAAAAACCCTTAATTCAAAAAGAAACCAAGAACACTTTGAAGAAGATGATTTAGACAACCAACTTTACCTCCAAAAAGAACCTTAGATTATCTATAACATAAGACCTAAATTAGCAAGCTAATTGATCTATCCTAAAAGGGTTTATAGATTCAATACACAGGGAAGGACTAGGCCCAAAGAATGATTTTGATGTTCATGGGATTTACTCAAGAGGAATCACCTCTCAAAAGCTCTCAAAAGAAACTATTTGATTTCTCTCAATATCCAAAGTTGTTACATTGAATGTTATAATGCCATATATATAGGCAACTAAACATAACTAAGGCGAGATGAAATCTCAGCCATTCAAGCCTTTAAAAGGTTCAAAATATCTCTATTACATAATAAAAATCGTGAGAATTAAGTTAAAAATAAAAGTAAAAAAAAATAAGAAAAATCATCAAAACAGGCATGTGCCCGAAGTGACTTGGCGCCAGGTAGCCTTATTGGCCTTGGCCTAAAGTACGCTCTATAAAAATTTAGCCAACAAGCCGAGTAGACTTGGCGTCGAGTGAGCTCTGTTCTTCACCTTCGGCCCATTTTCTCTTATCTTCAATTGTTCTTATTAGAATTCGTGAACTCCTAAACGCGGAAAACATCCACGAATCCCTCCCGAGGACCCAAGTAAACGATTAAGATGATCTAAGGTTTAAGAATTACCTCTGGTTGCTGTAATCGAAATCCTTCGATTCTGGTGCACTGTTGTACGTTCAACCCGAACAATCACCAGACGCTGCAGTATGCGAACGTCCTCTATCGGATACACACCGCGAACTCACTCGATACCCGGAGAGTGCTAGAGCCTAGGGTTTGAGAGGTTTTTTTTTCTTTTCTGGTAGAGAATGGCACGAATGTTCTCAACCGAGAAAAATTAGACTATTGAAAAGACGGCTAGGGTTTTCTTAAAAACCTCCGAACCTCTTAGAGTCCAACCCTAATAATATCTTATCATATTCTAATTTAAATTCAAATTAAATTTAAACTGATATGATAAGATTCTGCCATTATCTCGGTAATTTAACTAATTAATTCACCGAGTCAGATTCTTATAATCTGGACATCATCCAGATACATCGAATGTGGACATATTTCCAGATTCATTGTATCTGGTAAATTTTCCAAGTACGATTAACTTAGACATATTTTTAGATTCATCGAACCTGATTACAAAAAAAAAATAACCTAACAAGTTCGCTTATTGTGTGACCATATAGGTTCATTTAACACTGGCAGTGTACCTAAATCATATTTAAATGCCCACAAGTTATAAGCGGTTTCTAGCAAAACATTATAACTATTCAGGTTAAATGAAGATCGGTGATCTCTTTAAACCAAACCATAATTTTATATTTAGTCCTTTTGTCACACGATATCCAAATTAAGCATAAGGCACGGAGCATGTCATCCTTATTAAGCTTAATCAATTATTTCTTGATTTCATAGTAGACCTGTTCAAACAAATGATATCAATATCTTAGATTGATATATTTGAGCACGGCCATGCATTTTTAACAGTCTAACATATCAATGGGCCTATAAATATCTCTCTGATAACTGAGAGGGACAAATTCCTTCACAATCAATCATATTACTCTTCTTGATTTATTATATATCCAACAGTAGTCTAATTTATTATCTGGTTAAAGACAACTTTAGACAATGTCAAAATATAGAATTTATCAAGTAGGAAACTATGATGAATTTAGGTCGAAGGACTTTCAATATTATTATGGCTAGAAAGTACTTATGACATATTCCATGAAGTACTCTCACAGTGGGTCATGTCCAATACAATGTTTTCTGACATTTATTTATGTCTTGACTCGATATCACAAATATCCATGGCCAGTAAAACATAGCCATCAAGTCACAAACATACTAATTTTAATTTATTATTATTCTAATAATAATAATTGATCAGGGACAGTTTTAGAATAGTCATTATATTCATTATAGGGTTTTACTATCAAGTCATGTACTTGATGACCAACAAAATAAAACTCACTATTCATGGAAAGGAAAGCCTCATATTATATAAAACATAATGACAATAGTATAAGTATAAATTGACTCTAGGGCATATCCCCAACAGTTCTCTTATTCTACTTTGATCCTCCACACAAATTGTTGTTCAAGCCTTGATCTTTTTAGCCCTTCTTTGATCGTCCATCACTTGACAACTTTCTTAATTCTTATTTTATCTTTTTGAAGGTCTTTCAAGCTTTTCTTTAGCACCCACTTCTTTACTATCTTCATATTTCTTGGCTTGGTGGTTTGTTTAGCTTGAATCCTCCATTGGAAGCCTTCGTAGTTTAAATTCTTCTTTGGCACCATGGAATGCGGTTTGGATCTCCATCCCCCTTCTATACCTTTAGCATGATGCTTGAGTGGATTCCTATTATTTTCCCCTTCTTGAAGACGATTCATCCTCAAATTAACACCTGTGTAAGATCTCAAACAAGAGTCTTTTTGTGAAGATAAAAATACAAGTTTTTGCTCTCTTACCTTAAGCTTATTTTTCCCATCATCTTCACTTTTCTTTTTTGTAGCCTTTCTCTCATTATGTTCACTCTTCAAGCACAAGAAGGTCTCGCTTACTTTGTCTCCATCATTTTTCTTTTTTGTGCCCTCTTTAAGCTCTCCTTCTTTCCTCTCTTGTTTTTACTTCTTTTTTCTCAACTCTTTTCTTTTGTTGTCCTCTTCCCTCATGATGTTTTGATCTTTAAGCACCTCACTAGGAGGTAATGGAAGTAGTGTGATCTTCTTTCCATCCTTCTCCAATGTATATTTATTCTCCCTCCCTTTGTGCGCCACATCTCTATCAAATATCCATGGCATTTCTAATAAAATATGCTCCATTTGCATTGGAAACACATCACATAGCATCACATCTTTATAGGCCCCTATAGTAAACTCAATCTCAACTTGTTTGTTTACTTTAACTTGACTACAATCACTCAACCAGTGGAGTTTGTATGGTTTAGAATATTATATGGTTTCTAATCCCAAGTCTTCCACTACGGTAGCACTTATTACATTTGTGCAACTTCCTTCATCAACGATCATACTCCAAGGCTTTTGTTGGATAAGGAACCTAATGTAAAAGATATTACTCTTTTATGAATGCTCCTCATTCTCAACATCGTTCACACCCTCAATCTTTCTAGCAATACCAATCAATAGCAAAACCTTCCTAACCTCAAGCCTTTCCTCATTACCCTCTTCTTCTCTAGGTTTTTGGGTTGTTCGCAATAATTGTTTTGGTGGCTTATTTTTTTGATTTGGTGAATGTTGAAAAATGGGATTGGTATATGTAGACTTCTTAGTATAGGTCCCTTTTCTTGCACCCCTCAATTTCTTTCCTAACCCCAAACTTTTTCTACCTCTTCATTTTGTTGAAATTTTTTGATAACCTCCCATAAAATGTTCTCCACATCCCTTCATTAGTTGCTTATATAATGGGGGTGGAGGTTTGTACTCATTTTTCACTCTAAGGCTATCTTCCCATTTTGCATTCATTAAGGTTTGGCTTTGGTTAGATTTCATCCCCTCAATGTCCCTCTTCATGCCTTCTATTTTTGCTTGAAAAATTTCAAAGGTGGCTTGAATATCAAATGAAATTTCTTGAGGCATAGTATTGAGAATTTACAAGGGTTCTCACTTAGAAAATTTAGATAAAAGTAGAAAGTAATTCCTCACAATCACCCTCATGTGTATCCACTCAAGAATTAATGCTCAACCCCCATGTTTAACTCTCCTTTGGTTTTTAATAAGAAAAAACTCACACTCTTGTCTTTTTCAAGCACTCAATTTCCTCAATAAGTTGTTTCCGCAAAAATCTCCCTAATTGCTTAGGAATTAGTCCAAACTTAACAAGTTTACTAATCATCTAAGGACAATCAACTAGACTTAGATGGAAGTGTGATCATCAACAACAATGAGCCTCAAAGAGTTTATATTAAGAGTCAGTGAATTTAAGAGAGTTCAATAACTTTAATGACTAAGGAATGGGTGAATGGACAAGACCTAATAAGAATTTTAATGAAGCACTAAGAGTTCAATGAACATATCACTCAAGAACAAGAGTAAGAATTCAACAACTATAATGAGCTCAAATGGATAAACAATCTCCCCAAGATACTTGAAAGCAATAGCTAACCAATTATAGAAGTGTTGATAAAAGTTTTTAGCCACAATTTCAAGTGAAAAATTTACTCAAGCAAAATATCAAACACTTGAGGTGCAACCTCGTAACTCAAGGGTTTTTAAAATTTTCACACTTGTAACTAAAGGCATGAAAAAGCGGAAAACACAGGGCACACAGCGGAAGTGAAGATAAAAAATTGGAAAAAACCAAGAACAGGGGAATCCCGATCAGAGCCGGTGCTGGTTCCGACAGCCCTAGCCAGTGCTGGTTGTGCTCTGGCGGGACTCCGAGGTTAAAATTTTTTTTACCACTTTTCCTCATTCTAAGAGTTGGCTGGACCGGAACGTGCACAACTGGGTTAGGTGTGCTGGTGGAAGCCTCTAATGTTGGTGGAAGTCTCCTACTCTGTCTTTACATGTAGGTGAACACCAATCCCTCGATCTTCCAGTATATGGCCTGTCTAAATCCGTTTAATGAACAACTACAAACTAAGGAATATTTTCTGGAGAGAGAGAGACGTTTGGCTTTTTCCACAGAGAAGAAGCCGTCTCAGAAAGAGTGTGTGTGTCTAACAACCACGTTGTTTCTAATCCTTCTGTTTAACCTAAATAAAATCCTAGGTTAAACTGGATTAGGTCATTGGACTCTTAGTTTAACCCAATGTTTTCAGAACCGGATCGAAAAAGTTACTGGTTCACAGTTTAATGGTCCAACCGTAATTAGACCGTAATTAAACTGATAATATTATAATTTAAAAATTAAAAATATAATTATTTTTTTTAAAAAAAATTAATCAATAATATAGTGTAATTTAAGTTCATAAAGACATAAATATTCAAATTCATGATTAAAAGTAATCATTTTTACTTTATAACTAACAATCTAACACATTAAAGTAGTTTATTGAATTATATGATTTAATTTACCCCCAAAAATTATAAAATTTGACTCAATTTTTTTTTATAAATGACCGGTCCAACCGGTCGATCCAAACAGGTATGAATGATCCAGCGCGATTTTTGAACTGTCTGGTTTATTTGATTGAACAGGACCGTTTGAGGGACCGGTTCACAGTCCGACCGGCCGGTCCGGTCCGGTCCCAAAAACCTTGATTTAACCTTTTGGGTATGATAAGTTCCCATGCATCTATAAACTATTTGCATATGTTTATTTTTGGAAACATACTCTAATGCAAAAACTTTCTAAATATGGAAAGTTTTCTTCTTTTTAGAAGCCTTTCACATCTAAATGTTTTTTCTTCATAGAAACTCTCTATAAATAGAACTTTTCTTTTTTGAAAACCCTCTACAATCGAAACTTTCCCAATTTGGAAATTTTCTAAAAATGAAAACTTCTTAAATTTTATCCATTTGATATGAAAGAAAAAGTAATTAATTCTAAACCTTATTTTATGCAAACAAACGTATGTGTTTATTTTCATGCATATAAATTTGCAAAAATCATGGTATGTCTGTTTTAAGTAAGTGGCTCCTACTATTTATGCCCAAGATAAATGTTTTATATGAAATTATATCAGCTTGGAAATATGAGCAAAGAAGAAAACTTGTTTCGACTAATGTATTGAGCTAACTTGATATGTCTACTATGGGAGCTTTGTGGAATGTGAAAATGGTAAGCGTTGAGTACTTAATGAGGGAGAAGCTTTTATATTAGTTTTGGTTAGATTGAGGATGTCTTCCGGTAGATGGCCTCCCCTGGGACATAGACTTCTTTTGATTAAGGCGACAATATAAGAGTGTGGAACCGGTCCTTAGCTAGCGACGAGGATTAAAAGGAACCGATAACCAGACGTGAGATAACCAGATCAAGATTGAGTAAGAGAGGGAGGAGTATCTCACTTGGTAAGCCGTATGCCTACCCACTAGTTTAAGATTGTATGTAGTTACAGAAGCGGGAGCTATCTCTGTGCCTTTACACCTCCAATAGTTTGGAATTACATGTAATTATACCTTTGGGTGGGAATTATCTTTGTACCCGTACATCACTAATTTATTATATTATAGATTATGAATGCTTTATAAACACATATAGGAAGTCTTGGAAATTCTAGAATTGATACTCATAAAAATATTTACTATTATTCAATAATCTTATCTATTGTTGTGCATGTCAAAATGTTTTACCTAGAGCATGCATCAAGAAATATTTTTTTAAACCCAATGCACACACAAAACTTATTACGATTTCTTATCTCACACATTTTTAAATTCATGATTTTTAGGATATCTCAAATTCCACTCATGTTGGGAGTTCTAGGTTTGGGAAAGTAGGATTTGTCTTCTTTATGTTCTTGAAATGCTAGATTCATCAATTTTGAACCTCTATTTTATTGCATTGTGTACGAATGATGTATAAGTTTTATTAGTGATTTAAGGTTTTATTTCTTTAAATTTTGGACTTGTATTTCATTTTCCATTATAAAAACCCTTTGTCCAGTGGACGGGATGATATCCCCTACCCATTTGGGTTATGTAGGCAGTTGGGATATTATAGCGTGAACTAATATAATAATCAAGCCTATCCTTATTTATTTTATTCAAGCCCATATATTAAATTTGACTTTCTAGAATTAATTAATTAATTTATCTCATGAATAAATCTTGGACTTAATTAATTATTCTAGAAATGAACATTGTAGAATAAAATAAATTCTCTCATTCCTCAAACAATTCAAATAATTTGTGCAATAATCAAAATAGCCATTTAGGTTTTTAGAATTACTTTGGGGACCAATAGAAGTGCTATCCTTAGTTTCTAAAAAGACCAAAATGTCCCTACTAAATAAATAGTTGCATTTTACATTTTAAATATCTTTATTAATCACCATAAAAACATATTGACTTTAAGGATAATATTATATTAACATTGTCTTTGACCTACAGGTGTAATGATGAAAATACCTCTCTATGTAACACTTATCGTTGAGATAGGATTGATTGGTACTATCACCTCTCTCAATAACATCTATCATCCTTTGACCTCTAGTCTGTGATCTATGACCTCCAAGAGTATAACTGCTTATCTAAAAGGAACTACATTAAAACAACACTCTTAGTCATTTTTCAAGTCTCTAAAGTTTTACAAATTATCTTAGACTATCACAAGAGGGTGATCACTCATTTCATAAAGAAATGCATAGAAGTTTTATTTTATAAGCTTGTTTTAATCAAACTAAAGATATATGCCCAACATACAATGATATTGATCTCATAGAAGAAATCTCATCTATAGTATATCAAAGTATATACATCCATCTTTACTAGATCACTAACTCATACTCAAATTATAGAATATTTATTTAAGTAGTAGTAGCAATAGTCTATTCTTTATTCATTTATAAAAACTACTTTCACGTGGTTTAATTCTATATATTCCAGAAAAAATTTACACTATTAGGGTGAGAGGATTATTCACTAGTTAAAAAATAAATCATTCCCCATTTAGAAACCATAGAGTAATAATCTAAATGTTGATGAAGTGCTTAACTTCATCAATCAATCAAAAATGTTTTTAAAATGTATGTTAAGTAACTATGATCTACACCTTATTGTGAAGCCTGACCCAACATGTAGGTTATTTACTAATATACTTGGACATTCAAATATGAAAAATACAAATACAAACTTATTAAAATAAATACTTTTATTATTTAAAAATATACATATTTATAGAATTTCTATATCTTTTGAGGGCATATTTCCCACAAAATCTACTTTACTGGTCTCAATTCGTCCGTAGCAAATAATTTGCTCAACTATTGCTTCAACCTAGCAATCTTGGAAGCACTTTGACCAATAACGAGCATGTCATCAACTAAAGTAATAAAACAATAAAATTATTTCTAGAGAATTTTTGTACAAATACATAATGGTCAGAAGTTGTTTTCCTGTTGCCCTATGACCATCTTTTTATACCACTGTCTTGGTGCCTACTTCAAGCTATACAAGCTCTTTTTCAGTTTCACATATAGTCTTCTTTGCTTTTACTTGAAAGCTCTCTGACTATTCCATGTATATCTCCTTTTCTAAATTACCATGGAGAAAAGTTGTCTCCACATCTATTTGCTCAAACTCTAAGTTTAGACGCGAAGCTAAGCTAAGAACCGCTCTAATAGATGATATTTTCACAACATGTGAGAATATTTTAGCAAAGTCAACTCTTTTTTTCTAATTGTATCCCTTGACAACTAATCTAGCCTTATATCGTGGATGAGATGAATTTTCTTCTTATTTCAATTCGTAAACCCATCGATTTTTAAAAGCTCTTTTACCTTTGGATAACTTCATCACTTGAAAAGTATGATTGTCATGAAGAGATTTCATTTCTTCTTCTATTGGCTTCAGCCAATGAACTTTTTGTTCACTTTCCATTACTTTCTCATAACACTCTGATTCTCCCCAATCAGGCAAGAGTACATATTCATGTGAAGAATACTTGTTGAAAGGCTGATTTTCTTTAGTAACCCTTCTAAATAGAGCATTTGGTGGATTTGTTGGCTTATCCATAGGTACAGGCCATTGATCAACAAAAATATCACCATTATTTGTTGGTGCATCCAAATTGTTTTCAACTGATTGATCTTCATGTACATCATCTTGCTAAAAATCAAATTATACGCCATTTTTAATTGTACCATGTAAATGTGGAGCGTGAACTTAGCTCGAATCAACCAGATTAAACTAAGCCTAGTGCTTAATCTTCTCTACTTTCTCAATATTAGCAATCATCTGATCCTCAAAGAACACTATCTGTCTACTTTTATTAGTTTCTTCTCAATCTGATCATACAACCTATAGCTAAATTCTGTTGGTATATGACTTGTATTTTAAAAGATAAGAAGCTAAGTGTGACTCGTTCTCCAACAAGTTCCACTATTTCTGCAACCTTCATGTCATAACCGAGATTTTCTCACCGAAGTGGTCATGCTTTAACCGAGTGTCATGCAAAATTTTTTTTTTTTAATCTAATCCATTTCCTAAAATTCTCTCAAATAGATGTTGCAAGGCTAGTCTATAAATAGACATCCTTTTCTATGCAATTAAAAAAAAGGACAAAAACTCTTCCTCCCTTACTTCTTCTTCTTCTCTTACTAGCTGGGTTATTTCATTTATAATTTTGTTGTTCTTGTGTTCCTACTTTCTGTGGAAGGACTTGTTTAATCCTAGTGGGACTGCAAAAATAGTCCTTTAGGATAGTGTCAATATGACTTAAGCCTTTGTTCATTTTTATTATTCTTCTATTTTCCAAGATTATTCCTATATTCTAAAGGGCTATGGCTTCATCTAGTATTCTTACTCCTACTAACGTTCCTGTAAATAGAGATGGCTTTGCTACTGTTACGACTTTTGTGCCTTCAACACAACCATTTGTTATACCACCGACTAGAATACCGCTTCCGGTCACGTACACCAAGCCTTCTTTGGATATCTCCAACACTAAAATTTTTGTTGAACAAATTTCAAAAGATGGAAAGAACAAATATACTCTCTACTCGACCTTCATGGAGTTGTGCATGCACTAATCGAGCCTAGACTATCTCCAACTTCTAACACCAAAGTTCAAGAAGTATGGATGTATGCAAATAAAGTTTGTAGATATACTATTTTATAAACTTTATCTAATGATTTGTTTGATGTCTATGCACCCTACAAAGAGGTAAGAGACATTTGGAACTCTCTTGTCAAATAATACACTGCAGAAGATGCTACCAAACAAAAGTTTGTGGTTCAAAAATTCTATCAGTGGCAAATGACTAGTGATAAGGAGATAAAAACTTAAATTAATAAGTACAAAAAAACTGGTAGAAGGCCTCAAAGCTGAAAAGATTATGCTACTAGAAAAATTCATTGCAGGTATATTAATTGAAAAATTACCAGAAACTGGGAATGATTATAAAAATAGCCTGAAACACAAGCACAAGTCTCACCTTGGATGAGCTTGTGACAAACATCCTGATCGAGGACACCAACAAGAAACAAATGCTACCAAAACAAAAGAAATGGCATTGAACGCAAATCTGATACAAGGTAATTCTTCCAAAAGGTACGATAATAAATCCCATGATTACAAACCCAAAATTTCTAATCCTAACTTCAAGAAAAAGAAAGGCTCTTGTTTTGTTTGTGAAAAATCAGGACATTATGCACCACAGTGTAGGAAGTGAGTGAGAAATGATAATCCTCCTAAACCAAAAGCCAATATGGCTGAATGAGATGATGTAATTGTTGCGATCATTTCTCTAGTGAGCATTGTGGCAAATGTTAAAGAATAGGTGGTAGACCTTGGGGCTACTTGACATATTTGTGCAAATCGAGAATCCTTTTCCTCTTACAAACCTGTAGAAGATGATGATGAGGTAGTCTAGCTTAGAGATTCAAGAACTGTAAAAGTTTTAGGAAAGGGCAAAGTGCTTCTAAAACTTACTTCAGGAAAAACTTTAGCCTTTAATGATGTACTGCATGTTCCAACAATTAGAGCTAATCTTGTTTCTATGGCTTTGTTAGGAAAAGTAGGAGTAAAATTATCCTTTGAGTCTAACAAGATTGTCATGACTAAAAATAATACTTTTGTGGGAAAAGATACTGTAATCAGAGACTTTTTGTACTTAATATTGCCAATTTGATAAATGAAAATGGTTCTTCTTTTGCTTACATTATTGACTCATTTAATTTATGGTATGCTAGATAGGACATGTTAATTTTGGTTATCTTAAAAAAAAAAAAACAATCTCTTGGTTTGATTTTTGGATTTAATTCCTCTTGTATGGAAAAATGTCTTATATGTGATAAGGTTAAGATAACTAAAAAGGCATGTTTTCCTATTAATAAAGAAATAGATTTATTAAACCTAATTCATACAGACTTATGTGATTTAAAGCAAACTATGACTAAGGGAGGTAAGAGATATTATATGATCTTTATTGATGATTTTTTGAGATTCATTAAGGTATATTTACTTAAGAATAAAGATGATGCATTTATTGCTTTTTTGTCTTATAAAACTGAAGTAGAAAACTAATTTAATAAGAAAATTAAGAGAATTAGATATGATAGAGGTGGAGAATTCATAGCATTTGATGAATTTTGTGAGAAAGAAGGCATCATACATGTGATTACTCCACCTTATTCACCTGAATCTAATGGTGTAGTTGAGAGGAAAAATATAACACTTAAGGAAATGACGAATTCTATGTTAGTTTGTTCCTTTGCATCTAACAATTTGTGGGGTGAAGTTATATTATCTGCATGTCACTTACAAAATAAAATTCCACATAAGAAAACTAGTAAGACACCTTATGTGTTATGGAAAGATTATGCACCTAATGTGAAATACTTAAAAGTGTGGGGGTGTCTTGCTAAAGTTATGCTGCCTAAACCTACAAAAAGGAAGATAAGTTCTAAAATATCATATTGCATGTTCATTGGATATGCTGAACATAGTGTTGCCTATCATTTTCTTATTTTGAAAAGTGATGTGCTTGATTCTAACACTATTATTGAGATGAAGAATGCTAAATTCTGTGAACACATTTTTCCACTCTTTAATAAACATTCTCATGAACCTACTAATAAAGTCGTTGAGGACTCTAGTGAAGAGTTGAGAAGGAGTAAAAGGCCAAGAAAAGAATTATCTTTTGGACATGATTTTTTACACTTACTTGATAGAAAATGATCATTTAACATTTTCTAAAGCAATCTCTTCATCTGATGCAAGTTTATGGGGGAAAAAATAATTAAAATTGAATTAAACTCTATTTTACGAAATAAAATTTAGATTTTGGTTGATTTACCACCTGGGGTATGGTCAATTGGTTGTAAATGTATTTTCAAAAAGAAATTTAAGCTTGATGGCTCAATTGATAAATATAAAGCTCATTTTGTAGCCAAAGAATTTACTCCAAAAAAAAAAAAATTATTGATTATTTTGATACTTTTGCTCTAGTAACTAGAATTACTTCAATTCGAGTTTTATTTACTTTAGCTTCAATTCATAAACTACTTGTACATCAAATAGATGTTAAAACTGTTTTTCTTAATGGCAATTTAGAAGAAAAGATTTTTATGACTCAACATGAAGTATGTGTTGAACCCAAATAGGAAAGAAAGTTTGTAAATTATTCAAATCTATTTATGGCCTAAAACAGGCTCCTAAATAGTGGCATGAGAAGTTTAACCAAGTGTTATTAAGTGATGATTTTTCATCTGTTGGAGTGGATAAGTATGTATATACCAAAATTATAAATAATAATTGTGTTATTATAAGTTTATATAAGGATGATATGCTTATATTTGGTACTAGTTTGGAAGTTGTGAATAGTACTAAATTGTTTTTAGCTTCTAGTTTTGATATGAAAAATATGGGTGAAGCTAAAATAATATTGGGTGTTAGAGTTATACAGAGAGGCGATGGTATTGTGTTGTCACAAGAATATTATGTTGAGAAACGTTTTAAGAAGTTTGATAATTATGATATGACATCTGTGAGGACTCCTTATGACCCTAACTCTCAATTGAAGAAGAATCATGGTCATCCAGTGACACAATCAAAATATACTTAAATTATTGGAAGCTTGATGCATTTAATGAATTTTTCGAGACCAGACATTGCATATGCTGCCTGTAAATTGAGTAGATATACTCATAATCCAAATCATAAGCATTGGTATGCTTTAGTAAGATTAATAAAGTATTTGAGAGGAATCATAAACTATGGTATCCTACACAGAGTTTATCCCACTGTACTATAAGGGTATCGTAATGCAAGTTGGATCTCAGACACGAATGAATCAAGATCCACTAGTGGATTTATATTCACCCTTGGTGGGGACGCAATTGCATAGAAGTCATCCTTGCAAACTATTCTTGCAAGATCCTCTATAGAGTCAGAGTTTGTAACTTTGAAATTAGCTGGAACTGAGGCTGATTGGTTAAGAAATTTCTTATATGATATTGTTTTAAGCGTGAAACCTATGCCTTTAGTATCCATGCGTTGTGATTCTCAAGCAGCAATTTACATTGCCAAGAATAACTTCTACAATGGAAAAATTAACATATAAGATTGAGACATGATGTCGTAAAGTAGCTGCAAAAAGATGGAATAATTTCCATTGATTTTGTAAGGTTGGAAGTGAATTTGGCCAAATCCTCTAACCAAACCTTTGGGAAAAAAAGTTGATTTTGAAAATATTGAGGGGAATACGACTAAAGCTAATTGAGCAGTCAATTATAATAGAAACCTAACCTATGTAATTGGAAATCTCATGAAGTAGATTTATATGGGTAATAACAAGTCAAAGTTAACTCTAAAAGCACTAATGTTAAGTCATTCCTATAATATGTGAATAAGTGCTTGTAACTACAAACTATTTGTGAAGGTTAAGTTAAACTCTTAATGTATTCATATCCCTTATAGGTAATGTATTTAAGTGGTACACACTTGATGAATTCACCTATATGAGTGTGGAATGGGGCCATTCCTATGAGATTGTTATTGTCTAATCTCTAGAGCACTCATTAATAACTAGGCGTGCGCACAGCCTATTCATGTAAAACAACGATGAACAGCAAAATTGTGAGGGTAAAAGACAAGCAATAAAATCTCTAACTTACGATAAGAGATTATTGGTTCATAGAAGTTATAAGTTTCACTGATAACTCTGTAGGTTATATTTTATTATTCTATATTTGGTTCATAGTACTTAAAACCTTTTATCCGTGAATATAATCCAGTATTTACTTGTCTTCGTTTCAATGTCAGATACTTTTGAAATATGTGGGGTTTGTTGGTATATAACTTGTATTTCAAAAGATAAGAAGCCAAGTATGACTTGTTCTCCAACTAGTTCCATTATATTTGCAACCTCTATGTCATAACTGAGATTTTCTCACCTAAATGGTAATGCTTTATCCAAGTGTCATGCAACGTTTTTTCTTTTTTTATCTAATCCATTTTCCAAAATTCTTTCAAATAGATGTTACAAGGCTAATCTATGAATAGACAACCTCTTCTATGCCATTAAGAAAAAAAAACAAAACTTTGAAAATTCTTTTCCTCCCTTACTTCTTCTTTTTTAACTAGCTGGGTTATTTCATTTACAATTTTGTTGTTCCTGTGTTTCTACTTTTTGTGGAAGGGCTTGTTGAATCCTAGTGGGACTACTGAAATAGTCCTTTAGGACAGTGTCAATACGACTCAAGCCTTTGCTCATTTTCATTGTTCTTCTATTTTCCAATATTATTCCTACAAATTCATCCTGATCATAACCCACGAAGATATACTATCATAACTTGACATCAAGTGTTGACCTCTCATCTCTAGGAATATGGATAAAAGTTTTACAACTAAACACTCTCAAACAATCATAGGAATCATTCTTGCCAGACCAAATATTTTTTAGAACGTCACTTTTTAATGCAAAAGTAGGAGTCAGATTGATAACATAAGTAACAATATAAAAAGTTCACCCCAGAAAGACTTTGACAACTTAGTCTCTAAAAATAAACACCTAACTCTCTCAATAATTGTTCTGTTCATTTTTTTAGATAAACCATTTAACTAAGGAGTCTTGAGAGGAGTCTTCTAATGTCTAATATCTTGCTATCTGTAGTACTCATCAAATGGTCCATAATACTTTTTGTCATTATCAATACGGATGCATTTCAATTTCTTCCCAGTCTATCTTTCAACTAAGGCATAAAATTGCTTGAACTTATTCAGAATCTAATATTTTGTCTTTAAGGTATAGACCCACAATTTTTTGGAATGATCATCAATCAATGTCAAAAAATAGATGCTCCACCAAGTGACTATACTTTCAAATGACCATAAGAATCAAAATACACTAACTCTAGCAAATCTAGTTTTCTAGAATGAGGATTAGAATCATTTTGAGAACTAATTTGCTACCATTTTTAGTTTCCAAGCAAACATCACCAACGCCAATCACCTTTGAGATACCATCACTACCCATTCTTAACACCTCAAAATAACCTGAAGTATAAGATGCAAAGAATTAGCTATAACATGTACTACAACCCTAGTGTCTGTCACACAATTTGTGTCATGAGATATATAGTTTATTACATCCTCAACAACAACAAGAAGGTCATTAGTATTAGTGGTATTAATATGTTCACCATTTTCTTCTTTCTTCTCATGATTATTGTCACTGCTTTTGTTCTCTCTTTTCTATTTGAAATAGTTTTTCTTGATATGTCCCTTCTTACCACAATTGATAAGTGAGATCCTTATACCTCGACCTAGATTTACTTCTACTTTTGTCTCTTTTTTTTTTTTTTTACTTCTATTCTTATTTCTCCCCTTATCTTCGGTAACTAGAACTTCATATAGTTGGAAGATGAAGTTGTACTTGGAGTCTTCATTCTAGCTTCTACATTAAGAATACTACTTTTAGAAAATTCCAAACTCATAGCACTATTTGTAGTAGTATTAGTATAAGAGGCATGAAAAGTATCCTAAGCATCAGGAGGAGTCAACAGCCACTACTCTAAGATTTCATCATCAAACTTCACCCTTATATTTGCCAATTGATCAACATCTTGAAACTCATTCACATGATCATTTATAGAAGTTCCATCTTTATGCCACAAGTACATCATATGTTTAAGCAAAAATAACTTCTTATTACTAGTTTTGAGGCATCTATCTTCTCAAATTTCTAATATCAATCTCTTTATTAAATAATGATCAACATATGAATTAAATACTAGGCACTCTATATGAATCTATTTCAACTCTAAAGTAATTTCATTGAGATGTTAGACATAACAAAAACCATGGTTCAATCTAAAAAATTCAATGTTTCCCAAAAAGGAAAAAGAAAAAACCCTGAACTTGTCACTACAAGAAAAGAAGGATTTAGCGACAGTATTTAGAGACGGCATTTTAGTCGTCGCTAATTTCTAACGGTTAGAGACGGCATTGCGACAGGAACAAAATAGCGACAAATAGTTGACTACCCGTCGCAATGCCGTGTCTAATTAGAGACAGCAAAAACGCCATCTCTAATTAGAAACGAAACTGCGACGGCATCTAAAAATTTGAGGAGATATTTTTTTTTTTTTGAAATTTTCAATTAGCTATTGCTAAGTCGTATCTAACTTGCGACGTTTTAGCAATGATATTTTGTAATTATAACTAATCAATTGTAAGCCGTAGCTAACTTGAGACGGTATGGTGTGCCGTCGCTAACGAATTAAAAAAATTTTATCCAAAATTTTTTTTAATATTAGAATATATTTGTGCCATAGCTAAACTCTCTCTAATTAGCGACTGGTTAGCTACGGTTTTAAATTTTGTGTGGAACTTTATCGGTATTTAGCCGTAGCTAATCCCTCGCTAATTAGAGAAAGTGTAGCTATGTAAGTTAAGGTATGGTCTTTAAATAGCGATGGCATAGCTATGGTACCCTTAGCTGTGGCTGAACCGTCGCTAATTAGAGACAATACCCTATGCCCTCGCAATGCCGTCGCTAAACTATTGAAACAAAAAAGTCTAAAGTTTAGTTTCATTTATGTGTGGATATACTTATAGTTAGAGTATGCAATTTTTATGTCATGTATACTACAAATTTACACTAATAAATATATTATATGTGTTAGAGATATGCCCTAGAGTCAATTTGTACTTATACTATTGTCGTTATGTTTTATATAATAATATGAGGTTTTTCTTTCCATGAATAGTGCATTTTGTTTTGTGGTCATTAAATACGTGACTTGATATTAAAACCCAGCAATGAATACAATGACTATTCTAAAACTGTCCTTGATCGATTATTATTAATGGAACAATAATAAATTAAGATTAGTATGTTTGTGACTTGATGGCTATGTTTTACTGGTTATGGATATTTGTAATATCAAGTCAAAATATAAATAAATATTAGAGAACATTGTATTAGACATGACCCACTGTGAGAGTACTTCATGGAACATGTCATAAGTACTTTCTAGCCATAATGATATTAAAAGTCATTCGACCTAAATTCATCATAGTTTCCTACTTGACAAGTTTTATATTTTGACGTTGTTTAAAGTTATCTTTAACCAGATAATAAATTAGACTACTATTGGATATATAATAAATCAAGGAGAGAAATATGATTGATAGTGAAGGAATTTGTCCCTCTTAATTATGGGAGAGATATCCATGGACCCCTTGATAAGTTAGACTGTTAAAATGTATGGTTGTGCTCAAATATATCAATCTAAGCTATTGATATCATTTGTTTGAACAGTCTACTATGATATTAAGAAATAATTGATTAATTTTAATAAGAATGACATGCTCTGCGCCTTATACTTAATTTGAATATCGTGTGACAAAATGACTAAATATAAAATTATGGTTTGGTTCAAAGAGATCACTGATCTTCATTTAACTTGGATAGTTATAATGTTTTGTTAGAAACCACTTATAACTTGTGAGCCATTTAAATATGATTTAGGTACACTGCCAGTGTTAAATGAACCTATAGGGTCACACAATAAGCGAACTTGTTAAGTTATTTTTCTGGTTACTAGATTCGATGAATCTGGAAATATGTCTAAATTAATCGAACTTAGAAAATTTACCAGATACAATGAATTTGGAAATATGTCCACATTCGATATATCTGGATATGTCCAGATTATAAGAATCTAGCTCGGTAAATTAATTAGTTAAATTATCGAGATAATGACAGAATCTTATCATATCAGTTTTAATTTAATTTGAATTTAAATTAAAATATGATAATATATTATCAGAATTGGACTCTAAGAGGTTCGAGAATTTTTAAGAAAACCCTAGCCGTCTTCTCAAGAGCCCGGTTCTATTGAAAATATTCGTGCCTCCATTCACCAGAAAAAAAAATCCTCTCAAACCCTAGGCGCTAGCACTCTCGGGGTATCGAGTCAGTTCACCGTGTGTATCCGATAGAGGACGTTCGCACGCTGCAGCGTCTGGTGATCATTCGGGTTACACGTACAACAACATTATCAGAATCGAAGGATCTCGATTACGCCAAACAAAAGGTAATTCTGTAAACCTTAGATCTTCTTAATCGTTTACTTAAATCCTCGGAAGGGATTCGTAGATGTTTAGGAGTCTACGAATCTTAACAATATGTATATAAGTAGAATAGGAGATTATTATAATATTGGATATATATATATATATATATATATATGTATGTATAATTTAACACTCATATACTCTAATATATACATATATAATAATATCAACACTCATATACTCTAATATATACATATATAATAATATCTTAGTATATATTAATAGCAATATACATACATATATATATATATATATATATATATATACCTTAATATACACTATATTATAACATACACTTATATATATTTATAATATATTAGTTTTTTATTTTATTTAATTGAGTAGTAGAAAGTGCAAAAAGACATTATTAAGTGAATATATATGTGTGTGTATATATAATACATTACTAATTATACTATATAATGTATAATATATTATATACAATAAATTATAATTAAATTATAACACACGATAATTATATTTATAATATTATATATAATATATTTATTATTGTAGGCAACTCAGACAATTTTTAAGTATAAAAAATATTTTTAAAGTGGTAAATATTATTGTCAATATTATGCGTATTATTATTATTTTTTTCAAAATGAGGATATAATGTGGAAAGGCCATAGCTAATCCCTCGCTAATTGGTAGGATTTAGCAATGGCCATTAATTTTTTTTTAATTCAATATTTAGCGACTGGTTAGCTACGGTAAATTGATGTAACTAAATCATACGGCGTTTTAAATTTTTAGTTTTGAATTTTTGCCGTCTCTAATCCGTCGCTATACACGGCAAGAGATTAGTGATGGCAATGTGCCCTGGCAAAATTAAAGACTAAGTCTAACACTTACTCTATTTTTTTCTCATATTTGACGTCCGTCGTCTTCTTCCTTCTGCTCACGGCCGACCTTTCCCCCTCAATTCACTGCAAATTAAATATGGATTATTCTTGGCCCAGTCCTTCAACCTCTCTCTTTGCCTCAATTCCTCCGACCTCTATTTCCTCATCAATTCCTTCACTCGCTCTGTTTTCGACGCAAAACAGTAGTGCAGTGTCGGCCATATCCTTCTCTGGTGCCTTACCTCTTCTCTGTTTCATCGAAAGTCAGTGATCCACCTCAGCTTTATTCCTGTGAAGAACAACACGCAATAGTGGCTGCCATTGCCTTCTCCATTTGGTAAGTTAGTGATCCACCTCGAACTGCTTCAATGTTGTTTGATTGCTAGTTGTTGAGACTGTGCTATTTCTAATTGCACTGAATAGTATAGCAATTTCAACCTACCAATGCTATGCTTAGCTATTAAGAGTTAATAGTTGTATCCTTCTTTTTTTTTTTTTTTGATTTTGTGTGCATTTATTTGTGACATTTAAATAGAAAATCATACTTGCAATTATTACTTCTGTAGAAGATTATATCTCGGTTGGCCAAAAATAGTGTTCAACATCCTTTTTGCTATTCAGTTCTTGAACCGTGTTTAGTTGCCTGAATCTATTTAGTATCCATGTAACAGTGGAGGCTGTTAATTGATTTCTTGAATTTCAATTCTATATTGCTGTCCTTGGTTTGTCTGAAGGTTATGAGTTTTAGTTTGGTTTTACCTGAATATGGTTGCAGGTTTGTGTACCTTGTTTTAGTTATACAAAGTTTGTAGTATTTACATTCGTTTTTTTACCTGTCTTAGGTATCAATTAAATTCTTGAATCTTGATTCTTTAGCCTGGATAAGATAATATTTTTGATGAAGATGTGGGAGGCAGTTGCTGATTTCTTGACATCGCAATAATAGCTATGTATACCATTTCCTGTAGACTTCTATAATAGCGCAAGGCCGGTTCTTTTGCTTTAATAGGCTCAATAATTGCACTTTCTTTTGCAAAAAATTGACTCTCTTTTTATCTCTACTCTTATCTTTTATGATCAAAGGCTTTTGCTTCTCAAAACTTTCTTTCATCTTTCTTTTCTTTTCTCTCAAATTCTTTCCTCTTAATTTCTTGTTTTTACTTAGCACTTTTCACACTCTTTTTCTTCTTCTTTTCTCTCATAATCTTTTGGTCAATTTTTACTTTACTTGGAGACAAAAGTAGAAGAATATATTTCACTCCGTCTTTGTAAATTGAATAGGTGTATCTTTTCCCATCATACTTCACATTTCGATCATATTACCATGGTCTACCTAAGAGTAAATGTCCAGTTTGTATAGGTACAACATCACATAAAACTTTATCCTTGTATCTATGTCAAAGGATTATAATACTTACTTGTTTATTCTTAACTCCCCACTATCATTCAACCATTAATATCTATAGGGTTTTGTGTGCTTAATCATATTCATTCCTAATTCCTCAACTAAACTAGCATAAATAACATTTGTACGACTCTCACTATCAATAATGACACTACAAGGGATCTTATTAATTAAGCATCTAGTGTAAAAAATGTTCTCTCGTTATGGATAATTCCCATCTTTAATTGCTTGAGTATTTAAGGACCTTCAAACAACTCCAAGTAAAGTGCATATATGGCCAACAACAATCCCATCGTCACTATCTCTATATCCTTTTTCCTCTTCTTGCACCTCCTCATGTTTATCCCCTTCATCCTTTTCACCCAAAGATACTTTTCCATAGATATTTGTGTACATGGACTTCCTACTAGGATATTTGATGTGTTCAAACTTATGTATAAAAATCATACAAAAACTAAGCACATTCCTAATCAAGTTTAAATTAAAACTTTCAACTCAAATCACACATATGAGCAAGCGTACTCATCATTAACCAAGCATTGGGTTCAAACGAGTGTCAATCCTCAAGGAACAAGTAGACATTAATTACCTTTTTTCATTATTTAATCGACTCGATAAATTAAAAAACAAATAAAAAGGAAAACAAAATGAAACAAAATCAAACTAAAAATATATACATGTCAAGGATGGAGAAGTATGTAATTTAAACCATTGTTTAGACAAATATGATCTTAAAGAACTCAATCATTATCATAACTAATTACTCTCTTGGCATCATGAAGGATTAAGATAGACTCACTTCTTTTTCAATCCATGAAATCACAATCTTCTAGATAAATTAGAATCACTTGGTCTCGTCTCAACTAATTTACCTAAAAGATGCATTAAACACAATCCTTGATTAAATTCCCTTGGTCTCGGCGAATTTATAACATGAAATTAACTAATGAATCCTTAGTCTCGGCAAACATCAATTAACCTTTAATTACCCAGTCCTCATCAACTAACTCCCTTGGTCTCGGCGAGTTACTTGACAACAAATATAAAATTAATCAATCGAAACTACTATCAACCCCCTTGGTCTCGGCAAGTTAATAGGAAGAACCAACCAACTAACCTCGTAATAAGCACAAGTAATTAAATACCAAGAAAAATAATCAATCAATCAAAAGATCAAATACCCTAAATATCATGAATATCTACAACAATGTCAAATTACACTAAAATAATTAACACATCATTGTTCAAGAAAAAGAAAACAAAGTAAAAGAAAGCACTTATAGACAAGTCTCATTCTTCTTCCTTTGAAGACCTTATTGCACAACCCTCCTTGAACTTGAAGAATTCCTCATTTGATTGAGTAATTTTCTGTGATAATCAATTAATTCTCCTCTGCTTTGTGACGTTTTTGCTTCGTTTTTACCCCAAAAATCTAAAATGAAGAACAAAATACATTTTCAATGGTAAAATCTCAAATATGAAGGAATATGACTAGTTATTGAACAAAATGTATTACAAATGAACCTCAAATAACTAGGAAAAACATGACTAATTTAGCCCCTATCAATATTCATAAGTAGTATGACCATATCCAAGATATTTATAGCATTTGATATCTCTACTCCTTTGAGGTTTGTGAAGTGATTTATCCTTTTCTTTACTCCATTTCTCCTTTGGATTGCTATGCTTATTTGGAAGTGGCTTAGGTACCTCTTCTCTCTTTAAGGGTAGTTTAGTAGTAGTGGTAGTGATATGTGGGATAGGGTTCACAAATGGCCTCATCCTCAATTATCTTTCAATCTTAATAGCAATGTATACCATTTCCTATAAACTTCTATAATAGTGCAATTCTACCACATTATATTAATTTGACAAATATAATTACCTATATTTCCCATTAGGCTGTAAATACAAGCATTTGTTATATGAATGTGGCATCGAAAGAATTGTTGTTCCTCTAATTCACGTGGTACTGTGGAAATGGGGGGGTGGGGGTGGGGGGCAAAACATGGATAGAAATGCATATATCTTTTTCAAGTCTTACTCATGTTTCAAACGATATATATCTGTTTCTTTCTATTTTGGAATTATACATTTGATTATTATTTGGGAATTGAATATGTTTAACTTATATGAATGGATCCCCGTGAGTGATAGGTGATCATTCCTCGTGGGTAATGGGTGATTACCCTTATGTTAGTTTTATTAAATAATTACTGTTGCATTTAATTTTGTTTCTGTATTTTGTTGCTTGTTGGTTGATTTTGCGGTGGCTTAGTGCCTAGAAAATGTTCAGTTTATAGGGAAAACTCTACCAAAATTTTCACTTGCTTTATCACTTGCTAAGGACTTAAGTTCCATGCTAGAATCAAGATAACAGAATAATCAACTTGATTCATTTGCATTCCTATTTGTCCATTCTTGATATATATAAGCATTTTCATTTTCAAAATAGGTTCACCATTATTAATCATGCTAATGACTTTGTTTAACTTTATGTATAATCTTGAGAAAGGAAATTGACATTTTCATTTTTGTATCATTTACACTTGAAAGATAAATCTTGTGTCATGCTATGTTTTAAATGGAAAAATGAGTCTCTATGCATATGATTACCATTCTAATCTCATAACTTGGAAAATGAGTCTCTATTTCATAACTACCATTCTAATTATATTAAGCTTGAGTTGATTGATATGAATTAATATACATTTATTTGTATGCAAGATTTGGTAGGTGATCAAGGTCTTAATCCAAGGACTTAAGTTGTGATTTGCTTATTCTTGCTAGGACTCAAGGTAAGTCTCCACATTCACGACATCCAATACATAATAGATCCAAAGTATGATTATTATGTAAATTATACATATGATTATTATTTGGGAATTGAATATGTTTAACTTATATGATTAGATCCCTGTGAGTGATGGGTGATTACCCTTTTGTTAGTTTTATTGAATAATTGTTATTGCATTTAATTTTGTTTGTGTATTCTCGTGAGTGTTGGTTGATTTTGTGGTGGCTTAGTGCCTAGAAAATGTCCAGTTGATAGAGAAAACTCTGCCGAAATTTTCACTTGCCTTATCACTTGCTAAGGACTTAAATATTATAAAATTTTTTATATTCTTACAAGCCCAACACTTCTCCATTTATCTCATCATAGCTATAATTTCAAAGTGCCAAAACAGAATTTCATAGACAGCTTTGTATATTCTTACTTCTATTAGCGATGAAGGTCTTCAAAGGGGACTACCCCACTTCCTTTCTATCCCCCTTTCCTTTCTATCCTCTCAAGATCATTGTTTCAACTCGGCTTTATACTCAGCACCTCCTGATGTGTTTAGATTTGGGTATAAAAATCATACAAAAATTAAGCACATTCTCAATCAAGTTTAAATTAAAACGTTGGTCCCAAATCACACATATGAGCAAGCATACTCATCATTACTGCGCATAGGGTTCAAACGAGTGTCGATCCTCAAGGAACACGTGAACATTAATTACCCCTCTTTCATTGTTTAACCGACTCAACAAAGTGAAAATCAAATAAAAAGGAAAACTAAAAAGAAAATAAAATAAAAATATGTACATGTCAAGGATGGAGAAGTATGCAACTCAAACCATTGATTAGACAGCCACGATCTTCAAGAATTTAACCATTATCATAATCAATCATTCTCTCGACACCATAAAGGATTAAGGTAAATTAGCATCATTTGGTCTATCTCAACTAATTACTACCTTCTAGATAAATTAGCATCACTTGATCTTTCTCAACTAATTCATCCAAAAGATGCATTAAACACAATCCTTAATTAAATTTTCGTGGTCTGAAAATTTTAAAATATGAAATTAATCAATGAATCCTTGGTCTGGCAAACATCAATTAACCTTTAATTACTCAATTCTCAGCAATTAACCTATTTGGTCTAGCAAATTAACAGCCAATGAATGCAAAAATTAATCAATTGCAACCATCATCAACCTCTTTGGTCTAGCAAGTTAACAATAGAAACAATCAACTAATCTCGGAATATGCCCAAGTAATTAAATACCAAGAAGAACAGTCAATTAATCAAAATATCAAATAACTCCAAGAATCATGATTATCTAAAATAATGTCAAATTACAATAGAACAATTAAAACATTATTGTCAAGAAAAAGAAAACAAAGTAAAAGAAAGAACTCATAGACAAGCCTCCTTCTTATTCCTTTGAAAACCTTCTTGTACAACCCTCCTTGAACTTCAAGAATTTCTCCTTAGACTGAGTGATTTTCTATGATAATCAATGAATTATCCCTTTTTTCCTTGTGTTTTTCATCTATTTATAGGCTTAAGAAGTGACTAAACTCGTAGGTACAACGTTCTTGGCCGAGTAGAAGTTGGAAGATGCTAAAACTCCCTAGATTTTCAAAAACGCGTCAAAAGATAGCAGCACCGCCTCAAGAACAGACCACAGCCAGCGCCGCCTGTGTTCTGTTTCTCCACTCGTTCGCCGATTTTTCTCCAAATTTTGCGCATACGTTCCAGAATGCAGCCGGCGCTGGTTTGGCTTTGTTCTACTCTACTTCTCCAATTTTTTCATCGCTTTGAAGTCCGTGCATCCAGTGTACAGTTGGCGCCAGTTCCAGGCTTCCAGTCGGCACCGCCTCTGCTCTGTTTCGCGACGGTTTTGCTTTGTTTTACCCAAAATCCTGAGATAATGACCAAAATACTTTTCCGAGGGTAAAATCTCAAATATGAAAGAATATGACTAGTTATTTCACAAAATGTATTGCAAAAGAGCCTCAAATAACTAAGTAAAGTATAACCAAATTAGCCCCTATCACCTCCCATCCATCCAAACATAGCCATTGATTCAAGGGGACTAAAACTTACATTTTCCATCTTTTAGAATAGCAACTTTATAAAGTATTAATGTTATGAAGTTTTTAGCTTTTAAACGTATATATATACCATTTCAAAGCTTACCTAACACTCAACAATATATGTAGGAGTATTCAACTCAATTTGTATTCACTTTTCCACAACAACATTCATAAGTTCCCATCAATTTCACTTTTAGATGGACGATCAAAGCTGGATGTATAAGAGGCATGTTTCTGGTGTCAATAGTATTACAATTAAATTTGAACAGGGGGTTAGAGAATTTATTTCATTCGCTATTTTGAATTCGGTATCGCCGAAAATAAGATGTCCTTGCTCAAAGTGTCAAAATAAGAAGTATTGGTCCCCACCTGAGGTCAAAATTCATTTATACCAAAAAAGATTTATGGGTAACTATCATAAGTGGACTTCTCACAATGAACCATATCATGAAGCATCGAGAGAGCTAATGTCAACATCAAGAGATGGAGTCGGTAGAAGTTATTCAGGCAACCCGTTTTGAGACATGGTTATAGATGTTGCAGGGCCTAAGTTTGATAGTTATGGGACACATGCAAATTCTGTTGAGGAACCTCCGAACACCGATGCACAGAAATTCTACAATATGTTGTGTGCTGTAGATACACCGATCTGGGAAGGATGTTCAAGCCATTGGCAACTATCACTTGTATCTCGATTGGTAAATATCAAGTCAAAAAATAACATGTCCGAGAAAGGTTTCAACCAAAGGGTTAAGCTCATGAAGGAGGTCGTACCAGATGAGAATAAGATTCTAGATAGCTTCTACGAGATGAAGAAATTAGTATCTGGCTTAAGTTTACCTATTCAAAAATTAGATGTTTGCACAAATGGATGCATACTTTTTTGGAAAGATGACATTATACATAGGAATTGGAAGTTTTGTGGTCATCATCAGTATATGCTGAGGAAAGGTCAGGGGACTAAAAGGCATAAGGAGATACCTGTTAAAAAGATGTACTATTTTCCAATAACTCCTCGACTGCAGCAATTGTATTCATCTAAAACGACTGTTGCACACATGAGATGACATGCAGAGAGCTCAGTGGTTGATGGCTACATGAGTTATCCTCGTGATGGTAAGGGATGGCAATATTTTGATAAGAGTCATCCTGAGTTTGCTAGGGAGTCAGGGAATGTAAAGCTTGGATTGTGCACAGATGGTTTTGCTCCGTTCGAGATGTTTGGAAAATAGTATTCATGTTGGCCAGTCATCCTCACTCCTTATAATCTCCTCCCATGGATGTACATGAAGGATCCAGTAATATTTTTAACTGTCATTAGTCCAGGGCTAAAGAATCCCAAACATAAGATTGATGTGTATTTACAACCAATGATTGATGAGCTGAGGGGATTATGGTTTGATGGTGTCTGCACATATGACATATCAAAGAGACAAAAATTTCAATTGTGAGTTACGCTGCTATGGACAATTAATGACTTTCCAGCATATGGAATGCTTAGTGGGTGGAGTACTGCAGGAAGATTTGCTTGCCCATATTGCATGGAGCACACAAAATCTTTCCATTTGTAATTTGGTGGAAAGACATCTTGGTTCGATTGCCATTGTCGATTCTTACTACTTGATCATCCATTCAGGAGGGATACACGTTCATTCAGAAAGAACAGAGGATACAAAACTTCATCACCTATAGACCGTTTAACAGGAATTGAAATGTGGGCTAAGGTGTGCCACTTTCTCAAAATTATGGATTCAGGACATAAACTTGGGAGGAACAACGGTAAAGGTGTGAATCACAATTAGGCTAAAAGGAGCATCTTTTGGGACTTGTCTTATTGGCGAATTTTATTGGTGCCACATAATATAGACATCATGCATATTGAAAAGAATGTGTTTGACAATGTCTTTAACAATGTTATGGATGTAAAGGAAAAAATAAAAGACAATCTAAAAGTGAGACTTGATGTCGAGACTTATTATCACAGGCTTAAATTACAAGTTAGTAGAGCAAGGGAAAGAAATATTTTCACAGGCTATGTATTGACTAGTGTGGGCAAGCAAACGATGCTTGAGTGGGTGAAGGAACTCCAACTCCCAAATGGATATGCTTCCAACTTAGCACAGTATGTTGATCTCAAGGAGTCGAAGATGTCTGGCATGAAAAGTCATGATTGTCATGTGTTCATGGAGCGATTACTTCCAATTGCTCTAAGGGAATTTCTTCCACTTAATGTATGGAATGTGTTGACTGAATTGAGTCTTTTTTATAGAGATTTATGCTCACCAAAATTATCTGTTAGTCACATGAGGAAACTGGAGTCTAAAATTCCTGTGCTTTTATATAAGCTTGAGAAAATATTCCCCCTAAGTTTCTTCGATGTAATGGAGCACCTAGTGGTTCACTTGCCATATAAATCTCGTGTTTGTGGTCCAACTCAATACAGGTGGATGTATCCATTTGAAAGATAAAAACATGTTAATAATTTGATTTGCACATGATTACATGATAATGCCAAGAATGTTCTGACGAAGATTGCTCTAATTATGGCAATGATGCATTGCAGGTTCTTGCATCACCTAAAAATTAAGGTAAAAAATAAGGCAAGGTTTAAAGGATCAATTTGTAATGCTTACTTAGTTGAAGAAGCCTCGACATTCTTTTCCTACTACTTTGAAGAACATGTTTAGACAAGGCATACACAAATGCTTCGTAATATAGAGGTTGCAACTGAGCACAATCCAGAAGACCCATTGCTATCTATTTGCAAAGTTCGGGGGTGGACACTGGGGAAGATCCAAAGTAGATTCCTAACATCTGAGGAATTTAAACCTGCCACAAACTACATCTAACTAAACTGTGAAGAGGTATAACCTTATATAAGGTATTTCTCAGCTACTTTATGATCCCAACACCCATGTATCATAGAGTTGGAAGTAGACAGAAAGATAGAGAGTGAATTTGCTGGCTGGTTCAAAAATTACATAAATTATCCATATAATATTTGAATAATAGTATGTTAAATAACTTGAATACAAACTTAGGTATATCTTACAATTCATTTCTTGTAGGCGCTTGATCCAATTAATGGAGTGACAAACAAATGTTTGCAAAACCTCTCGTGGGGACCATCAAGACAGGTGGAATCATCTCAAGGGTATTTAATTAATGGTTTTTGATTTCACACAAGTGAGCACGCAGAAGGTAGAAAAAATGTTAACTACGAAGTTTGTGTTAAGGGTGGCCAGAATGATCATGGTAGTGTTGATTATTACGGGGTGTTAAAAGAGGTTATTGATGTTGAATTTCCTGGTCATCAAATACATACAGTTGTGATTTTTAAGTGTGATTGGTTTGACCCTATTCTAAATTGGGGTATTAGAGTACACCCTCAATATAAGTGGGTAGACATCAATAGTAAGAAGCGTTACCCTAAATATGATTCTTTTGTATTAGCCCAACAAGCACACCAAGTGTGCTTTATGACATATCTAGGAATAAAAAGACCAAAATCTAATTGGATGGCAATATGCAAAATGAAAACACAACATGTGGTTGATGCACCCATCATTGATAGGGCTTACCAAGAAGAAGTTGATGACAATAATGTAATAAGTATATCTTTGGTAGTTGATCTTGGTCCCTTAACATATGCAGAAGGCATAAATGAGTTACTGGATGTTCATGAGGAAACATTAGAACCCGTCTAAGATTTGAACTACAATGTATCTGATGATGAGGGTGATTGGGAAACAGATTCTCAGACAGAAGTTAATTTTGAGGAATACACTTCAAAGGAGACTCAAGCGAATAGTGTATTTTAATTAGTTGATTAGTTCTTCGTAGGTCCATCTTGATCTCCACATACGCGAAGTACGAGTTATTTACTTTTATGTATATACATTAGTGAGAAAATGTGACATTTTTTTTCCTAAACTTACATTTTTTTTTTAATTATGTTTTTCCCTCTTAGATATGTCTACTCGTGATCAACAGTCTTTAGCTGATGTAGACCGTACTCATACACGAGACCGTACGCCATCACCTAGGCATGCTTCACGGATCCCAGTGCCTGGTCAACATCTGGGAGATACACTACTTATACAAGGCAGTGAGTCTCCTATTGTTCCATCATCTGCAACATCTTTTCTGCTTGGATCTCAGGATCAGGATCCACGATCGTTGATTACACCATGAGTTGACAGGTATTATTTAATACATTATACTATATTTTATAAGTAGATTATAATTATTTAAGTATATTTCACTCACTTTAATTTTTAACCTCCAATGATTAATTTTACAAACAAGATTTGCTAGTTCTTATCGCTGTGTATAGGAGATCACCTCAATATTCTAGAGGTATTTTGATAGGCCCTATACCACATTTATGGATGTCCCGATGCATATGAAGAATTTCTAGTTCGAAGAGTTCAGAGTAAGTTACTATTTATTATATAAATGCATAATATTTATAGATTTTGTATTTCGTACATATGTTTTTTTATATTTATTATTTATTAACAACTTCAAATATAATGTAATTTTTTGCAGAAGCTATTTCGTTGGGCCGATTATCACAGTGGTTGGATCTGGGCCAACTAAGAGCACAAGTGCAGGACTCGTCTTTCGGACAACTTATCAAAGGCTCGGAGGGCAACCCCAGTTGGTCAGTTCCCTTCTTGGATTGACAATCAGATCTGGTAGCAATGAGGCAACACTGGAGCACACAGGAGTTTCAGCAGGTCTCCTCCATTTCTAGGAGGAACAGGGGTCGTGCCACTGTGACTCATACTGGAGACTCAGTCTCGTTCACTGTCCACGAAAATTGTATGATAATTTTCTTCGAGTGTTCGCATGTTTTGTAATTTTACTTCATTTAATTTATTTTCAATAAATATTCTAATCAATTATCATTGTAATTGCAGCGGCACAAGATGGGCGATGACTTTTCTCATATTAACTAGTATAAGAGGCTGCATACTTTTCAGAGTGGGGATAGGCAGGGGCAGTACGTCAACAAGCGTTCTTGCAAGACATTGGTAAAAAGTTAAAAATTGTGTATTAAAAAATACTTTACATTTGGTTACATTTCACTTAAAAAGAAATGACTTCTCTTAATTTTAAGAAGACGTGATGGCTGCTAAGGAGCGCCTTACTCAGGCTTCTTCCACTGGGTCTACGAGCGTCACCTCTTCTGCTGTCTTAGATGACCGAGTTCTATTTATTGAAGTGGCTGGCGAGTTCAATAGAGGACGCATTTTTGGACTTGGCTCGGAGGCAGCCCAAGCCATGTAGCAGCTCCAGGGGAGTTTCTCGCAGTCCACGGAGACCTCTACAGCTGTAGACATTGAGTAGATAGTCGAGAGGAGGGTAAAGGAGAGGGTGCAAGTGGTGAAACAGGAGCTTACAAGGGATTTTGATCAGAAAATTGATCATATTCAGAGTTGGATGGCACTAATGTCGGAGAGGTTCGGACTTCCCATACTACCAATACCGTCGACACAGGCAGCCGATAGAGAGGACGACACTGGTGGTAGCTCCATCATTCTACCCCCAAATCCTCATCCTTTGACCCATTCGCGTCCTTGATCTCCGCCCCCACCTCTTTCAGCTGGCGCCACTACTCCCGTAGTTTAGGGATTCTATTATACATTTTATCATTTATATCACATTGTTAAAAGATATTCCGTTTGACATCATTATTTTATATTCACATTACAGTTATCCTGTATATTTATTTCATATTGTTGAGCTAATTAATTTCCTTTCTAATTTAATGAAATCGGTTTACGCATTTTTCTGAATTCATGTTTTGTGTGTTATATATTGTTTCAATGTGTAATACGATACAAGTGGTTCGAAATAATTTCAAAATAGGTGTTTTCATTAAAAAATAAATTAGCTACGGGTTAGCTACGGGCCGTCGCTAATCCCTTTCTAATTTAGCTACGGATTAGCGACGGCAGGAAATTTTAAAATTAGTAGTCGTCGCTAATCCCTTTCTATTTTAGCTAGGAATTTGCGACGGTGGAATTTATTTCCATAAATTTAACTCAAAATTAGATTTTCTGTCTCTAATCCATTGCAACATTAGCTATGGCTTTGCGACAGTAATTTATTAAATGCGTAAAATAAATTTAGACACCTGTCGCTAAATCATCTCCGAAATTGCTAGGGTAATCTACCGTCTCTAATCCGTTACTAAATTGGCTATGGTTTAACTACGACATGAATTAATTTTCTATAATTATATATGAAGAAATAAAACAACTCTCGTTATTCCGTCGCTAATTTGACCACTACAATTTCGTTGACCGGATTTTTTGCTCTTGCTAAATCCTTTCTATTAGAGACGGCTAATGTTTGCCATCGCAAAAATTTCATTTAGCAACCACGTATTCAACTACGGTTCACTACGCCGTTGCTACTTATGATTAGCAACGGATTAAGCCATCGCAAACCTCGTATTTTCTTGTAGTGTGTGAAGTCAAAGTCCCTTATAAAAATGGAAGTAAAAATAATATCGAGGTAAGTATTAGAAAAATAGCTAAATCAGTTACTATAAAATTCTCTTTCATAACTTCATACTAGAAAATTACAAAAAAAATTATAAAAAACAAAAAAAAAGGGGACAATGTCAATTTTTTTTTTTTTTTTTTTGGTCTTTGATGTAATTTGAGTCGTTAGGATTTCTATAATATTCGGCTTGGCTCAGGCCATTAGCTCCAACTTTGGAGTGTCCCTCACATACAACTTGGCGCGGTACTTACGATTATTAGTTCTGCACTCTCGAGCTGGGAAGAAAGTCTACAACTATCTGGTGGAAAGAGTCACAAAAATTCCGAAAAATTAGGCTCTTTTTCAATTGAATTCCGACAGAGGGACTATCTCAGCCAGAATTCCAAAAGTAGTAAAGTCACATTCGAATGCGACCTAATAAAATGAATGCGACCTCTGCAAATTTTTTTTTTATATATTTTCCAATGTTAGTGCCGAGTTAAGGAAAAGAAGAGGTCGCATTAGTGAAATGCGACCTTCCATGGATGTGACCTCCACCTTAGTTTAGCACTAGATTTCGGTATTCATGGCCGACGAAGCAAAGGCCAAAGGCAACGCTGCCTTCTCTGTTGCCATCCATCACTTTACAGATGCTATAAATCTTGCCCCGACTAACCATGTTCTTTACTATAATCGATCTGCGACATCTACTTCGCTAAGTAAGTTTTCTGAAGCCCTTTTGATGCTCAAAAGACAATTGAACTCAAGCCCGACTAGCCTAAAGGCTATTCTCGTCTTGGGGCGGCTCATCAGGGTCTTCAACATTATGAGGATGCTGTTTCTACTTACAAGAAGGGGCTTGAAATTGACCCCAATAACGAAGCCCTCAAATCGGGTCTTGCGGATGTTCAAGCGACTCAGGCCCGATCCAGGCCGTCCCCTCAATCAGACTGTCCCCAAAATGCCAAGACCCTAGAAAAAGAAATTGACCCCAATCCCACCCCCAACCCCAACCCTGCATCCTCCACCTCATAAATTGTTTCCAAATTTCTGCAAACTTAGCCTATTTTCTAAGAGTAGAGCACCAATGAAAATACATTGGTTTGGACTCAAATTTTGTAGAAAGAACATGAAATTCAGACGGCACCTCTGCGGCAAATGTAGGTGTCTTGCTGTTGCAGCAACGGCAGCTCTACGGCGGTGTTGCGCAGCGAAGCCCCTCTGCGGCGAAATAAGAATTGAGGAAAGGAAGAAGTGTTTGCGCAGAGGTGAAACAGCGCTGCAACAGTAAATAAATGCGACCTGAAGGTCGCATTTCACTAATGCGACCTTAGTCCGCATGCCGTTAAATATTTGTGTAATATTCGTTTTGGGTTGGAAAAATGGGGTTTATGGTCGCATTCAATGCGACCTCATTTTATTTGTTCACATAGAATGCGACCTCACTACATTCAGAATTCCAGCTGAGACAACCCCTCTGTCGGAATTCAGTTGAAAAAGAGCCTCATTCTCCAGAATTTCCGAAAGAGTCAGGTGTCGCTTGGGGGGTGGCAAGCTAAAGTTCTCTCTAAGAGTGGCAGGGCTCTGTTGATTCAATCCGTTGCCTCGGCCATCCCATTGTATGCGATGCAGACCACAAAAATCCCTATCTTGGTGCTTAACAAGATTGAAAAACTCAATCGACAATTCCTATGGAGGGACAAGGTGGGTCAGCGAACTCTACATTCGGTGGCCTGGGGACAAATTTGTCTCCCTAAGAACCTCGGAGGTTTGGGGTTATGTCGACTTCACCTCACCAACTAAGTTACTCTTGCAAAACTAGGCTGGCACATGCTAGCTAATAGAGATGCTCTTCGGGTCTGGGTTTTAGAACACAAATATGGACGCCTGGAGAATGCTCTTTCTCATGCACCACCTAGCTCCTCCTCACATGCCTGGAGGAGCATCCGCCACGGTGGACCAGTCCTAAAACAGGGTCCAAAATGGTAACTGGGCAATGGAAACAGAATACGTTTTTGGCAAGATCGATGGTTTTTGGATGAGGAGTTACAAACCCGGGCTCTGACATGCCTTTCCCCTGAGGAACGAACAATGCATGTCTCTACCTACTGGAATGCGCAAATGCGGGACTGAAATTGTCACAGCTTGCAGGAGAAATTACCACCAACTATTCTGACAAAATTGAGCTTGAATAGTGTGCTCGACAGTAGGGAACCGGAAAAAATTTTCTGGACAGCCACGACCAAAGGGAACTTCACAATGCAGTCATCCCATGCACTCCTTACCAACGAAATCTATGAGAAGACCTAGCCAAGAGATAGACTTAAATGGCTTAAAATTTGTCAATTCAAAGGGCTCCCACGAAAGTCGTGGTTGCTGTGGATTTTGAAACACAAAAAGCTTCCAACACATAAGCTACTCTATCATAAAGGTATAGGCACTGATCCCTTTTGCCCCATCTGTGAGTCCACCACGGAGACTGCTCTCCATGCAGTGCGGGACTGCAGCTGGTGCAAACAGGTTTGGCAACAACTGCTGCCTACTACTGCTTGGGAGCACTTCTACTCAACAACTGATACAACAGACTGGGTCGATTTGAATACCCAGGCCTGTTGGACATGGACTAATTATGAATTTGAGTAGAGGTATGTGTTTAGAGAGACGGTCTACTCCCTGTAGTATTGGAGAAATCATATCTATCACACCGAGAATGCCATTTTGCCCACCACAAATTCAGAGAGTACATGACACATATCTTTTGTGTCAGTTAGGAGATGATCCTGATGCTGCTAACAGCCCAATACCGGTCTAAGGACTTGTACATATTTTACCTCAGTAATACATATACTGGATTCCCTTTGGACCAAAAAAAAGAATTTCTACAATATTCGAAAAACGAATCCCTGCGAAGTTTAAATTGCTTTTGCTGAGACTTGCTTATGCTTGTTTTGCTTCTGCTGAGAGAAGAATCATTCTTTTACCATAGCTTGTTTCTCGTTGAATTGTTTTTACTTCTGTTGATTCTTTTTACCGTCGTTTGCTTCTAGTTGAATTGTTGTTATTTCTAAAAATCAGAGACGGAAACAATAACTTGAGATTGGGGAGTAAGTTATTCAAAGGAAACAATATTATAATTTTAAAAAAAAATTAGGGGATGAAATATAAAATTTTAAAAGATTTAAAAATTTTTAATTTTTTTCAACATGAGTGTCAAAAAATTTAAAAATGTTTTTAGGGGGGGGGGAGGAAAGAGGAGAGGAGGTTCTGTGGTCCACAGATTTTTTTTTAGTCAGATAGTTTGTTTGAGTTTTTCCCTCTTGTTTTCCAAATTAAACCGAGTTAACCGAGTGTAAAGCTTTTTTTAAAAAAAAAATTAGATAATCCTTTTCAATTTAACAGAGTGCAAAGCTATCTTGAGGGAGAAAAAAAAAAGTGATAAGGAGGATTTAATGAAATATAATCCTAACTCTTAACTATTAAGATACTAATGTCTTCTCATTATTAAAAGGTTGAAAGAATTTCACTTTTTTAAAGAATGAAAAGGAGCCTCTCTCGACAATTTGCTGCTAGATAAATTGCTATCTAATAAAATAAGTAACATCTTGCATTTATTCCTTATATTTAAAAATTAAGTATCAATATAAAATAAATAAACATATTGTATTAAACTAACAAAAAACTTATAATAATAGTATAAATGAAAAAAAAATGTCAAAAATATTTAATACATCCATAATTGTCAAATGATCAGATTAAGCAAAACATTAAATAAAATCATGAAATAAGGATCTTACTAAATAAACACCAACAAGAAATACAATTTAATAAATAGAGTATAATAAAAAAAATTAAATAAAGGCCTAAGCATATATTTGAACATGTCAAGTATTCTTCAATCATCTAAACATATATGTGCTTCAACATTTGAAAATTTTACACTTGAAAATTCCGTAACAAAGCTAAAAAAATTAGTAATTAATGCATTAAAAATTTTCTAAGTATTTTGCAAATTTAGTTTTTAGATATTTAACATTATCTTTAAAATCACCACATACAGAAAATGAACTTTTGATTAATAACAATACAATATATAATATATTTTATAAAGATATATTATACTCTCTTTATTTTATATTATTTGATCTTTTAACCTTTATATTTTGTTTCATATATTTAGTTCTTTACACATTCTCATACATCAATGATTAATATTTGCCAAACTTACCTTTATTTTAGTAAAACTATATTTAATGAAAAGATAAAAAATTTCGTAAATAATTACTCATTCTTGTATTTATTATGGACAAATTTAGAAACATTAAATAAAAGTACTTCCTCCGTTTCAAAATATTTATTTATGATTTTTTTTTGTTTCAAAATACTTGTTTATCTACATATTTTTAGAACTAATGATTAGTTTCTTCCTATTGTACATCTATTTATTCTAAGTCAACTACACAACTTCCAAAACTCTTCTTGCTTCTTACTTCTTAGGAATTTTCACTAGTCAACAAATATAATATTTTTAATATGGGTAGAATAAGAACTTTATCTTAATTATTGTATTATTTTTTACACCCTTAATCTGTGTGCAAAAATTTCATGAACAAGTACTTTGAAACGGAGAAAGTACTACTTATTGATTTTAACATTTTTAATCCGTATATAAATAGTTAAAAGGTCAAATAATATGGAATGGGGGGAGTATTCAATTTGGTTTATCTTCAAACACAATCATTTTTTTTTTTTTCAATTTCAAATTCTTTCAAACCGAAATCAAACTAATTTAAGCTAAAAACAGGAATTTCAATTTAGTTTAATTTGTATATTAGTTGATTTTGAACCGTTTGTTTGTTTTTTTCAAAAAACATCCCTAGAAATCAAAACATTTGGCCTATTGACATCTTCGAAAGATGAAGTTGGCCAAATAAGTCCATTCACCCTATTTCAATTTCCAAAAATGGAATTCACATGCCAATTGAGGATAGTCATTCCATTACACTCAACGACAAAGACAATCAGGTTGCTAACCACCTCTAGGACATGCCCAATTAAAACTAGTGACTTTGCAACTTGAAAACTTCAATGCAACTTGAAATACATATTCTTTTAAAATTGAACTTTAATGGGCACACAAATCCTAAGTGGCTTTGCACATCTAATTCTCTGTTAGTGACCTTTCCTCTCCCAAGAATGCAAAAACACAAGGTTTTTGGGATCGGATCGGACCGGACCGGTCAGACCGTGAACCGGTCCCTCAAACGATCCAGTTCAATTAAATAAATCGGACAACTCAAAAACCGTATTGGATAATTCAGACTGGTTTGGACCGGTCAGTCGGACCGGTTGGACTGTGAACCGACCGGTCAGACCGGTTGGACCAGTCATTTATAAAAAAAAAAAATTTGGGTCAATTTTTATAATTTGGAGATAAATTAAATTATATAATTTAATAAATTACTTTAATGTATTAGATTGTTAGTTATAAACTAAAAATGATTACTTTTAATCATGAATTTAAATATTTATGTCTTTATGAATTTAAATTATATTAAATTATTGCTCATTTTTTTAAAAAATAATTATATTTTTAATTTTTAAATTATAATATTATCGGTTCAATTACGATCTAATTACAATTGAACCATTAAACCGTGAACCAGTAACTTTTTCGGTTCGATGACCGGTTCGGTTCTAAAAACGTTGCAAAAACACACGTAATTTCAAATCTTCCTCATTTGTCATCAAGTACTTTCTTATTCTCATAAATATACTCTTTTCGTTCACAAATAATTGGTCTAAGTTTTTTTTAATTTATCCAACAATAACTGTCTACTTTTTACATATTGGTCATATTTAATTATTTTTTTCTAATTTTACCCTTAACACAATTTTCTATCAATTAATTAATATTACAATTATCCATATTGAAGTTATCTTAACTAATAATAAAATCACGTTATCCTATAAAAATAGTCAAAATTATAATTTAATAAGGTGATATAAGTGAAAAGAAGAATTATTAAAGTAGTGTAATTAAAGAAGTTGTGAGATTCAAATTCATGAGGTAAGAAAGATAATAAAAATACTCTGAAGGGTATAATGGACATTTTAATCATTTTTACTATAAAATTTCACAATTCCTTAATATGCGTAGTTTTTACTATTAGGTCAATTATTTATAGACGAAGGGAGTATTTGCAACGTAGAGGCCATAAAGAAATAGAGGTTTCAAATTAACCATAGTACTTGCCTTACCCTCTCCGTAGAGAGAGAGAGAGAGAGAAACAATCTCACTAAATACTCCGAATGAAAAAATCAAATGACAATTTGTAGTTCACAAACTTAAGTACTTCTTCTGTTCAAAAATAGGTAATTTAATTTCCTTTTTTATTTGTAAAAAAATACTGTCTACTTTCAAATATAGGTCGTATTTAAAATTTTTTTTTCAAATTTATCCCTACATTCCTATCAATTAATTAATATTACAACTACTCATAATAAATTTATTTTAATCAAGAATGACAACATATTCTCTTATATCAAAAGTCTACTTAATTATTCTCTCTATTTTTCCATTTTCCTCTTTATATAAAGATTACGAGTATATTTTTAAAATTAATGAGATGAGTTTTTTAAAAAATTAAAAGAATGATAAAATAAACATTTTAATTCTTTTTATTATAAAATTTCACGACTCTTTAATATGCATACTTTTGACAAATAGGCCGCTTATTTTTTGATGGAGGGAATATCATAAATTGAGACAATTACTATCATTTCTATAAATAAACAAGTTTAAAAAGCACATAATTCTAGCAGCATAGACTGTGTAGAATGGTATTCCCTCCATTTTAAAATAGATGTTCATATAACTCTTTGCATACATATTAAATGTGTTGCAAATAATATAACAAATTAGATAGAGTTCTAATTCTACGCCTATTAAATAAATGATAACTATTGATTGGTGAAAATTCTCAAGAAAAATGGAGTAAAAGAGTTTTGAGAAGTTGTATAGTTAATTCAGAATAAACAGGGGTAAAATAGAAAAAAACTAATTATTAATTCTAGAAATATGTAAACAAATATTTATTTTGAAACAAAACAAAAAAGTTATATGAACATCTATTTTTAAATAGAGGGACTATTAAATTAATTGTAATTAAATGCAGCTATTGTCTTCAATAAAATATTCTTTCTCCTTTCAAGTGGACAACAAAAACCTTGATTTATTTGAATTTTAAATGAAAATAAATAGTAATTATCAATGGACTCAAAATCGACCCTTATAACAACCAACTCATTAAAAATCTCTTCCTCTAAGCTTGGTCGTGGTGTAGATTTCTCAAGTACTAGTTTTCTACTTAATAACTCCAGCCACATTATTTAATAAAATCTCAATTTCATCATCATTTGATACTTTTCTTTTCTTATCTCATGTTACAATTTTTGTTGGCTCCTAGAATCCAATTTTGGATACCTTTGGATACCTTCTCTTTAATTCATGTTATATAGTTTTCTAGTGCTATCTTATTTTGAGAGAGAAGGTCATCAATTTCTTTTATGTGTTGTCCAATTGATTAATTTGTTCATCACTTTCGCTTCTTTTTAGCTCTTACAGCTTGCTCTTCTATAGCACAATTCTTGGCAAAAAGTTATTCTAAACTTTTATAGTTGTTTATAAGTCTAATTCTCCATTTTTAACGTTAGGCTTTTCTTAAAAATAAATGAGATCACATCATAAAATATTAAATATATTACAACACAAATTGCGAGTATAATAAGGTTAAAAAGAAAAACATATATGTCAAATTTTATGAGCCCTCTTAAATTTTCAGTTTATTTGTTCAAAGTTTTGATTGAGGACTCCATGTATATAAAGCTACTTAACCTATTGTTATTGAAAATATCATAATACTTGTTGAAGTTCTCTGTAAGTGTCTTTATTTGTTTTTTTAAATATGTCTTTGTAGAGTTCATGCCAAATGTTATCTTTAATTCTTTTATCATGTAGTTGTATGGTGTAGATTTAAATGTCCCATCGACTTGATTTTCTTTATATAATTAGTTTAGTAATATTTGAATGTAAACACTACGTATAGTTTGAGTCTATTTTATCATTTCCTTCTTAACTCTTTTTAACTCTACTGTTTATTTAGACAAGTTATCTTATACAAAGAATAAATGAAATACAGTTTAAAAACTGAGTTAGTCAAAACTCCTAAGCATCACTCAATATAAAAATCTCCTTTTCGATTTAAAGTTATAAACTCTCTACATCATCTACCATAACCAAATTAGATTTAAATAAATTAAAAAACTACAATCCAATAAAAAGGACTTAGGTGAAAAGTATTATATTTTTCTAATCAAGAAGCATAAAATACTATCTATTTAAAACAACAGGTAATGAAACACTTTGTCCATCTAGAAAACTATACTTGATATATAGTTATTCTAATTATATAACCAAATAATCAATTACAAAGTGTTGTTTGATACATATTCATTCCACATTATTATATAATTTCTTACCAATTCTCCTTACGACGAATCTTTGTGTTCAAGGTGTTTGGGTATAGGTTTCTTCTACAGGAATAGCATTTTTCAACTCTTGATCCATCTAATTAAATATTCAATATCTAGATCTATTTCATTAAAAATTTATGTAAAATGCAAACAAGCAAGCACGATTCTAATTGTGTGTCAGCTTTGCAATTGGAGTTCTTATCCCTTATGATCACCACACACACACACACACAAAAAGACTTTTGACAACATCATAAAAGGTGTGGTAAATTTATTTCAAAATTGTGACAACTATGTTTTCGCCATAGAGAAGCCACAATTTCCATGCCGTGGGAATTAAGTTTGTTGCAAAATGTTCACTGCTATTGTAAAACTATAGAAAATACTTTTTGTCACAAATTGACTACAATTTTAGAAACATTACAAATTAAGTGTGATATTTGTATATGAATTTTTTGCCACAGGCTTTCCCAACCGTTACTAACCCTGACCAAAAATTTTAATTTTGTCATAATTTTTTTAATATTTTCACAACTATAGCAAATATCATTAGTTACAATTAAATTTTCATTGAATTTAAAACTTTTGGTCACGGCACTTTTCTAAATTAACGTAAATGTAGATAATGCCCATATGCTATGGTTTTCTTACTATGATAATAAAAACTTTTGGCTGCAAAATTTTCAACACTGAAAAAAATTGTCATAATTTTAAACAAAATTTTTACATTGTCATATGTGAATCTTTTTCACAACACATATATTGCATTTATTCTGATAACCTTACTTGAAATTATCCATCATAAATAAAAAACTATAGTGAAAACATTAAATTATTTTTCTCCTTATTTTAACAATATCATCCATTGCCTGTATAGAACTATACAATGCTCTAATATTAACAATCAACTACCATCCCCATTGATTGAATATTCAAAATGCCATCTTCCAGTAATAATAATTTAATATGCACTAAAAAACTAAACAGAGTTCTATAAATAACATTAATCTAACACTTGATATTAATTCAAAACACTTCAAAATAAAACCACAATTCTAACCATGACTCTATCAGAAGTTATAAAAATTTACTGAGAACAAAAATCAATGCCATAATTAAATGAACCTTCAACCACCTTGATCTTCATTCCTCCTGTTATTAAGAAAAAATATCATAGAAATAATAAGAATATTTTGAACTAAATAAACAATATTTAGATAGTTGAAATTCAAATAATAGAGGAAATTTTCATATTTAGAACACAGCATTTTGAAACAAGGCAGCTTGTACTTGATTGTGTGCGGTCCTATTTTACTTTTGAATTAACTAGTATATTTCTATTTTCCCATAGTATGTCATACAAAATGGAAATCAGAATATTACTGCATAAAATCATAAGAAACATCTCTTAATTGCATCAAAATTAAGAGTATTTCACAAACTGTAGACTCATCTGATCCAAGTTCATCATCAGTCAAAACAAGAAAAATTTAGCCTCAGAAAAAAGCGGGTGTGAAGATTCGACACAATTCAAAGTGACTCTTGCATAACACAGCTTTTTAATAATTGTCAAAGATTCCTGCCGTCACACTCCCTCCTAAAAACGTAATTAGTGTTATATTTTTTTCCCCCCTTCCCTAGACTGCCAAGCTCATTTGCAAGCTTGACTTCCTATTCTTTTAGTTCTGGTGAAAGGTTGAATATTACTCATATGAAGAAAGAAAAGGGAAGGGGGCAGATATTGCACTACACACTCAATAATTTCTCAATTAAGGAAAGCCCAGGCAATCACTAGATAGCTTAAAGCAGCCAAATACCTGGAAACAATAAAACCAATATATTTTACAAGAATCTAAACCACTACCAGTAGGACCATTCTTTTAAGCAACACATTAACATTAATATAATATGTGAAAAAGTATACACAAATCCATGAACTCTACGCACACAGTTGCAGATCACACCAATTATTACAGTTTTGTGTGTGGAGGGGTGGGGGTGTTTCAAGTCAAAAGACTGTATAGCTGTCTGCAAGACATTCTTTTGGAAGTGGTTTACTAAAAGTTTGGAGGGGTGGGGGTTCATTTGACTAAATAGAAATCAAACTGCCAATCTAGAAGTGGCTTACTATGCCATGTTTAAATATCAGCCCTCTTATTATTAAATTAGCAGTAATAGGAGGACCAAAAATTTAAACCATCTACAGAGTACTAATACTTTTCTAATAACCAACTAAATTCATAACCTACTGCCACAATCGTAGTCATCTCCAGAAACTAGAAATAAAGAGAGGTGCATAGAGGCGAGTAGACAGGGATTTCATAAAATGCCCTTAAAATGCACAGTCAACACAACAGAACCTCCCATCCCTTCGAAGCAGAATCATCGCATTCACAGATTACTGCCGCTATCACCAAATAGCAGGCACATGCACAGTCAAAAAATCAGAAAAGAGAGTTTTTTCTTCTTTCCTTCAAAATCTTGTTTTGCACCCAGCCACCGACTAATCATAAAATAAAACTGGAGATCTTGTACATCCAAATAAACAAGAAAAACTTTCAAGTTTTTACCAATCCAAAAAAAGAAGACAAGAAGGGGAATCACAACATGACCAAATGGTATCATCTCAGTGAAGAATGCATATTTGGGCTCTAGACACTCTGGTTCTGTGGGACTGCTTGTTTCAGGAGTTGAGGCTCAAATGGTTAGTGTAGAGAAATCAAAATCTCTTCCCCCTGGCCAGTTAGGGGAAATATGGGTAAGAGGACCAAATATGATGCAAGGTACAATAACTTGTAGAATCTCAATTCTTAGTATATATTTGTTGAAAAGTGTAAAATCATATGATATGGATGACACTGCTTTTTGCCTTTATATGAAAATTAGTTAGATTGCTACTTTTTCTTGCATGTTAAGGAAATTTAGAGGCCTTCCAATTTTAAATTGTACACCATGAAAGTTGCGCTTTGTTTGAAGCAAATGAGATCTCGTTTTTATCTCAAATTATAGATCAATCATGGTCTTCTCTCACAATTTTGCGGTGAGCATCGGTGCTAAATTGATATTTGGTAGTGTTATGAAACACTTCCAAGTGTCCATTAATTACTAATGTCTTTCGTTGGAGCTAATTTTGAGCTGTAGATGGTTTTTTTTTGTTTTGAATTTCAGTACCCATATTCCGAGTGATATGCAAACAGAGTGGACTCAAGTATTCTACTATTTCTGTCTAATGTTCGCATGGAGGAAAGAACGAACAATTTATGAATACTTTGAATTTTTAATGAGCAGCCAGTATTTCTTCATTTCCACAGATGCTCGCTGCAGTGGTAGTGTCAAACTTATTCACCTGTACAGTGGGTTTCAGCTTGAGTCACTAATTAAATTCCTTTTTTCCAACATACTTTGTTAACCAGCTTCTCTAGACAAGACACAAATTGAGAGACTGGAAGAGGGTCATCACATGGAGTTTTTTTTTGGCTCTAATCACTTATTAAATTCTTTTTCTCTGGTGTAGTTTGTTAACCGGCTTCTAGACCAGACACATTTTGATATTGGCAGTAGGGGCCATGATTAAATGATGACAACCAATTTCTTCTTTGATTCAACTCTTCTTATATGATTAATGCACATTTAATAGTTTGTGGGCTTCATTTGTTGAAAACTTGTGTCAATCCTATTTGGTATCTCTTGACACATTTCTTAGGTAGAATTGTCTTTTACAGGCACTGTTTTCCTGATGTTCACATTCCTTATTTCACTGCATTTTACTATCATGTGTGTGGCATTTGTGATATTTCTCATTTTGAGTTTCTATTTCCAGGTTATTTCAACAATCCACAGGCCACAAAGCTGACCATAGATAGACAAAGCTGTGTACATACCAGAGATCTTGGATATTTTGATGAGGAAGGGCAGCTATTTGTCGTTGATCGTATTAAGAAGCTCAACAAGGACAAAGATTTCCAAGAAAGACAGACTAGCAATCATTCATGGATGACAGTGTAGACAAAATTCTTCTCAGAAACCAAGTTTCTTAAAACTGAATCATCAAACGTCTATCAATCCATTAACTTCGAGGATTTAAAGTCAGCTCTGTATCCTATTTTCTTTGCAACAATTTGGTGGAATGGTTAGACCAAATGGTACTTATATAATAGTTAGTATTACCCATTAAGCAAGCATGTAAAGAGAACATAGTAAACGTGTAACACACATTAAAAAAACAATACAATAATGATTTCAGCAATTAGTAAAACATTATGAATACAATGATCACCAAACCAAGTTTTTAACTTCTAGGGCACAATTAATCCTACAAGAATTGCTTAGTTGATATAAAAGAACAAAATAAGGCTTCTAAGAAATCACCTGGTTATTAAGGATAATTGATATGTCTCTAGAAACAGCCTGCAGTTGTTCACCACTTGACCCCTCCTCCAATTCATCATCACTATATCGCCCCAGCAGAACTAAAGGATTTTCACATTCGTTACCTCTATGCAACATATTAAAATGTTAAATACCTCGGGAAGCATCAAGGTATATGCTAGCAAAAACTAACATATGTTGAACAATAATTGAATGCATTTCAACTATTAAGCCCATGAATCAGAGGCCAAGAGGCAACGATTTGAAAAATCAAATAAAAAGCTGTTGGACAAATATGCCATCCTTCATCATAACCTGTAAAACGTTCAAACTATCAGTAAGGCATAAAGTTGAATAAGCCAGAGGCATACGAACCGAGGAAGGTAAAATATCCTTGTGGACTCTCCAAAATGCCATGAATGATACCTCCAGAAATGGGCATAACAGGTCAGAAGTATATCCAATAATTTACTGTGGCAGGGGTCCTTGTTGTAGTCTGGTCAGGAATTGAGTGTTCCCAATACCACAACCACATTCTGTAAACAAAATCTTTCAGGGTACAAACATGTCTTGTACTTAGTAACTTAATACAATTCCACCAATGTTATGCTGTCACATCATGTCTTCTCTACAAAGATCAGTCCTTTTGAGGAAAACTGCTGGAACCCACCTGAAGAAGAGGATGAATTGGGCAACCCAGCTTGGTTTTTGGTATCATCATCATCCCCTCCAACTTCATTTTGGGCAGAGAAGCCACCCAAATCTCCTGAAATTAAAGATCAAACCAGATTATCAGTTTATTATTACAATTGCTAGAATCTGTCAATCATCAGAAGGCAGAAATAAAAGGTAAAATTAATTCCTGAAAAAGCATATATCACTTAACTCTGATTCTAATTCTTTATCTAAAACTCATTGTGGCACCTAAATTAGAGGATCTTTTGATCGGGTTAATACTAATTGCTCTTCTACAAAACTGCTTAAAGGTTAGACACCATTCTGATACCACAACAGAAAATTAAAGAACAAAATTAGGGATTGAAACAAAATTTTTTCATATTAGAACTTGAAATAAGCCACTGGAAGGTCTATATAAATTGAAAATTTTTCCAAGTTACCAGAGGCAGGCTTACTCACATAATGTGCAAGTAAGATGAGCAAAACCATACAGTTTATTTAATTGGATGCTCAAATCTAACCGTATCTGTAGAGGGGGGAGTAATGAAGATTCCTATGTACTAATCTTGGATTATATTTCGTTTTTGCTCTCCTACAACGACATTTAACAAAATTCCCAAAAAAAGATTAAAGACCGGTATCTGAAAATGGCATCAGATTTTAAAAAATCAGCAGCAGCAATTAATCTCTGATCTCCATCGGTATCTGCAACTGCATAGTGATCATTGACCACCACTGCAGGATCCTATCCAAAAATAAGAAATATAGCACGTCTATCAATCAAGCTTTCATATGTGAGACAGAAGACATCAACCAATAAAGGATCTAAACTAGGTTGTTAAGACTTGAAGAGGCATCTGAAATGCATAGCAAAACTGGCATGTGCCTTCACCTCATCAAAATCAACATCACACTCGGTGGTAATCACACGAATCAAGTCAAATACAGATTTATTGGATGCAAGAATCAAATCATGACCAGCATCAACAAACTCCACTCTTGGAGCTGCATTAAGTGATCCTCCAAACCGTAACCCAAAAAACAAAATTATTCCACTTTTTCATAAGGAATTGAATAGAACCAAAACTATCAGTCAATTTATATCTGTAACTCATGAATAACCTCAATTACACAGTTTACAAGACAACAGAGAATCCATTTCTGGGAGCCAAAATGAAAAATCCAAAGATTCTGAGACATTGAGAACACAAAAATTTATACCAAGTCATCCACTAATACCGATATCCATGCAGACAATAACTAAATTTAAACACCAAGACAACTATATTTACAAAATCAAAATGAAGGAACAAGTACAAAAATTGAAAATTAGAAAGATGAGGCAAGGGGGGTGGACATACGATTGATGGAAGGTAAGAAAAAGATCAAGGCGTCATATAAGTACTGGCCATATCTCTACAAAGCGATCTTAGAGTCATCGAAGAGTTTGAAGTTGAGTTCGAATCCGCGGCTCTCCAGAGACTTGAAGAAGAGGGAGTGGGAAGATTTAACGGTGAAATCATCCAACAGAACCAAACTCGGCGATCCGTGGGGTTTTCTGGCCAAAATGAATTGCAGAGAACTGCCGGAATTGAATTGTGCAGTCGAGGAGAATCAAGAATCGGAAAATCCTCGACATTGTTTGATTTGCACTAGGGTTTATCAGACTCTTCAATCAGCTGTGACTCTGAGTCAAAGCATCATCAGTCTTCACTCAGCTATAACTATAACCGAGAGATCAGATTAAATTCCTACAACTTTAGGCTCGAACTAGTTTTGCTGCCCGTGCTTTGCACGGTTTGAAAATTTTTAATTTTTTGTTTATATTTAATTATTAGTTTATTTTATATATTTTTCTATGTAATTTGATATTAATATTTGATATTGTATATATATAAATATGTTGAACAATCTTATTGTAGAGTTGGTAATGAATAGTTTTGATTGTATTACCTCTTGATGAAATTTAATTTTTTTTGATTAAATTTATATTCTAATATTATTAAATTTAGATAGGTTTGATATATGAAAAGTTTTTTATGAAGTTTTTTGTTTTTTAAATTTGACTTAAAAATTTTTATGAAATTTATGTTTTGTTATGAATTATTTTTAACCAAATGTGTTTATATATTAATAATTACAATGTAAATATGATATATATTTTATGGGTTTTTGAGAAAGTGTTGTTGAATATAATGTTGATTTTGTTAAGGGCTTTTTTTTGGCCCAGTATTGGTGAAATGTAAGTCCGCCACAAGTAAGATTCTTAGCCAATGAAAAAAGCCCATTCGATTACATTGAATATCCACTGATGCTGTTAAATGAAGATTATTTAACGGCTGGTGATACAAAAAGGAAGATGTCATATTTTATTGATTTTTATGAGCCTTTTGTTGTCGGGGTAGTTGAATCTCGTGTTAAGTTAGGGTTACATGTGGAATTGTTTAAAAATTTTTTTAGGTTTTATAAATTTCAAGTTGGTGTGGATTGTCAAAATGTGATATATTTGTATTATGATACAAATAAAGTATTGTTGTATGTTCGTTTTGCTGAAAAGAAAACTATTGTTGATGTGATGCGTTTATCTGGTGGCAGTATATTTCATAAGGATAAGGCACTGGTAAAGAAGAGGTTGCGTTTGGAGGAAGCTGAGAATTGGAGCATAAATTGAAGCTGCTTCAAAGCAAAAAAATGCAAGTGGTTTTTTTCCTGGTAGTGTTTTGTTGTGATGATGTTTTTTAATAAGTAATTTAGTTACGGTGTAGTGATTTTTCAGTGTATGGTAGCTGATATGTAATAGTTAGTATGATTTTGATATTTGAATTTCTTTTATAATTACTATGGTTTCCAGTTTAAGTTTGTTTTTGGTTGTGTGATGGTTATAATAGTTAAGCTTGTTGTTGAATAGATTTGTTATTGGTCTTATCTAATTGTACTATCATGATTGTTGGTTCTTTAAAAAATCAGAAATAGTTTTGGTATCAATGATTGAGTAAATAACAAAAGGAATTATTAGAAGAATGGTTTTGGGCAAAAGCAGAAAGTATTTTTGTAATATGATGAATTTGACATTAATATGGGTGTGAAAGGAAAGATGGAAGTGTGGTAGTTGTATATTGCATGTGCATTTGTTGTTGGATTGTTATGAAGAAGCTGTACTTATCAAAGGTAGGAGAGGTGGAGGTTGATAATTGTGCAAATGAGATAGACATGTATTTATGATGTAGCTGGTCTAAAATGACAGATTTGAAAATAAGAGGATTGATATGGCTAAATTGATGAAATGTAATTGAGTTATTTATTTTTAAAATTCAATTTGAAAATCAAATATGATGTGAATGGGGTGTATGTTGGAGGGGATAATGATTCTTTGTTGATTTTTTGTTCATTATTAGCTGGATCAAAACTTTGTTGGTCTTGGTAATTATTGTTTTGTGGATATTTTTGAAAAATGAATGTTGTGACAAATATTTTAAAAAGGGCATTGATATAGGTAAAGGCTAGTATTTTCAAATACAAAAATTGCTTCTTTTTTTTTTTATTATTAATCAAAATTTTCTATGATAGGATTTTTTATTTTGCCTCTTTTATTTTAATTTTGTGCATAATGTTATCATTTTTATTTACCTTATGTTTTGAATGGACTCCTTTTGTTTTTTTATTCACAGGTTCATGTAATTTGAATAAACACTTCTTTGAAATCACCTCACAGTATTTGTTCACAGTATTTTCTCAGATCAGTAAGAGGAACAATGATGGAAATCTGAAATTCAAATATTAAGTCGATGAAATCTATGTAAGGTTCTTTCTCTTGATGATTGTTATTGTTGGTTGGGTATTTTCCATTTTTGTTTTTTAATAAAAATTCAATATAGTTTGTTTTTTGTTGTTGTATTTTAATTTTATGGATAATTTGGTCATTTTATTTAGCATAGTTTGTTTTCAATACACTGGTTTTCTTATTTTGTTACAAACATTGATTTAAATAGACAATCTGCTTTGTTTTTTGCATTAGAAATTTTAAGGGATTTTTTTTTTGTTATTTATATATGAAATAAGGTTTGTAATTCTATTTCTGTGCTAAGTATATTGGGGGTCTATATAAATATGATTGGGTAACCATTCGGTGTTTTGCAACAATGGTTTACTATCAGAAGTCCACATATGATGCACAATAACTGAACTGTTTTTTCATTATAGAAAAAGCATTTCATGAAACTTTCTATTTTCTAATAAATATGACTCAATGTTCAATCATCTATCTAGTTATTCAAGTATTGTATGAGGTTAATAATTTTAATTGTGTGCTAAGTATATTGGGTATCTATATAAATATAATTGGGAAACTAATCGGTGTTTTACAACGATAGTTCACCATTAGAAGCTCACGAATAATGCACAATAACTGAAGTGTATATAAATTATTGAAAAAATGTTTCATCAAGCTATTTGTTTTCTAAACTTTTGTTATTTAAATTCCTGAGAAAGTGTTTCATCAAGCGTTTCGAAACTTTTTTAAACTTTTGTTATTTATGAGTTTTTTTGTCTGTTTAGCATAGTTTGTTTTCAAAGCATCGGTTTTCTTATTTTGTTACACACATTGATTTAAATAGATAATTTACTTTTTTTTTGCGTTAGAAATTTTAAGGGATTTTTTTGTTATTTATATATGAAATAAGGTTTGTAGTTCTATTTCTGTGCTAAATATATTGGCTGTCTATATAAACATGATTGGGTAACCATTCGGTGTTTTGCGACGATGGTTTACCATCAGAAGCTCACGGATGATGCACAATAACTGAATTATTTTTTCATTATACAAAAAGCGTTTCATGAAACTTTCTATTTTCTAATAAATATCACTCAATGTTCAATCATCTATTTGGTTATTCAGGTATTGTATGAGGTTAATAATTTTAATTGTGTGCTAAGTATATTGAGTGTCTATATAAATATGATTGAGAAACCAATTGGTGTTTTGCGACGATGGTTCATCATCAGAAACCCACGTATGATACACAATAACCGAAGTGTATATGAATTATTCAAAAAGTGTTTCATCAAGCTATCTGTTTTCTAATAAAAAAGACCCAATGTTCAATGATCTAGTTGGTTATTTAGATATGCTATTAGTTTAGTAATTTTAATAGTGTGGTAAGTATATTGGGTGCATATATAAACATGATTGAGAAATCATTCGGTGTTTTGCGACGATAGTTTATCATCAAAAGCTCACGTATGATGCACAACACAATCTAAGATTTTGTATTCAAAATACAATTTGAAAATTCATTTCATTTCCTGTTTTTGGTTTTTACCAAGTTATCAAAAGTTTGTGTTAATAAAATAGAATATACTGGTGGATGTGTTTGTGGTTGTTGGTTTAACATAATTCTAATTGTTGGTTGGTGGGTGAGTGGGTTGATAGTTGATGGTGATTATCTTTGATTGACTATAATGCTTGTGCAAAGTATAGTCAAGATGAGTATTCTTGAGAACTAAAAATTTCTCTTTAAACAACTATCATTCCTATGAAGGTTGATTTAGCAATTACTGAATACGATTTCTTCTTCAACCATGTTCTTTCAATGGGTGAAGTTTTGGAAATGTCATGTGTATTTGATTGTGGCATTGAAAAGTTGATATGAACTCAGCACACAATAATGGCAATCTGAAATTCAAATATGAACTTGATGAAGTCTATGTAAGGTTCTTTCTCTTGATCATTCTTCTTGTTAGTTTTGTATTTTCCATTTTTGTTTATTGATAAAACTTCAGTATAATGCAGAAGATAAGCCATTTTATTGTAATTTAGTATTTTTTTTTTGTGGCATAGTTAGTTTTCAATGCATTGGTTTTGTTATTTTGTTACACACATTGATTTAAATAGATAATCTACTTTGTTTTTTGCATCAGAAATTTTAGGGGATTTTTTTTGTTATTTATATTGACATAAAGTTTGTGGTTCTATTTCTGAGCTAAGTATATTAGGTGTCTATATAAACATGATTGGGTAACCATTTGGTATTTTGCGACGTTGGTTTACCATCAGAAGCCCACGTATGATACACAATAATTGAACTATTTTTTCATTATACAAAAAGCGTTTCATGAAACTTTCTATTTTCTAATAAATATGACTTAATGTTCAATCATCTATCTGGTTATTCAGGTATTATATGAGGTTAATAATTTTAATTGTGTACTAAGTATATTGGGTGTACATAGAAACATGATTGGGAAACCAATCGGTGTTTTGTGACGATGGTTCACCATCAGAAGCCCACGTATGATGCACACTAACTGAAGTGTATATGAATTATTGAAAAAATGTTTCATCAAGCTCTCTGTTTTCTGATAAAAAAAGACCCAATGTTCAGTGATCTAGTTGGTTATTTAGCTATGCTATTAGGTTAGTAATTTTAATAGTGTGCTAAGTATATTGGGTGTCTATATAAACATGATTGGGAAACCATTCGGTGTTTTGTGATGATGGTTTATCATCAAAAGCCTATGTATGATGCACAACACAATTTAGGATTTTGTATTCAAAATACAATATGAAAATTCATTTCATTTCCTGTTTTTTATTTTTACCAAGTTATCAAAAGTTTGTGTTAAAAAAACACAATCTACTGGTGGACGTGTTTGTGGTCGTTGGTTTAACATAATTCTGATTGTTGGTTGGTGGGTTAGTGGGTTGATGATTGATGGTGATTGTCTTTGATTGACTATAATGCATTTGCAAAGTATAGTCAAGATGAGTATTCCTGAGAACTGAAAATTTCTCTTTAAGCAATTGTCATTGCTATGAAAGTTGATTTAGTAATTACTGAATATGATTTCTTTTTTAGCCATGTTCTTTCAATGGCTGAAGTTTCAAAAATATGATGTCTATTTGATTATGACATTAAAAATTTGATGTTTTTATAATCTAAGATATTGTTTTGATGACTAAGAGCCTAAGAGGATACTCTTAGTCGAAGTAAAGATGATCCTAACAGGAACAATAATGGCAATCTAAAATTCAGATATGAACTCGATGAAGTATATGTAAGGTTCTTTCTCTTGATCATTCTTCTTGTTGATTCTGTATTTTTCATTTTTGTTTATTAATAAAACTTCAGCATGATTCAAAAGATAAGCTTTTTTTTAGCATAGTTTGTTTTTAATGCATTGGTTTTGTCATTTTGTTACACAGACTGATTTAAACATGACAATCTGCTTTGTTTTTTGCATTAAAAATCTTAAGGTATTTTTTCGTTATTTATATATGAAATAAGGTTTGTGGTTCTAGTTTTGTGCTAAGTATATTGGGTGTCTATATAAATAAAATTGGCAGCTATTCAGTATTTTGCGACGATGGTTTACCATTAGAACCCACGTATGATGCACAATAACTGAACTGTATTTGTATTATAGAAAGAGTGTTTCATGAAACTTTCTGTTTTCTAATAAAAAACATCCAATGTTGAATGATCTAGTTGGTTATTTAGATATGGTATTAGGTTAGTAATTTTAATTGTGTGCTAAGTATATTGGGTGTCTATATAAACATGAGTGGGAAACCATTCGATGTTTTGCGACGATGATTTACTATCAGAAGCCCATGTATGATGCACAACATAATGTATGACTTTGTCTTCCAAATGTAATATGAAAATTCACTTGATTTATTATTTTTGGTTTTTACAAAGATAACAAAAGTTTATGTTAAAATAATAGAATCTACTGGTAAGGTTCTTTGTCTTCGTCATTGTTGTTGTTGGTTCTGTGTTTTCCAGTAACTTTGAAGTACTAGTTCTGTGCTGAGTGTATTGGGTGTGTATATAAACATGATTGGGTAACTATTCGGTGTTTTGTGATGATGGTTTATCATAAAAAATAAACCTATGATGCATAATAACTGAACTGTATTTGCATTGATGTCCGGTAGCAATTTAATTATTAACTTAATTATTGATGTCCTGTAATAACTTAATATCACTGAAATTCTTTTTGTTAAACTCTATCTCTTTAGTAGTTATGACATTATTAATGACTTGGATATGATGTATAGGAATTTTTTTGTTATTTATATGTAAAATAAGATTTGTGGTTCTATGTCTGTGCTAAGTATATTGAGTGTCTATATAAACATCATTAGACAACCATTCGGTGTTTTGCGAGGATAGTTTACCATAAAAAACCCACGTATGATGCACAATAACTGAACTATATTTGCATTATAAAAAAAGTATTTCATGAAACTTTCTGTTTTCGAATAGTTTGATTTTTCAGTTTAGTTTGTGGTTGTTGGTTTAACATAAATATGATTGATGTTTATCTTGATCATCATTCTTGTTAGTTCTATATTTTCCATTTTTGTTTAATAAAAATTCAGTATGATAGTTTTTTTACTTGTTCTATTCTAATTTAGTCATTTTTTTTAGAATAGTTTGTTTTGAATGCATTGATTTTGTTTTTTTGTTTCACAGAATGATTTAAACATAATAATCTGCTTTGTTTTTTGCGTAAAAAATCTTAAGGGATTTTTTTGTTATTTATACATAAGGTTTGTGGTTCTAGTTCTATACTAAGTATATTGAGTGTCTATATAAACATGATTGGGTAACCATTCGGTATTTTGTGATGATGGCTTACCATCAGAAGTCCACGTATGATGCACAAACACAATGTAGGAATTTTTATTCAAAATATAATTTGAAATTTCATTTCATTTCCTATTTTTGGGTTTTACGAATTTATCAAAAGTTTATGTTAAAGAAATAGAATCTACTGGTGGATGTGTTTTTAATGTGATAAAATTATTTGAGTTGTACTCTCTTTTTGAGATGGCAATTTGGAAGTCAGAAATGAAATCAATCCTTCGTCTTAAGATTATTCATGCTTTTTGCCATTTATTGTTCTTTATGAAATTTGTTTTTCGAATTAGCAACCCTCTTCCCTTACTTAATTCAAAAGGTTGTACTATTGTTGGTAGATGTCTGTGAGTTAACTAAAAGGATAGTGGATGTTATTGGATATCCAATCAATGTGACTGGAGTTTTATTTTGGATGTGAAAAATATATTCCTCAAGGAATTTGGCAAACATATATGTTGTCATTTTTTGTTTTGTCCAAATAAAGGCAGTTAGTTTTCAGGTGGTCCAAGCATGGTATTAAAATTGTTAAGTGAAGCTTTAATAATTTGCATTCACAATATTGGCAATCCTTTGAACATACGAGCCTTGTATAGGTTTTGTTGTTGGACATTGATTTATCGAACTTGTTTGTCAAGTTGTTTGATTTTAATGGCACCGTATCAATAATTGAAATGGACTTTTATTGCTTGTCTTATATAAAGTAAGACACAATAAGAAATGAATTTCATTATACTTCGATATAATAGTCACATAATAAAAATACACAGTAGATGAAGAATCAAATGTATTAAAGATTGGTATTTACAATCCCCTGTAGCTCGTATTATTTTCCAAAAATGACATTTCCTGTGTAATAAGAATCAGTGGAACAAAGAAAGGGTTAGAATGTAATAGCTAGACATATGAATGTAATATTAAAAGACACTTACATGATGGTAGATTGTGAAAGACTTCTGGATACACAATATTCTGAATTCTACATCATCTTCCAATGCTAGGATCTTCAATCCATTTGGATTCTTTACTCTTGAAACAACAACATAGAGTTGGCCATGGCTGAAAATAGGCTTTGGTAAGTATAATCCAACATGTTCCAAGGTTTGTCCTTAACTTTTATTGATTGTCATTGCATAGCATATTTTTATTGGAAATTGCCTCCGTCACATTACAAATAGTAATTTGGTTTCTGTTGGAGACATATCAATTCGTGGGATGCATTTGCATTCTCCAATATGTAATCCCGAAATGATTTCTGCCTTAATTACAAATTTCCCTGTTTATGTTATGATCAGTCTTGTTCCATTACACATTCCTTCACTTTGGTTTAGATTTCGCAACAGCATGATTGGTACTTCTACTTTTAGTTCGACTTTATGGTCTGGAATGCCTACAAATTGTAAGCTATTTAAGAATTCTGTTGGATACAAAATATCTTCTCCAACAACATTTCCAATTGATTTATCAATGACATCTGAGCTCTTGTACTATTGCAATTCCTCTAGAATCATTTGCATTATGAAGGAATTAAACTAACCAACTATTTCATTTCTTGGTGTTAGTATCGCTCTGTTCATTAGATATTTCTTATCAGATCTCAGAGCATCGAAGTCTTCATAAACAGAATAAAAAATTGCTTTCACTGGATTTTGTGTTTCCTGACTTGTAGATTTCTCTGGTATCTTGATCCAACATGCTTCTTCATCAGTTGTTCTTGAAATTAAATGCTCAATACCATTTCCAATTCTTAGAATCCAATCTAAAAAATCTTTGAATGTTTGTTCTTCTTCATTTTCTGATGAAGCATTCTGGAGATGCATATTTTTTGTTAATGTTAAGACCTATCAAGATATGAAAAATAATAAAATGTTACATATAATGAATTAAGTATATATTGTAATGTAATTTGTATTGCTAAATTTACCTCATAGTTATTCCAAATCTCTGAATTGTTAACTACCAAGCTTACAATTTCTGACCTTGTACCTTTGGGTACTACTGGGAGTATTTATCTAAAATCACCTCCAAGGAAGACTGTTTCGCCACCAAAAGAATATTCTTCTTTGAAACCTGGGGATCCCCTTAGTATATCCTTCATTATCCTATCTATTATTTCAAAAATATTTTTATCATTCATTGGTGCTTCATCCAATATAATTAATAAGCATCTCTGTACCAATTCAGCCAATTGAGTTCCTTGTTTTATCAAATAGGTAGTATCTCCACTGCATTTTAATGGGATTTTGAATATACTATGAGCTGTTCTTCCACTAGGTAACAGAAGAGCTGCTATTCCTATAATTTGTCATGAATAGAAGCATCATTATGAAGTAGTTATTTAGTAATATAAATTTTATGATATAGTACGTTCTTTTCTTTTACCTAACAACGCAACAGCTAAGACAATTTTTGATTCTGATCTTAATCTTGTAATGATTGTTTTGTAAGCAAATGTTTTTCCTGTTCTACCATACTCATAAAGGAAAAACAGAACAGGAAAAACAGCTTAGACTCATTCTTTGTCGCTGCATTGACAACTTTTTCATAAACACTTCTTTGTTCTACATTAAGCTGAGAAAACATAATGTCATGTTCCTCTTGTAGATCATTTATGTCATATGAAATCTTTTCCCTCAGCAATTTCTTGTTGAAATCATGCAGCATTCCTTCATCGATCATGGGTATCCCCTAAAAATCACTTAATGATTTGCCATATCCATGTAACATTTTTTAGATGTGACAAAGAGTGAAAATTTTCAGCTACTCTTCACTTAGTCTCAATCTCGGTGATTTGAAAATCTTTCATTGCTTATGTAGTATATCATCACCTATTTTTGTCCAATTTTTTCCCCAGAATTGTCTTATATTCAAAACTTCACAGAACATAATTATCAAAACAAACAATTCTCTTAGTTTGCTTCCTATGGCCCAATGTGCTGCTTCCTCAATTGTATCATGCCACTCTTTATCTTCTTGTAATAGACCAAAAGAATAGTAGGCATCCTTAAATGATGCATATGTGACACCATTTATCTTGTGGATATTCTCAAATGATGTAGGACCTTTCACAACATTCAGTAACATCCTTAGAAAATACCTCTCGCCAGTGGTTGGGGCACATATGTAATTCTTCCAATGCACCTCTTTGTTTTCCTTTTTTTTCCCCATGATTTTTCTGGTCTATTCCACGTGTATTTGCTTGGGAATTCTGCATAACCTAACTGTCTTGCTTCTGGATCAGTAGCATTTTTGGCAAATCATTCAGTTAGCATAGTTTTCCCAGTATTTTCTCTATCAACAATTTGTGGCAATAGATCATCATCTTTGAATCTGAGCAATTGTTCACCATCAAGATGTACACACAATCTTTCTACTACTGGTATTCTAAAATGTATATCAAAATATAAAATCTACCAACAGGCCTTACATGGAAATAAATATCGACAGTCTAAAAATGCTCTGATTTCACCATTTGCTACTTTTGAATTGTTTTTAATTACTGTAGGATTTGATGGGTTACTTACAATCATAGCTTCAATTCGATCAAAGCCTTTTGCAATGTATTTGAATAGATACTTAATTACTTTTGATTGATTGCAAACTTCAACATTGATATGACTTTAATACTTGAGCAACAAAAACCCGTTGTAAGGCATCATATACCTATTATCCAATTTGATTCCACGCTTTTTCACAAACCTATTATTGCATCTTTGTTTGTATAAGCAATAACCATTACTATCAATGTTTATTTCAGGCTGGAAATATTTTGGAAAGTGTTTTGAACATGTATCTGTAAAAATATTTAGCTTTCATTAAACAATATTTGATAATTAACAAAATATTGCATTTATTTGATAATCAGGGGAGCGTAAAAATACCATTACTCATGCACAGTGAATTTGGATTTGCTAAACCACATGGACCATGCATCATGAAATTTGAAACTGCTCTGTAATAATGAGGATCATGGACTGGATCAGGTATTTCCACACTGATAATTTTGTCTATATCCTTTGTCTTATGTCTTTTTATTGTCTCATCTAACCAAAACAACATATGAGAGTATGGTAATCCTCTCTTTTGGAATTCAATTGTGTATATAACTATATAGATATAAAAATTACGTTCTTAGTTAAAATGGATTGCATTCAAAATGTAACTAAAGTAATTAAATTGGAAAGAAGTTTAGAAATAGTAGAAACCTGCTTGAACGGGACCAAAAATTTTGTTCTTGATGATATCCTTAATCATTGCATCTAGCTTTATCTTGAAAATGCATGTTTCAATATCTGGACGATTTTCAACCTTTTGACCTCTTTTTTGCTTCAAGTAAAACTGGATTTCATGCCAATTTGGGTTTGCTACAAATGTAATAAACAAATCTGAATTCCTGTACCTTCTATAGATTGCCATTGCATCTTGGTAATTTTGAATCATGTAACGTGGACTACCTGTAAAGGTTGATGGCAAAATTATTCGCTTTCCAATTTTCTTTGAATCAATATCACCTTTCTCTACAACATCTTGTATATTTTGATAAAGATCACTTCTCAGTTTTCCTTGATTTCTTCTTATCCAATCCAATCTTTGTTGCTTAATCGCAGTATAACAATCCACTACAAATTGTTGGAAAAGCCGACCTCCCAGTGTAATATTACAAAGTACATCTACTGTGTCTTGGATTAGATAAGAATAAAACTCATTCATTGTTACAAATCTCCTTTTTGTCCAATTCTTCTATCTTTTTTCTACATATTCTATCTCTATATCGAAGCCACCTTCTCCATATAGAAATAATAGTGGATACTACAATGCCATAAATAAAAGGTGCCAACAACTGATCCTTTTCAAAGAACCATTTCTTGCTTGAACAATAATGTCTCAATCCAATGATTTGTGTTCAAAATCACCAATTATCAAACCTGCAACTTCATTGCATTGCACCTCATTATATTCTCTTTTCTTCTTTGAATAATGACCTTTTATTTTTAAGCTCAAATTCTCAATATCACAATCCTTGAATCACTCTCTTGCCATTCGAAATGCTTGTATCAATATGTTATTAAGATCAAATATCTCAATGAAAGATTGAATAAGCTTCTTATCCAATGCATCATTATATTGTTTTTGATTGACAACATCCAAGCGATTTTGAACCTTATTAGCAGTGTCATGCACATATAATTGACAAAAACTTGGTTTTTTTCTATTTCAGGAAGAAGTGTACCAATTCGATGGTGGTTTTGACCACAAATTCGAAATACATATGGTGTGGAATTTGTGTTGACTCTTTGATCAATATGACCTCCAGTTGAAGTCATGGCAAACATGGAATTATAAGCTCGAATATTCTCAAAGAATCCATGGTTGATGCTGTTATCTTTGCAAAGAAGCAAACTTTTGAGTGGTTCAGACCATTCCTTGTTCACTGGGAATTTAACCTTACCATGCCTACAACATATTGTAAACTTCGAATATAGGTAATCTTTCTGGCTTTTTAGTCTTTCCTCATACCAAAAAATAGCACCACTATGCTTACAGCTATAATTTGGTTCTTTATAACGTGACATGATTAACATTGTATCTTTTGTAAAAATAGTAAATTTATATGTTAATTAATTAAAAATTTAATGAATTAAGAAAGCCTTTAAAATTACCTTATGCAGCAAGCTTTTTCTTTTATTTTTTATGAGTTGGAGAAGTCTTGTTGGTAGCTTCACTATTCTTGTGTTGTTCATTTCTTTTCCTTTTCCTGTTCTGACCTGTTTTTGATTTCATCTTCAGGTGATCTGCATGGTTCTGTTGTCGTGAAGCTGGAGGAATTCTTTGCAATTTCAATACTCTTCGATGTCTAAGAATATTTGTCCTGTGTAACTAGGCTTGTCTTGAAGCAGTAAATTCTACTATTTAGTAATTTTAGGAAAAAAAATATTTAGTTTAACAAATTATTATTGAAATAGTAGATGCAGTAGGAGTATAAAATTTGCCTGTACCTGGATTCATCTATCAGCGAGATATTGTTGGTATAGTGTTAGAGTTTTTTTTGTAAAGTTGGAATTGCTGTTTGGATTTTTTATTAATTAAAATTTCTGTATTTCTTTATATATATGTATATAGCATTATGTATATACATGTATTGTAAAGTTAGTGGAAAGGTTTTTTTTTGTATATACAAAGCAATTAAGTATATAATTTAATAAATTCATTAGAAGAGTTGAAAAGTTTTTTTGGATTCATAAACAAAGCATTTATATTTTCTCGAGGTGTATTGGAGAATATGAGACGTGTTTCATATAAGATTAATTTTTCTAATTTTAAAGTAGCGGATACGTATAATTTTTATTGTGCTAATGGGATCCTAGTTATTGGAAACAATACCATTTATGCGAGACAATTTGCTTTGTAAAGTAGCCATTTAATGTCTTTAATAGATACTTAAAAAATTATTTTTGCTAGAAGTACAAGGCATTTTTAATTTTGATTGATTTGCAATTTGTATAGACGAGAAAAGAAACATACAATACATGTGCATGTCAAATTCGATGAGTTCAAAGAACTCTAAATCCCGGTTATTGGAAACAATACCATTTATAGGAGACAATTTGCTTTGTAAAGTAGGCATTTAATGTCTTTAATAGATACTTAAAAAATTGTTTTTGCTAAAAGTACAAAGCATTTTTAATTTTGACTGATTTGCAATTTGTATGGATGAGAAAGGAAACATACAATACATGTGCGTGTCAACTTGGATGGGTTCAAAGAACTCTTATTAAAAAAAATGAAGTTGTAGACTTCTTCAACTGAAGTTACTACTGCTTACATAAACCCAATGCCTCAATCCTTTAAGTCAAGTTCCATATTTTAATCGATTTTTATTATAAAGATTGCACCCTTGTTTGGATGATGCATCTCTTCGTATGGATGATGCTTTTCCAGTATGCAATATTATTAGTAGTTTGAAGGATCCACCTCACAATTTTCATTTACAAATAGAGTCTTGAGAATGGTTGTGTTTCAAAGCTTCAAAAGGTAATCATCTAAAGTCCATTATAATTTTCTTTGGGAAAATTAATTATGAAATCTGAGAATGAAAACAACATTCTCATGAGTCGCTGATTGTAAAAAAATTGGACTTATTAAAGGTAGAAACTAGACTTATCAAAGGCAGGAGCATATGGCTCATATTTTGATAAACTAACATTTAGTTACAAAATCAAGATCATCCAAGTCTTATTTTTTTTCAAACACTTGTCTTATCAATATCATGCTCTTCTCCAACAGCTTCAAAAAATATTTTTTCCCTCTTAGCTTTTCCTTCATTGGTGGTGTCACAGTTGCAACGTCACCTACAGTATCAATACCATCCCCCTACTGGATTTCTTCCTATAGTTTTAGCATTTCAAGTGTTAGGAATGTAACCGAAATATTATGGTATCCAAAATTGTTTACATAGTGTTAAATTCATGGTCTTTTACCTTATCTTTTCTTCCATTCTTCATTTCACTTGGTAAGTACAATCTTATGGCTGTAAAATCCTCCTTTTGGGTTCCCAAGTTGAACATATTTACTTTTGCCTGGAAAACATATGTGCCACCAATATTGTGTTCAATGACTTCAGGAAGAGGTTCTCATCTGTCATCCTATATTCCCATCACAACAATGCTAATTTATATAAAAAATCTGAAAATTCTTGGCATCATGATTTTTCAAAACAAAGTTATTAACTTACATCTATTTATTTTTCAGCAAGCTCAGATGCAGCAATATTGGTTAATTTTTCAACATCCTTATCAAACATAGTGAACCAAGACTTTCTTGTATGATCACTAACTTCCATCTCCACACGGTACCTTCACCAAATGAAATCATATTAAACACTAAAAACAAATTCAAAGAGATTCAATTTTGAACTATATTCTATCTTGATAAAAATTGTACGTACCTTATTAAAGGCGACTTTTCCATTTGATGACAGCTATCACAAAAAAACTCATCATCCACTAATTCAACTTCTGATGGCATTTTGAGCAAGAATTAAATCGCCATCCACATGTTTCATCAATTGAAGAAATTGTTCCATATCAATAAAAAGGCTTTTCCTATATACAATACATATCATAGATTGAGTTTGTCTTGGGCATGATATTTTAATTTGAATGATTGTTTTGACAATGTCATTGCTCTAGCAAATTAGCTTACCATATCTTCAACATGATCTAGTAGCAATTTAATATCACTGATATTTTTTTTGTTGGACTGTATCTCTTCAATAGTTATGACATTATTGATGACTTGGATATGCTCTATAGGAAAAACATCGCCACGACTAAAGCTATATCAGTAAAGGACAACTGCTATTACACTTACTTATATTACCATTTAGTTCAATATATATCCTCAAATAGCCCTCTAGAAATATGTAACATGCATCATTCAGAAATAAATGAAAACATTTCAGCTATCTTAAACAATATATTACTGTTTCAACTTAATTGCTTTGCATATACAAATATTCCATTTGAAATGACTGTAACATGCTCCAAAGAAATCTTTGTAATTCAGAAATAAAAATCCACCCAACATCAGAAAAATCTTTGTGCTTCGAAGAATAGAAAATGCTTCTATTTCATGACCTATATTTCATCTTTTGCGTCATCAAATAAAAAAAGTAGTTACCTCTATCGCATGAGCTTTACCTCGGGATAATCAAGATTGACAAATATCTTTGTTGCACTATACGATGTTACTCGAAATACGACCTACAAAAATAATTCGAAATTAGATTTGGAAACAATTCAACTACCTATTATGATTCAAAACATTATCCTCTTACCCTGAAAACGTTGGATGATTGTGGATGTGATAATCACAACATATAATTCCGTTTCTAGGTCCAATTAATCACGCTTCAACATCTTAGCAAACGATTCCCATAGAGTAACATGAACTTTTCCTTGCCTAAATAAAATAACATACACAACATTAAAGTATCTACTATTGATATTAATACACATGTGTTCATCATGTACGCTGGAATATAATCAACTTAACTGTAAATCTTCTAATTCAACATACAGTATTGCAATTGTCTGTGTCTGTCCATGTTTTTCAATTTTCTCAAATAATCCACAGAGACGTCCTACAATATCTACATGAAGGAGAAACGATTCTCAACCATTCCTGTTCAATTCAACCATGACATAAAGAAGCACTTACCAATAAAAAATCCGCTTTGATCAGCACTTCTTTCATGTTGCTCAAAAGGAATGAACATAAATTTATGCATTGAAATTCTAGGTAATTTATCAATCATTTCATCCAAAGTGGTTCCAGAATGAAATTGTATAAAAAATTTCTAATCACACATTTTCTATTTGGCTTTATATTCCAGAACACAAAATTTTTTTTGCATATAATACTTCCCTTCTTCAATTGCACCGCGGAACTCATTTGCATTTTTGCTCCTAATGATCATATGTATAACGGTTTCCTGCACAGCAAAAACATTCATCCATACTCAAGAATGCAGAAGATGAAAGAAATAATTGAACACCACAACTAACAAACCAAATCATACATGCTTGTCAATAGCAAAAAATTCTATGCTCGTGAATTCTCCTCCCTTTTGTGCATTAAAAGCTTCCCATATCCTATCTACACAAAATCGAATTCGATTCTTTTGATATTGCCGACTAATATCCTTGAACATCACAAAATTCACCTTACTCCCACTCATCTTGTTATGTCACTGCAAAGCTCATTGAACAGACTACTTCACGACTCAGGAAAACAACCGTTATATATAGACATCTGGGGAAAAACCCTTGATATGCCACTATCAATCCTATCCAAAATACGAAGAGATTTTGTTCAATTTCAAACATGAGTCTTTTAGGATGCAAAGCAAAAGAAAGATATTGTTGAAATTGAAACATAAGACTTTTAGAATCCAAATAGTTTCACCGCAGCATTAAATAGCATCTTAAATGACAGGAAACCTAGAGTGCAAAAAGAAACAAATCAATCCCTAACTATTGGGGGTGCGAATCAATTTTAATGCTTCGGCGATGAATTCAAGCAACAAAACTAATAAGCTTCGGCGATGAATCTCAACCAATGAAACCATGTGCATTGAAAATAACGAAGACTCTTTACTTAGACAGTGAGAAAAAACCTATACATCAGACTTTTAGAATCCAAATGGTTTCGCCGAAGCATTAAATCGCGTCTTAAATCACAGAAAACCCATAAAGCAAAAAGAAACGAATTGAATCCGTAACTATTGGGGGTGCGAATCGATTCTAATGATGCGGCGATGAATTCGAAGCAACAAAACCAAGAAGCTTTTGTGATGAATCCCAACCAATGAAACCAAGAAACCTAAACTGTTATAAATATCACAATTTACCTCATAAAAAATCTCCTCTGATGAAAATAAGAAAGAGTCTTTATTCACACAATGAAGGGAAAAACCTATACAATGAAACCTATGAATCAAACCCAAACCCTCAAACCCAAATCCATACCTAGTTAACAGACCTAACAACAAAGCTAAAAGAAAACGACAAACAACTTCACAAACAACTTCTCTGGTCCACCAGTCAACACGTTAACAAAAATCACCCAATTAAACTAAAGCTGCTGAGGTGTCAAACCCACATGACTTTACCCCCTAACTTTACTACTTATTAATTTGGAGATCAGAAGAAGGGAACGACAAAGTTGGGAAACAAAAGGGAAAGTTAAATTTGGTGCAAAAATATTTTTGGGAAAAATTTTGGACTCCTTTTAGCATCTATTTTGGCACCTTTATCTTTTATTAATTTTCTTTTAAATTAATAAAATTAGATTTAATTTTTTAAATTTTCTTTAATTTTCTTCTTTTAAATAAAATTATACTTAAGTTTATTTAGTGAAATTATACTTAAGTTATAAATATATTAAATATTTAATAAATGTTATTAAATATATTTATCATTACATTTAACTTTAGATTTTTTCAAAACTACAACATTTAGTATATTTGCAATATGTATTGTAAAATAAATGGCATAATAATTGTTTATTTTAGCATTTAAAAAAATGTGTTATTAAAATTATTTTGGGCAAAAATAATTTTTTGTTATAGTGACACCGCTTGACAAACATAATAGTCAGAACCCATACTACATTCATAAATGTAACTATATCAAATTAACAATCCAATCATTAAATTTGTTAAAATTATTAAAAAAAAGTATTATGACTAAATTTGAAAGCAATCGAATATATTTTGTTACATAATATATATATATATATATATATATATATATATATATATATAAGATTATAACCTAATACATTTACAAAGATAAGCGCGTCAAATTATTGTTCCAACCTTTAACTTTTTTTAAATTGCTAAAAAAAAAAAGTGCTACGAGCAAATTCAAAGGCAATCATATATATTTTACTACATAATCTAATATAATCTCTACATAAAAGTCCAAAACCTAACACATTTTTCAACATAAACACATCAAAGTAACGATCTAACCGTTAGATTTGATAAAATCACTAAAAAAAGTGTTATGACAAAATTTGAAGGTAATTGGATATATTTTTCAACATATCTAGCATAATCTCGATATAAAAACTCATAACCTAACACATTTATAAATATAAGCATATCATATTAATGATCCAACTGTTATATTTGTTAAAATTGCTATAAAAAAAGTATTATAACCTAATTTGAAGATAATCAGATAGATTTTGCTACATAATCTAACATAATCTCTATATAAGTGCTCAAAACCTAATGCATTTATAAAGACAAGTATATCAAATTAACGATCCAACCGTTAGATTTGTTAAAATTATTAAAAAGCATATTATGAGAAATTTGAAGGTAATCAGATATATTTTACCATATAATCTAGCATAATTTCTCTATAAAAGCTCAAAACATAACACATTTGTAGACATAAACACATCAAATTAACGATCCAACAGTTAGATTTGTTAAAATCTCTAAAAAAAATGCTATGACTAAATTTAAAGGCAATAGGATATATTTTTCCGTATAATCTAGTATAATCTCTATATAAAAGCCCATAACTTAACACATTTTCAAAGATAAGCATATCAAATCAATATTCTAGCAATTAGATTTGTTAAAATTATTTAAAAAAAATATTATGACCAAATTTGAAGGTAATCAAATATATTTTACCACATAATCTCCATATAAAAGCCCATAACTTAACACATTGACAAAGATAAGCACATTAAATTACTGATCTAACCATTAAATTTGTTAAAATTGCTAAAAAAAAAAAGTATTAGAATCAAATTTGAAGGTAATCAGATATATTTTGTCACATAATCTGGCATAATCTTTATATAAAAATCCAAAATTTATGATCCAACCGTTATATTTGTTAAAATTACTAAAAAAGTGTTATAACCAAATTTGAAGGGTAATCAGATATATTTTTCTACATAATCTAAGTATAATCTCTATATAAAAGCTCAAAACTTAACAAATTTACAAAAAAAAAAAAAAAAGCGCATCAAATTAATAATCTAACCATTAGATTCGTTAAAATTACTAAAAAAAATAATATGAACAAATTTGAAGGTAATCAGATATATTTTACCACATAATCTAATATAATTTCTATATAAGAGCCCAAAACCTAACGTTTTATAAATATACGCATACTAAATTAATGATCCAATCTTTAAATTTGTTAAAATCACTACGAAAAGTATTATAGCCAAATTTGAAAGTAATCGGATACAATTTGAATTATTATTGAAGTATTTTGTTGTATATATATACAAAACACACATACATAGAAGTCATGTTTATTCCTTCTCTCTTGGTTAAAACTAAAAAAAATACAAATTTTATAAATATAAAATAATATGTTTTATCTATCTAAACCCACTGCCCTAGTCCCTAAAAAAAAATGCATAACTTATTTAGCAAATTTAAAATGTAACAATAATATCCCTCCCCATACCATAGTCACTAGACCACAACCACAAAACGGAGTATATTAAAGTTTATGTACTTTCCCTTTCTATTTTTATTTCTCTTTTATTGATTGTAGAAAGTATATTTTATTTTAGTTAAATAAAGTAAGATAAAAAGTGTGCATAGATATTTGGTCCCAAAAATTATATATAAATGAATAAAATAGTAAATATAAAGATTTAAACCACAACCTCTTGAATATAAACGATTACCTTAACCACAGTGTCTAATGATAGCTTTATTTTATGTTTCCATTTTTAGTATTTGATAAAATAAGAAAATGTATTTTTTTTCCCTATAGTTTAGTAAAACTGTGAGTAGTTAAATTCCTTTACCAATAATTTTAAATTTCTGTGGTAAAAAATTATTTTTACACAGCAATTTTTAAATCTGTGGTAGAAAAGAACTTTTGCCAACAGAAATATAGTCGTGACAAAATAAAGTGTTACAAAAAAAAAGTTTATATTTCACGGAATTCAAAATTGTAGTAAAAACTAAGTTTTTACCACAGATTTTACTATGTTGTAAATAAAAGTATAGCCAAAAGCCATTTTTTATTTTTTTTTTGTAGTGGATTGGAATTATTTTCTTTAGAATGTAAAAAGACTATTTCAATTGCTATTTAAGCTTGTGCATGCTAGTGATTAAATAGTTTTCGATAAATTTTAGGTGCTCAGTTACCATGCACTTTAATTGGGTATCGTGCACCTCTAATAGAGCAAAATGTTACTTCTTAGCCTGAAACTAGTATAAAAAGATAATATCTTCCTATTATTACAAAACTAGGGTGGTACCCGTGCGTTGCACGGGGTATTGATCATATTATCTGTTATTATTATGAAAATAATTTTTATTGAAATATTATTAGAAATAGAATATTATTTTTGAGTGCCCGATATTTTTATAGTTCTGAGCTATGGTAAATTTTTTTTTTCCATTTTTTGAATCAAACTTTGTGAAATTGCAAACGGGGATTTTTGGTTTTTGGGAGTCTTGCTTTATAGTAATAGATAATTTATGGTATATTTAAATATATAATTGTTTTAAATAAATTTATTTAAATATAATGAAATTAAGGTGAAATTTAAATAGCCGAATTAATTTTTAAGAAATGATAATTAATTAAAATTTAATAATTATAATAACGAAGGCAAAATTTCACCTTAATTTAAAAAAAATCTGAAACGCAAATTGGGCTAAATGATTAAGTCATGATCTAAATGGATTAAATATGCATGTTTAAATATTAAGCTGAAATTGTTTACTTAAGAATTGAATATGATAACAAATAAATAGTAGGAGTGTATGTATTAAATTTATAAATATGTGCGACAACTAAATGGTTAGATTATCCATTATAATCATAGAAGTTGTATTGCATACATAATTGGTTTGTTGTTACTATGAGTTGTTCTCATCTTTTTATTGTGTCAAAAGTTATTTTGAAGAATTTTCAATTCCTTTTTGTTATCAACTTTGTTAAAGCAGCTCAGAAAATCTTTGCTCGAGGGCATATTGTTTTAACAATATTTTTGGATTGAAAGACTTAGAATCAAAAGAGATAAGCAGAAACAAATTTAGATGTTTAGATTAATTTTTATCAAATGAAAGGAAAACATAAAGGAATTAAATGAAGACTTGTGTTTAATTAAAATATTTTAATTTGATTTCTATTCAAATGTGGAAGGAAAACAGATTAATTTTTAGAATTCCCGTCCAAACTATCGACTTATCCAAATCAATTATATTGGATTAATAGTATTATATTTAAAAATATTTTATAAAAATTTAAAAAAATTAAAAGATATATTAATTATATTTTTTGTTAAAAAATGTAGAACAATATTTTTAAAAAATCACAAATAAATATATAAATTTTTTAAAATACTAATCAATGTAAATATTTTTTAAAAAATTAAAATTTCCATTATTTATTTTAACTAATAATTTTAAAAAATTACAAATAAATATATAATTTTTTTAAAAAATACTAATCAATGTAAATTTTTTTTAATATTAAAATTTTCATTATTTAATAATATTTTTTAAATTCAGATAGCTCTTATCTGATAAAAAAATATAAAAATTATCTGAATTAATTGAATTCATAAATATAAAAATTATCTTCATTCACTGAATTTACATAAATATTATCTAAATTAATTGAATTCATAAATATAAAAATTATCTTCATTCATTGAATTTACATAAATCAAATGAATATATTTTTTGTTTTCCAAGAAAATATTAAGAGCATTTGGATTCATTGAATCCTAACCTTTATTTGAATAATTAATTCATATGATTTTTTAAAAAATAATATAAAAGTTATCTTAATTCATAAAAATCAAATGAATTCAAATAAATTTTTGTACAGAAATTATCCTATGCAACGCACGGATACCAACCTAGTATATAAAAATAATCACAAAAAAATCAATTAAATAATTTTCGAAATTTCTTGTATTTTTAAGAATAATCCAATTCTATTTTATTGGTACCTAAGCACAACATTAGATAGAGGAACCGCAGCAAACACACAGAGACAAATGACGGTGTCCCACGTTTGCTCTCTACGCTTTGCATCACTAAAATATTCCTAACTCCCCACCCCGCGACCCGGATCGATCTCCCACCCCCAAACTCTCTCTCATCTTTAAACCATTTTCCCAATCTCCACCGCCGCTGGAAACCGCTTCGTATCCGCCGGCACTGTCTTGGGAATCAAACCTCCGTCTTTTATCTGCTTATCCATAAGTTATTGTACTTGAGTCACAGCGATCGCGGTTGGCGGAATGAGTAACGGAGACTTGCTTCAAATTGAACCTCAAGAGCTTCAATTTCCATGTAATCTATCTGACTCTCTCTGTCTCCGTGTCTTGAAGTCTCTGATGGAGTAAACAGTCAGCAGAGAGCTGCTCCGTTTCTTCGACTGTTTGGGGCGGCGGAGTGTGAGCAGACTTATGGGTTCTTGACCTGCACCACTACTATCGTGGGGAATTTGTTTTTGATTGTTGTTTATGGTTATCTTATGTTTCTTGCTGCGACGTATTTGTCTACTGGGAATGAGCTTTTGCTTGAAATACTTGGTTTTTATTGTAAAGTTAGAAAAGATTTACTTGAATTTGGTTGATTGTGTAATTTTGTGTTGTGCGAAGTGTGCCTGAATTGGTGTTTGGTAAAGATATGAATTTTGTAAGTTTTTGGTACTTCAATTCTTATTTTGATTTTTTTGAAGTTCCGATGATCTCGTGGGCTTCGATTGCTGGCTTTGATTTTCGGGATCTTTTCTTTGTTCATAGATAGCAATAGTCTGATCTTTCTTCTTCCCCTTTTGTTTATTTATTTTTTCCTTGTTTGGATGGTCAGCAAAATTCTTTGTGTAGCTTATGTGCTTGAGTTGATCTCCACGCTTAGTTTACTTTTGGTTATTGGTGTTAGACTGAATGGTGTTTCTGTCCCTATTTTCTTGTTGGATCTTCACGTTAGAAGGTTGTAAAAGCATACGCTTGTTGGACATTGCTATTATTTTAATGTGTAATTCATGTGTACTTACGGTTTTACAGAACTTGTGGATCTCTAGCATATTTGTCAGGCCTGTTTTCCCAATTATATTATATCTGCATTGTTTCATGTGAAATCTTCTGGGGAGCCAATTTACAATTTACACTTTCTGCTATAGTAGCCATCTGATCAAAGAGTTCATTTGTTGAGGTCCTCACAAAGAATGGCGACTGAAGTGACGAAAGGACAGGGTTTTTGGCTGCAATAGATCATAGTGGACACTGAAGCTCATTTGCAATGTGGATATCACGTCAGCCATGACTGGGGACCAATTATTGCCGTATTCACAACATTAGGCCTCCTAGATGGGTTGGTATTGGCACCTTCTGCAAGAAGCGAATTTCCAAGTACCATCAACACCAACATCCAAAATGACTTCATTGTTAATGCTGCGCAAGAGGCTGACTGCAACAATAGAGTAGCTGCTGCTCCGTTCAACAACAAAAGAACCTTTATTGTGCTGCTTTTAACCTGGCATCCCATCTTTCCTTCTAATTTCTATAATCTCTGCTTGTCTAAAAGAGAATATAAGCTTGAAGCTATCGGGGTGATTTGCAGAGTGAATTTAGGCATATATTTATAGAGTCTTTTCAAATAAAGTGCTACTGGAAACTAAGCAATGGAAATTGATTCATTGAATTCAGATAAGTTTTATCTTATCTGACTTCAATGAATTCAGATAACTCTACTATTAAAAAAAAAAACTCTTAAAATTTCTTCACATGAAAAATTAATTTTTAAAAATTCTTAAATTCAATGTCCTATGTGTCAATATAGGAGATTGCCATATGTTATAATAGGAGGCTTCCGCAGCTCCTATTATATATATATATATATATATATATATATATTTGAATTAGAATATTATATTTTAGTAACCAAACACACAAATATTTATAAGACATAAGTTAACTCTAGAAATAATAATTTATCTTCCATTTTAAGTGTATTTCTTATTATTCATAAATTCGATACTTGATGCAAATCCCTACAAGCCAAAAGCTTGTAAACTCATAGTCGATCAAAATAAGGCTAACATTCCCAACTTGCAAGTTGATTTGATCGGTATCAAACCCTTAGACCAAAGGAACTAGAAATTTTTGAGGGAACCACGAACCTTGCAGACAAAACACTACAAGACCTTAGGTGATATCACTCAAAAGATGATTAATCATTCGCTACAAAAAATGTATCTTAGTCCACTAAGGAACAAAAAAAAAAAAAAAAATCTCCAAAGAAAATAAAACTCATAATTGTATTAATGATTGAATATCCTCCAATTATAATAGTTGGAAGCATTTATATAGTATTAGGCTTCTTAGAAAATAAAAAATTTCTTAAAACATTCAACTATGACAATTGCCTAAAGTGATTAGGCAAGTAGAATAAATACTTAAAAAGATTACGCAATTAGCATAATTTTTCTTAAGAAATAGAAATACTCAATTATGACAATTTCTTAAAGGAAGAAGAATATGACTCGAAAATGTTAACAAAATATTGAGAAATGTTGCTGTAATTTATAGAATATATTCAAAATATTTGTTGTAATTCTTTAGGCCACTTCTAAGCCCACACAATTCTCTTTAGGCTCTCTAATATCCAAAATAAAGATATTTGATGACGTTTGAGCCTTTTGGCAGCCTTCTATGCCTTCAGTGGACATTTCTTGTCACTAATTTACCACAAAAGCCTTGCAAAGCATCCTTAAATCTTTTGGCCCTTGATCTAGTAATTAGCCTACTAAGCAATTGTAATGGATCCTTAGGCTTTAAGAAGATTAGATTCATATCATTCCCTCTTCACCTCCCCTCCTCCCCCCAACATTTTCTTGAGAAGGATTTGTCCTCAACTTAGTATCTTCTACATCAAACAAAGATAGATCAGAAACATTAAAAGTAGTATTAATATTAAACTCACTTGGTAGATGTATCTTATAATAGCTATCACTTATTCTTTCCAACACTTAAAAAGGACCAACTCCTCGTAGATTAAGTTTAAAAGTTAGGAAACCTTTCTTTGCGAAGGAGTACACAAACCTAGTCGTCAGGTTCAAACACAACCTTCTTTCTTCCTTTATTCACCTTATTGGCAACAATTTGATTCCTCTTCTCAATTTATAACTTCACATTTCATATAAACTCTTCACAAATCTGATTTTTACCTACCATCGAAACTCAATTTTTGATCAATAGGTAAATGTAACAAATCTAAAGGAGTAAAAGAAGCAAAATCATAAATAATCACAAATGGTGAATAGGGAGTAGTAGAATTAACACTTCTACTATATGCAAACTCAATGTAAAGCAAACAATCTTCTTAACTTTTCAAATTCTTTTGTATGATGGCCCTTAACATTTTTGTAAGCGTCCTATTTACTACTTCAGCTTGTCCATCAATTTATAGATGACAGGTAGTAGAGTGCAAAAATTTAGTGCCAAGCTTGTTACATAAAACTTGCAAAAAAATGGCTCAAAAATTTTACATATCCATCAGACACAATTGTTTTAGAAATTCCATGAAGACGAACAATATTTTTAAAGAACAAATCAGTAATATGAGATACATCATCTGTCTTACCACAATATATAAAATGTGCCATGTTAGAAAATTTGTCATCAACAACATAGATTGCATCCTTGCTTCTTTTTGTTCTAGGTAAACCCAAAATAAAGTCTATAGAAGTATTAATCCGAGGTTTATTGGGTATAGGTAAAGGCACATATAAACCATGCGGAGATACTTTAGATTTAGTCCTTCTATAAATAATACATCTAGAACAAAATCTTTGAATATCTTTTTTATCTTTGGCTAAAAAAAGAAGTGTTCATACAAGATATCAAAAGTTTTTGTTACACCCAAATGTCTAATTAAACCTCTTCCATGAACTTCTTTAACCAAAAATTCTTGCAAAGACATTTAGGTATGAAAGTCTATTAGTTTCGAACAAAAATTCATCATACTTATAAAATTGTCCACAAGCATCTTTTTCATAAGCATTAAAGATAGAACCAAGTTCACTATCTTTCTCATACAACTCCTTAATATATTCAAACCTAAGTAACTTAGATTTAAGGTTGTTGAGAATAGTGTATCTTCTAAAGAGTGTATTAGCAACAACATTCTCCATACCTTGCTTGAATTTGGTCACATAAGAAGAGGTCTCAATAAATTCGAGTCATCTAGTAAGTCTTTTGTTAATTTTACCTCATCTCTTTAGGTGTTTCAATGGTGCATAATCTAAATGGATTACAAATTCCTTAGAACAAAGGTAATATTGCTAGGTTTGTAATGTTCTCACCAAAGCATATAACTCCTTATCATGTGTTATATAGTTTAACACAACTCTAGACAACTTCTCGCTAAAATATGCAATTGGCCTTCTTTCTTACATCAAAATAGCACCAATACCGATTCCTGAAGCATCACATTCTATTTCAAAAGTTTTATCAAAATTTAGTAATACAAGTGAATGTCAGTACATAACTTACTTCTAAGCTCTTAGAAGGCAAGCTCTCGTTCACTATCCCAATTTGAAACTAACATTCTTCTTGATAACTTCAATTAGGGGTGTAAGAATAGAGCTAAAATCTTTTACAAATCGTATATAAAAACTAGCCAAACCATGAAAATTTCTTACCTTACTAGCATTGGTAGAAAGTAAAGGTCAATACATAACTTACCTCTAAGCTCTTCAAAAGGCAAATTCTTGTTCACTATCCCCATTTGAAACTAACATTCTTTTTGATAACTTCAATTAGGGGTGCAAGAATAGAGCTAAAATATTTTTCAAATCGTATATAAAAACTAGCCAAACTATGAAAACTTCTTACCTCACTAGCATTGGTAGGTGTTGGCCATTACTTGATTGCCTTTACTTTGGATTCATTAACTTTAATTTTCTCTAGAACTTACCACAAATCCAAGAAAAATAACCTTTTTCATGAAAAAGCTACACTTCTCAATATTTGCATATATTTTTTCTTTTCGTAAAACAAGTTTTATATGTGGTATATGCTCATAAAAAATTTACTATAAATTAAAATATACAAACACAAATTTGCCAATGAACTCATGAATGCATGATTTATTAATCTTATGAAAGTGCTAGGTGCATTTATAAATTCAAAAGGCATTACTAACCATTCATATAGCTTATATTTTGTTTTAAATACAATTCTCCATTCATCCCCTCCCTTAATGCGAATTTGATAGTATCTAGATTTTAAATAAACTTTTATAAAAAAAAAACTATAAATATGCAATTCATCTAATATGTCATTTAGTCTAGGAATATGGTGGTGATACTTCTCCGTTATGTTGTGATAACTCTACAATCAATACACGTATGCTAAGTACTATCCTTCTTTGGAACTTGTAGAATTAGTACAGTACATAAGCTTAAACTTCCCTAATATGGCCCTTGGATAAAAGCTCCTCTACTAGCCTTTGTAACTTCTTTATTTCTCCAAGATTACTCCTATAGGTAGGGTGATTTGGAATAATAGCTCCAGGTACAAAATCAATGTGATGTTCAATTGTCCTATTTAGTGATAGTCCCTTAGAGAGTCCCTCGGGAAGTACATCTTCAAATTTCTATACTAACTCAACAAAAGAATTAGGAAGAGATGGATCAAGAGTGTTAATAGCAAAAAAGGGCTCCTTAAAAATGAGTAAAATCACAGGCTCATTAGCATTGATAGGTTCAATTACTTTTTTCTCATTTACATAAAAATTCTTTTTAACATTTTATTTTCCCATTTTTCCACTCTTTTTTTTTTTCATCTGTTTTTTTCTCTTTCCTTTTTTTTTTTCTTTTGAATCTTTTTTCATCACCCTCTTTTTCTTTTCTTATTTAAGCTTCATATACTTGTTTTGGGGTAAGGGGTGAAAGGGTGACTTTTTTATAGTCAAAAGTATATATATTCTTGTAACAATCATGTACTACCCTAAAATCAAATTGCCATAGACACCCCAAAAGGATGTGACCAGCTTGTATGAGAATTATATCACATAAAATATCATCTTTGTATCTTCCAATGGAGAACATTACCAACACTTATTTGATAATTCTTACCTCCCACAATCATTCAGCTATTGTAATTTGTAGAGGTTAAGGTGTTTCTTCTAAAGTAATGCCAATTTATCCACAACAATAATATTAACTACATTAATAAAATTTCAACCATCAATAATTAAATTACATACCTTACTATTGACAAAATATCTTGTACAAAAGATATTCTCCCTTTGCTCCCTGTTGTTATCTTTTTTAAATTGCAAGTTTAATACTCTTCTTATCACGAGGGCTTCTCCATCCACAAAGCATTCAATGCATTCATCTTCATGCCATCTTTAAGAGATGGCATGGAGTCGTTGCTTTCACTACCACTAACCAATTCTCCATCTTTGATCATTATCACTCGATTGTTTGAGACATATGTATGATAAATGTCCATATTTGTTACAATTGAAACACATAATGTCTCTACTTCTCTTAGGGGATTCAATGGATTTACCTTTCTTTAGATATTTCTTCGATTGATGCCTTGTCTTCCCTCTTCCAACTGGTCTTAGATGAAGTGGATTGGTTGAATAAGAGTTTGGTTACCCCTTTTTTTTAAAGTTGCTTTTACACCTTTTTCGCCATGTGAAGCATCTCCTCC